>SJYV01051337.1:939298-1051202 GCA_006410875.1 Neotragus pygmaeus | reverse complement strand
TTCAGGATGGGGAACACATGTACACCTGTGGTGGATTCATGCTGATGTATGGCAAAACCAATACAATATTGTAAAGTAATTAACCTCCAATTAAAATAAATAGATTTATATTTAAAAAAAGAAAAAAATATTCTTTCAACACTTGCATGTTCAGTTACCATTATCTGAAACCATCATATAGTTATAGTCCTTCAAATAATTCACACTATCAGCATTATTTGAAGGACTATAACTATATAATGGTTACTAAATTCAGTTACTTTTTAAGATGTTTGCATATTCACACTACCAGGATATCACACGACCAGGATAGTGTGAATATGTAAACATTTAAAAAAGTAACTGAATTTACACAAATACCCTCAAAAGTCAGTTGACACTTTGTACTTTCAACAAATATTTTTCAATGTTTATGTATCAGTAGTCAAACTAGTTAACTGGGAACACAAGCCAAATTAAAAAACAAAAAAAAACTGCTGAATTAATCCAACATACAATTTTGAAAATATAAATTCAAATTTTTCCTGATAAATGATTTTTCAAAAAGTAATCCACCAATAAATGACATTATCAGAAAAGCAGAAATTATTGGGGAATTTTAAGAGCCAAAATATCTGTTTGATTTAAACCTAGGAGATATAGATGGTGGGGAAAAATTTGGTTTTTGTTTAACATCCATGAATATTAAAGTTAGTCTCTCTTGGTTTGGAATACTCATTTACACACCAATACTCAGCTTTAGGACTTTAGGGGCTCATTAACTTTGCTAAACATGGAATTTAGTTTTTTTTTTAAGCTAATTGTTTCTTTACTATTTTTATATCCACTTATACTCTTCTCCTTACTCACAAAGGACACATCTTCACCAATACCCAGCTCCTGCCATAATTTCACTTAAGTCCCTTGAAAGCAATTTTTTATGGGCTCCACAAAAATAGTGATCTCATTTAGTGGTCTCATTTACTTTTGTGGAGATTAGAGACTATTCCTAAGATGACTTGGGCATAACTATTTGATTAATATATTTTTTAAAAATAAGACAAAAGCAAACNGCAATTTTTTATGGGCTCCACAAAAATAGTGATCTCATTTAGTGGTCTCATTTACTTTTGTGGAGATTAGAGACTATTCCTAAGATGACTTGGGCATAACTATTTGATTAATATATTTTTTAAAAATAAGACAAAAGCAAACCACTGACCCCTCCACATATCAGAAATTAATTGTTATAATTTAACTGAACTTTCAGGTGTTCTCAGGGTGTTGTTCTGATATTTAAAAACATCACTTCCCTTCATTTTCAAAATTTTGTGAATCAAATTATTATTTATACAGGTGGTTTTATTGAGAATTGTGTTGCTGGTTGTTCTCATAAGATGTTTTCTGAATATACTGTTTTCAATCCTTGATAAACACTTTTACATAATTGAAGCAACCCTTCTCTGGGTATCTTCCCCACTTGACCCTTCTGTGTTCATCTTGGATTAATGTACAATACTTATTTTGCCATAATTTTTGCAACACAGTTGTCTCTGGGGTCTCCTTTAAAATCTTCAAGCTTCTCATATTTCAAGTTTCTTTAGAACAGTTAGTTTAACCTTGGCTGCACAGTCCTGAAGTCCAGCCTGTACCTCAGACCAATTACATGAAAAACTCTAGGGGTAGAACCTTGACATCAGTAATTTTTAAAACTCCCAGGTGGTTCCAATGTGCAGTCATGGTTGAAAAACACTATTTAGAGTGAGAAATGACCTCAGGCTCTCCTACAACTTTCCTACTAATAGCCTAACATATCACAAGTGCAAAATGGCATCAGTGAACATGCATAGTTACAAAATAGCACAATTTATTTTGCTCCAACTTTGATGTATTTTTGTTAAGCTTCTATCTGTGCCTATAATTTGAAGTTTGAGCCATCAAGTTCCAATAATCTTTGCTAAATTTANTTTTTTTTTTTAACTGGTGGAAATTTGATTTACAACATTGTGGTGGTTTCTACCATACAACAATGTGAATCAGTCATAATTATATATATATATAAAGCAAATTCCAGACATCATATCATTTCACCCATATGGATGATTTTTAACTCAGGAGTGACTCAAGCCAAGAGAAGTAAACACTCTGAGAGGTGCTGGAAAAGCCTTTACATGCATGCAGGAAATTCAGCCTCCCTTCTGGTCATTTCGTCCTGGGGCCTGGTCCAGAGGCTCTCTCTGTAAAAGCCATGCCTGCGTCCTGGGTCTGAGACCATCTCTCAGGAGTTCCTTGCCAGCAAAGCTTGTCAGGTTCCTGGCATGCAGCAGGGTTTTCCCCAGCAAGCTGGCCTGGTCTGGGGTGTCATCCAGTCCCCATCTCTCAGTGTGAGTTCATGATCTCATCTGTCATCATGTACTCCCATGACCATCATTTAGCCTCACGTGTCTTCCTAACAAGGCGCCTGCCCCTAGAACTGAGCTTTGAACCTTAGGGGTTGGGGTGGTACCCACAGCACTGCAAGTCCACAGTGATATTTTGAATTGGTTGTCTCATTCTTTAAGAATCTTGGACTCATCCGCCAAGCAAAACCACTCACACCTGCCCCTTCTTAAAATCACTGGAGTTGAAAAAGGGAGATTCTAGCCCATAGCTCTGGAAATGGCCATCACTGAAGCCCAGTTTCACTTCCCTTCATCGGCAGGTCTTGTATAGTCTGGCTCTGCAGGTTGGTTTTGTTCAGAGGTGCTGAGCTCCCTCTTATATTCCACTCAGCTCATCCTTAATGTGAAGCTTCTACTCAGGCTTCTCAACACCCCTTAGGCCACTCCAAGAGCACTCCCGCCCCCAATTTAGGATCCCACCTCCCCCACCACAACTTTCTTACTCCAACCCNCCTCTTATATTCCACTCAGCTCATCCTTAATGTGAAGCTTCTACTCAGGCTTCTCAACACCCCTTAGGCCACTCCAAGAGCACTCCCGCCCCCAATTTAGGATCCCACCTCCCCCACCACAACTTTCTTACTCCAACCCCTGGCAGGCATACCTGACCCCAGCTCGGACAGCTTCCTTAGGCTGTTGCAAGGTTCACTGTCTTATATGTTGGCTGTTTTTCTTTTTCTCTTTTCCTGACTCTCCAGAAAGCTGTTTGAATCTTCCCTTTCTCTATCTGCTGCTAAAGAAAGCCCCAGGGGCTGAGGTGGCTTCTCCCCTCAAGCTCTGTGTCTATTTTCATTTCGCCTCCTCTTCCTATGTTTTTCTTCTTCTGCCCGCCTGGAATCAGCTGTCACTTTTCTGTTGTCTCATGGGTCCTTCAACTTGCCTTTGCTTTTCTAGCCTTTGTCAAAGAAAATGTGAACAGCATGTGTTTGCTCTCCTTTGGGTCCTATTGTGCGTAATTTTGTCTGGCTGTCCGTCTCCCAGGCTGCAGCTGAGTATAGCGGTTTTATTCCTTCTCCCAGGAAGGGAGGCTGCATGGTGCTGGGGCAAGATTTGATATCCGTATTTGAGATCCATTACTGGTTCTGCCTTTTCACTAAATTAAAAGATGCTTGCTCCTTGGAAGAGATGCTATGACAAATCTAGATGTATTAAAAAGCAGAGACATCAGTTTGCCAATAGAGGTCCAGATAGTCAAAGCTATGGCTTTCCCAGTAGTCATGGATGGATGTGAGAGTTGGACTATAAAGAAGGTTGAGCATGGAAGAGAATTGATGCTTTCAAACTGTGGTCCTGGAGAAGACTCTTGAGAGTCCCTTGGATGGCAAGGAGATCAAACCAGTCAATCTTAAAGGAAATCAACTCTGAATGTTCAGTGGAAGGACTGATGCTCAATCTCCAATACTTTGGTCACTGGCTGAGAAGAGTCAACTCATTGGAAGAGACCCTGATGCTGGGAAAGACTGAGGGCAGGAGGAGGAGAACAGGGCAATAGAGGATGAGATGGTTGGATGGCATCATCAAGTCCATGGACATGAATCTGAGCAAACTGTGGGAGATAGTGAAGGACAGGGAAGCCTGGCATGCTGCAGTCCACGGGGTCACAAAGAGTCAGACATAGACATACTTAGCGACTGAACAACAATTGCTGGATTCAACCTCAGGACTTCAGTTGCCTTATTCATTCATTCATTCAACAAATATGATGAGCCCACACTGTGTGCTGAGTGTGAGGATAGAGCTGTGAACAAAATGGACATAATCCTGCCTTCCTGGAGCTTTTATGCTTTTTTCTTTTTTTCAGTCCTACCAGTTTATTGCTACCAACCCATCTCCTTTCACTCTCTTGCACGCGTGCTCAGTCATGTAACCCCGTGGACCACAACCCACCAGGCTCCTCTGTCCATTGGACTTTTCCAAGCAAAAATACTGGAGTGGGTTATAACATGTGATTATATAGAATTTACATATTTGAGTTTGGAAAACAGACATTAAATAGGAGAAGTAAGTAAAATAGCATGTTAAGAGAGTGGAAAAGTCCTATGGTGAAAAAGCAAAGCAGGAGAGGTATCAGAATTGTTCCAGCCGGGGTTGCCGCTGATGTTTTAGGGAACGTGTCCAGGAAAGGCTGCACTGAGAAGGTGGCATCAAGTGAAGGCCTGAAGGGAGGCTCATCTGCCAAATGGGGGTCTGAATATTTCACAAACCTGTGAGAAGCAGGTGGGGCAACGTGTGTGGAAGTCATGCCCACAGGGACTGGGCAGCGCCTTCTTCTAAAATCGCCATCCTTAAAACTTACTCTGAACAAGTCCAAGGTTAGAGTCTCTCTGATGGCTTTGGAGACCACCTCCCCTGTTACCTGCTTCTGGAGGGCAGCGCTGGCCCAGAGGGCGTCTCTATGGGAAGCCTAGCTAGTCCCTTCCTCAATTTCCTGCCTCCCTGCCCCCTCCCCCTGCCCCTAAGAGATGACAGTCCCCGGGGAGGCTGGAGGGAACACCCCAGGGCAGGCCCGCACGAGTGTCACTTTTCCCTTAGTTTCCGTGGCCTCAGTGACAATGCAGAGGAAGTGATAATGCAGAGGCGGCTCTTTAATGAGAGGAGGTGACAGTGGTCATGGGAGAGTTCCCTATGAGAAAGAAGAGGAACTGTCTGGTGGAGGCACAAGCTGAAACTGGCTTGTAACCGCAGCCTCAGAGCTGATGCTCGTTCAAGTTGCTGTGCCTTTTAGCAATTGTCTTGGTACTGTTCCCAGTCGTTTGACGGACCAGACATCCTCAGGAATGTCCAGGCTCCACCCTCTTTTGTGCCTAGTAGGTGCTTTTCTGCACTTAAATGTCTAACACCCACTCGAGCTTCCTACCCCCTGAGTTCATCTGGATGCTAGGCTCAGCTGTTTTCAGAAACCCGTATAGTCTGCTGCAGAGATAACCATGTTCCTTGTGACCTTCACTGTCTCTTTAGAATGTTGCAGGAATGAGGATAGGGTGGACTGTTTACCTTTTTGACTCCTGGTGGTTCCTGGTTATACTGATTCAGAATTGCAGGGCCTGCTCCCCTGAAAAAAAATAGCCCCAACCCTCTGTGTTCCCTTGGTTGTTGTTGTTTAAAAGCTGTACCGGTCACAACATAAACAGGTCCCTGTGTGACTGCCACCCCCACATCCAGGTCCAGACAGAAGCTGATGCTTTCCGTCCCAAAGCAAACATCCCAGCCCAAAGCCAGGAAGCTGGTCCCACAGGCCAAAGGGGCCGCTCTCCCCGCAGCTGGCGAGTCACTGGAGGCTTGATCGGGGGAGAGCTGCGGAGACGAACCATCCAAGGATCTGATCCCTGAAAAGGACTTCCTGCTTGTAGCCACTCTGAAGGCACGCCACACACGCCGGTTGCTGGGGCTGTCATACATCTCCCTGTCAGCAAAGTGGCTGGACTGGTAACCAGCCCTTCTTGGAAAGGACTGAAGAGGCAGGCAGGGTGGAGGAAGTCTCCAACTTCACCCCTGTCCTGGGCTCACTCTCAAGGCCCCTCTGTGAGTGAAGCTGGCTGGCAGGAAGAGGGAAGGAGCTGGGGGACCGGATGTGGTTACTCTGCAAGACCCTGTTCTGCTACAGGATCAAACAAATGATTGTAAAACACACTCGCGTTACAGTGTAACAGACCTGTAACTATGAAAGTTGTGTGTGTGTGAGTGTAGGTGTTTTCTTGGGTATTATTATGTGGGCCCTGTGGTCAATGACCATTTAGTGTGATCAGTAGTTTATCAAGAAAGAGAGTAATATCTCAGTTGGACTTCTTTGTTACGGCTACCAGAACAAATTAGTACAGACTCAGGGGTTTGATGGACTTTGGTGCTAGAAAAGATTCTTGAGAGTCCCTTGGACAGCAAAGAGATCAAACCAGTCAGTCCTAAAGGAAATCAACCCTGAATATCCATTGGAAGGACTGATGCTGAAGATGAAGCTCCAATACTTTGGCCACCTGATTCAAAGAACCAACTCATTGGAAAAGACCCTGATGCTGGGAAAGATTAAAGGCAGGAGAAGCAGGCGACAGAGGATGAGATGGTTGGATGGCATCACCGACTCAATGGGCATGAGTGTGAGCAAACTCCAGGAGATGGTGAAGGACAGGGAAGCCTGGCGTGCTGCAGTTCATGGGGTTGCAAAGAGTCAGACACAACTGAGTGACTGAACCACCACAGGGGCCTAAACAACAGATATTTATTTTCTCACAGTTCTGGAGGCTGAAAGTCTGAGGTCACTATTGGTTTCTTCTGAAGCCTCCCCTCTTTGCAGATGGCCATCTTCTCCCCCATCTTTGCTCAGTCTTTCCTCTGTGTGTGTCTGTCCAAATTTCCTTTCCTTATAAAGATACCTGCCATATATACCCACTCCAGTACTCTTGCCTGGAAAATCCCATGGATGGAGGAGCCTGGTAGGCTATAGTCCATGAGGTCACAAACAGTCGGACACAACTGAGCGACTTCATGTTCTTTCTTTCTTTAATGAACTCTTTCAAAAATTTCCTAAGGACTTCCTTGTGGAAGTCTTTGACAGTGGTTAAGACTTTGACTTCCAATGCAGGCAGTGCAAGCTTGATCCCTGGTCAGGGCGCTAAGATCCTACATGCCTTGCAGGCAAAAAAACCCAAAAAAAAAACCAGTACATAAACAACAGAAGCAGTATTGTAACAAATTCAACAAAGACTTTAAAAATGGTCTACCTAAAAAAAAAGTCTTTGAAAAGACTATCTGAAATATACTCAGTTTTCTAAGGTATTGAGAATTAGCACTTCAGTATATGAATTGTGGAGCATGAAATTCAGCCCAAGAGTCATCATGACAAGGTAGGGCCTTGCAGTTTAGAAAGTACAATGGCTTAACCATGAAAAAAAAAAATCAAATGTATTAATAAAATTGTTTCTGAAAGAAAAAAAACAGCTAAAAAACATTTTGGGACTTTTCTGAACCAGGTGCACTGCAAGATTTAAAACATTTAAACATAAAACTAAGTGACAATAATAGGATTATAGGTTTGTCCCCATGTCATAAATTTTATTGTTATTATATTACCTTTATCATTAAAATTATAAGGGCAACATGAGTGGTGATGTTGCACACATATTACCCTTCAATTCAGTTCAGTTCAGTACAGTTCAGTTCAATCGTCAGTCGCGTCCAACTCTTTGCGACCCCATGGACTGCAGCGTGCCAGGCCTTCCTGTCCATCACCAACTCCCGGAGTTTACTATATTGCCCTTTCAAAGTACCTATTTCAGTGTTTTCTGTTTGGAGCCAGGAAGCGAACACCCGTGTGCCCCGCACCCAGGCCCACGCGTGCGCTCAGGTAAACCTTTGCAGCCAGGTTGCAGGGGGGAAGTGAATCGGAGGTATTCAATGAGGTCATCCTCTGATCCTGAGTTGGGACTTTTGCTACGTTTTCAGAGAATACTTTCCTTTGTTTGTTTTTCTGATCAATTTTGAAACCAGTGCAGACTCTTCTGCAGCCCCCAGGTTCCCCAGATGAGACAGGCCGGGTCTCATCTGCCTTCTCATCTCCACCCACGACACCCGCACACCACGGAGCAGAGATGGCGACGTATTGGCGAGTACTAGAGTCCTTCCTGAGTCTTCTCATCAAGGACTTGATTCCCTTCTCAGTAAAAACAGCGTGCCAGCAGCCCAGGGGGGTGCAGCAGCTCGGTTCCACAGGAGGCGGGCGCGCGTCCAGAGAGGCGGGAGCGGGGCTCAGCCTCACTGCGGGAGCAGAGCTGCTTCAAGCCCGGGAAGCCTGCCCGCCGCCCGCCCACAGGAAGCACGTGTCACCGCCCATCGGTCAGGGCTGCGCCACACTCTGCGGTCCAGATCCTGGGGATCTGATGGGAGGAAAAGTCTTAGATCCCTCCATGTCCCCTGAAGGCCGAGCAGTGACTTTATCCGTCCACTGCTTCCTTAGTGCAGTGAGTATTAGGAGGCGTGGATGCTATTCACAGGTTCCAGGAAGGACACGGGATTGCCTGATCTGTTTTGAAGGTGATTCCCCAGAGCCCTGAGGTGGATGGTTTGTTTCTCAATGACACGTTATCCCTCGCCGTTCCTCGCTGTCGTGGCCACACTTGCCATCTGGTCTGAGATGCTCTGGGCGTGTGCCCGGGGTTGCCTGGCAGAACCCACATCCTCTGCTGTGCATCTTCCTCTCCCACACGCACCCCTCACCCCTCTCTCCCTCGCGGCTCCTCCTGACGCTCTCTGGGATCTTGATTCATCACTTTGCTCCAAACACAAGTCGCAGGTTTTCCGGTGCTGTATCTGGAGTAGCAGGATTAGTCACTGATACTATTTTCTTTTTCTGGTGACTTAAAAGAATGGTGGTAAAGTGTACACAACACAAAATTTACCATTTCAACCATTTTAAAGTGCACAGTTCAGGGGTATTAAGTACATTCAAAGTCAGGCAACCCTCCTCAAAACCTGTCTCCAGGACTTCTCTATCCCAAGTAGAAGGTCTGTGCCCTTAAAAAGTGATTTGCCATTCTCTGTTCCCCCCAGCCCAGGCTAATCTCTAGTCTACCTTCTGGCTTTGTGAATTTGCATACTCTAGGTACCACATATAAAGGTGTTCATACAGTGCTTGGCGTATTTCATTCAGCATAGTGTCCATGATTCATCCATATCATAGCCAGTGTTGGACATCCAATGTCCAAATGATATTCCTTTTTAAGCCTGAAAAAAATTCCATTTTATATCAGCTGAGCCACCAGGGAAGCATATATACACACACGTGTGTGTATATACCACATGTTGTTTAAGCACTTCTCTGTTGATGGACATTTGACTTGTCTCCATCTTTTTGTCTATTGTGAGTAATGCTGCTCTCATTAGGGTACAAAAAATCTGAGTCCCTACTTTCAATTCTTTGGAGTATATAATTAGCCAGGTCATATGTTCATTTTATATTTAACTTTTTGAAGAACCATCGGCCCCCCAAATCACGGAGCATGGTGTCCTTGTGTGTTTATTCGTGAAAGCAGGACCACTGCCCCTTAGGGACAGGACCTCAGAGGTCATTCCACTTACTTCCTTTGATCAGGGGGCTGAATGGCCCAGGGGTTCCCACTCCGCGGCCAACCAGGCAGAGTTAAATTCCAGTTCTTATACTTGATGGGTCTGTAATCTTGGGTGAGTAACTTAAACACTGTAAGCGACAGTTTCTAATGAGGAATATGATATCTATTTTGGGGGCTCTTGTGAGAAAATACATAAAACAAAGTGGTAAAATACTGGGCATAGATCCAGTGCAGGCAACTTTTTAATGAATGGTAGCTGTTGTGGTTACTGTGAACATGTTTAGACTCAGAGGCCCAGGAAAGAAAAGAGTTGTTTCTTCCCATGGCTGGTTCTAAATTTCTCCATGCATAGCTCTTTTGACCGGAGAAGGCAATGGCAGCCCATTCCAGTACTCTTGCCTGGAAAGTCCCATGGATGGAGGAGCCTGGTAGGCTGCAGTCCATGGGGTCGCTAAGAATCGGACACGACTGAAGTGACTTAGCAGCAGCAGCTGCAGCTCTTTTGATATATCCCTGTTGTTGTTATTCAGTAGCTAAGTCATGCCCAACTCTTTGCAACCCCAAGGACTACAGCATGCCAGACTCCTCTGTCCTTCACTATTTCCCAGAGTTTGCTCAAATTCATGTCCACTGAGTCGATAATGCCATCCAACCATCTCATCCTCTGTCACCCCTTTCTCCTCCTACCCTCAGTCTTTTCCAGTATCAGGGTCTTTTCCAGTGAGTTAGCTCTTCTCATCAAGTGGCCAAAGTTTTAGAGCTTCAGCTTCAGCATCAGTCCTTCCAATGAATATTCAGGGTTGATTTCCTTTAGGATTGACTGGTTTGATCTCCTTGCAGTCCATATATTACATTATAATGTATGATATATCCATGCATTACAGTGCAGTGTAAATTGAAATTCTCCTGTGAACCTTGTTCATCTCCTCTGCACTCCCGGCTGTGGTTGGTTGATGATTCTGATCCAGCTCAGATATTCCAGGAAGCAAGGTGATTTGGCATCATCCCACACTGCTAGTTACTCACCAGGTGGCCTCAGGCAGTTTACTGAATTGAGTTCCGTCATAATATGGGGCATCATATGGAGTGTATAGGATTGTGGTTAGATACACGGAAAACATTTATGCAAAGTTCCAACACAGAGGCAGGCCCTCAATGAAGAACAATTTCCATAGTTCATCCAGACAAAGACACTGATTGCCAGATGGGCAGTTTAACTACAACACAAAGCTAAGGTACCCCAGACTGTAGAATGCATCTCCATTTTCCAGATGTTGAATGTGAAGAAAATGTGCTTCCTAGGACTGTTGAAATATGGGAACTGCCTTTCGGTGGGTCCCTATGTAAAAGGTCATAAAGGAAAAAAAAGAAAATACACCAAGCAGAAGCTTACAAGAAGCCTCACCTTTTGGAAAAAGAACAAAGTAATTGGAGCAGTTCTGCCCTTCCTGTGATTAACTTGGGACCCACACCTGGGACCGCTCTCTTACCAACTCATGCCCAAAGAATTCAAGGAGAAAAACCAGTCGTTGGAAATGCAGGCTCCGCTTTGGCACGACAGAGTGGGAGAGGAATGCTTTGGGGGAGGGAAGGGATGCTCTCCCTTTTTCTGTCCTATGAAATAGACACAGTGTCCTGGAATCTGTGGCTGCAGCTGGTGGCTGGTGGTCTGAGTGGGGAGAAGAGTCACCTTATGGCCCCAGGTTAACCAGGCCCCTCGTCCTCCTGGGTGTCTTACACAATAGATTCCTTTGGAGATGCCAGCTACAGGTGAGTGACTCACTTCCCAGCCTCTGAAACACAACTTGTTGGGTCATGATGAAACTTCAGAGGTGACCTTAATAGTGGCCCTGCCTCCGAGTTGCTCAGATTCCCACAGCTGGGGGTGGCTCAGGACTTTTCCACCCGCCTCCTGCATGCACACTGGCTCTCAGTTTTACAGACAAGCCTGAGCATCTGTTTGAGGTTGAGTGGGATCACCGACAATGCTCTGCAGCTCGCTTGGACCTGCAGCCCAGGGTTCACTATGGTTTTACTTGTTCGCTCGAAGTTCAACTTTAATAGCTGTGAACTTGAAGCAGTTCTGTGGTTAACAGCCTCTAATTCATTCCTCAAGCTCTTCACTCTCATGAAGCCAATGCCTGCTAAGCATTTGCTACGTTTAGTGTGCAATTCTAAGCACAGCTACCTTGAGGAAGGTCCCGTCACTGTCCCATTTCATAGACGGTGGTTAAGCCCTGGAGTCATGCGTGCAGTATTGCATAGCAGGTTTGAACTCTGACTTTGGAGAGTGAATTCTCAACCTAGTGCTTTAGGAGCTCCCTTAATCGGCTTATTACCTTCTCCCCAGAGAAAGTGTTTGTTTTTGTTTAGTCACTAAGTTGTGTCCGACTCTTTGAGACCCCATGGACTGTAGCACACCAGTCTCCTTGTCCTTCTTTATTTCCCGGAGTTTGCTCAAACTCATGTCCATTCAGTTGGTGAACCATCTTATCCTTTGCCACCCCTTTCTCCTCCTGCCTTTCCTAGCATCAGGGTCTTTTCCAATGAGTCGGCTTTTCCATCAGGTGGCCAAAGTATTGGAGCTTCAGCTTCAACATCAGTCCTTCCAATGAGTATTCAAGGTTGATTTCCCTTAGGACACTGTCCCTTGCTTAAAACCCTTTAATTACCTCTCTTTCATCTGAGGAGAAGACCCAAATTCCTTAATCGGCCAATCAGACCTGCTGTCTTCTGGCATCCTCTCCTGTCCAACTCCTCTCACTTCTGGCCTTGGTGCCATCCGTCCTTGTCACCTGGAGTCCCCCCACCCCCCAGTCCTTCCCTCTGCTATTAGCCTTGCTCATCTGTTGGATCTCAGCATCCGTGCCACAAGCAGCCTTTCCCACTCAACTGTGCCCCCTCTCCAGCCTCCACTATTCACATCCTGGATTCCTATGTCCATGCCATACCATACACAGAGCGGGCATTTCTCGTTCCCTTTTCCTTGTTCTCCTCTGAACTGTAAGCTGTGTGAGATTGCTTTCAACACCATGAGTCCTCAAATAGTTGTCAAGTGCATCAGATGATAGATGAAGACTTGGACCTCAGCCTGCACTTAAAAATATTCCCACCTTCATCCATCGTGGTGGCGTCCAGCCTTCTCTCTTGATGTGCTCTGTTCCAGTTGGCAGACCATTTTAAATCGAAAGTCATATATTAACAGAGGTGCCTTTGTTTCAGGTCATATTTCTTTCCCGTTATGGCCAGTCCAGCTTCAAGATGTTTCCTCGCTGCTGACATACTCCAGTGACACGAGCGCAAGGATGTCACCTATTTCCTCCTTCTGTGATGTTCGTCCTTTATCTATGTGATTGGAATTTTGTACAAACAGCTGACCAACTGCAGTACATCTAGTTCCATCAACTTACTGGGAGTAAGCCCCTCTGTCCAGCCTCTGAGGGGCCCACACCTGCTCCCAGGACATTCCAGGAGACTCTGTCATACACAGCACAAACAGCATCTGTTCCCTGGGCCCACTCTGGAAGGACAGCTGAGGCTGTGTCCAGAAATGGCCAGGTCAGCCTGTTCCTGGGACCAGGGCTGGTGTCATCCAGCAAGTGACTGAGCTTGATTGGCAGGTGTGACGTGCATCCTTGCTCACTCGCTCCCTTCACTTCTGCCTGTGTGGAGGAGGCAGACTCTCCTGGGAGCTCAATTAGCATGTCATGGTGTGTGTGTGTGTGTGTGTGTGTGTGTGTGTGAGAGAGAGAGAGAGAGAGAGAGAGAGAGAGAGAAAGAGAGAGAGGGAGAGAGAGACAGAGAAAGAATGTGTGTATGTATAAGGGAGAGAAAGAGTAGTAAGTAGAGGGAGAAAAAGAGAAAGGAAAAGCAAAACTGAGACAGAAGGGGATGGGGAGAGAGAAACTCCTAAGAGAAGAAGGCTATCAGAGATGTCGACAGATGGAAATAAGGAAAAGGGAGAGTAGCGAGCTGAGTAGATAGAGGGCTTGGGAACACGGGCAGGCAGCACCATTGGTGGCCTTTTGGTCAGGTTAAGTGCACACAAATGGGTGGTGTAGGATGTCAGCCCATCTGGAGGACGGTGTGTGAAGTCAGGGCAAAGTGAGCATCTGCATGGTGGTTAGTTTGCTCCTAATGGGCTGGGATGGACCCTGGGAGGGCGACAGCCTGGGTAGATCAGACCAGGAGATTGTCTTCATGGCAGCGGGCTTCACTTTCAGCCCCAGTGGGCTCTCTTCGATGTTTACATGTGGTTCTAGCACACAGAGATCCCGGAGCCAAGCAAAGCTGTTTGAGACCATCCATCGGCTTTAGAACCCCATCGAGAGGGTGCCATCACTCTTGCTCTTCATATATGAACTGACTTAATCCCCACAGCACCCTTTAGGGATAGATGCTCTGGCTGCCCCTATTGTGTCAGTGGAGATGGGAGACATGGAAAATAACCAACTTGCCCAACAATGCACCCCTGGGAAGTAGTGGAGTGGGACTTTGAACCCAGGATTTCTGGTCCCAGAATCAGTGCCTTTAACCACTGTCCTGCTAATCAGATTCAGCTTGCAAGCTATAGTCAATTCTTCTCTTTTTCTTCCTAGAGCGCTTTCCAGAGACAAGAGCAGAGGCGTGCGTGCTTGCTTAGTCGTGTCCAACTCTTTGTGATCCCATGGACTGTAGCCCGCCAGGCTTCTCTCTCTATGGGACTCTCCAGACAAGAATACTGGTGTGGGTTGCCATGCCCTCCTCCAGGGGATCTTCCCGACCCAGGGATCGAACGTGTGTCTCTAGTGGTTCCTGCATTGCCGTCAGAGTTGTTACCGCTAGCGCCATCTGGAATCCCACAGTGGAGAGAACTGGAACATTTATAGCTCTGAGAAGTTTTCCTGATAGTCCTTTAAGTCTCAGGTGGGGCCAGTGACTGAGGCCCGGACTCTGGAGCCAGACCAAGCCGGGGTTCACACCCCCCACCACTGCCACTTCCCAGCTGGGTACCCCTGGTCTTTTAAGGAGCTGATCTAGGTCACAGGCTCATCTTCTGTAAAAATGAGAACAAAACCAGGACTGTCCGTGCGGTGTTGTGAGGGTTAAACAAAGTCATGTATTCCACATGCCTGGCCTGAAGTAAACCCTCAATAAATATTGCCCATTATTATCTTTCAAATGAAGCTCCCTTCTATTTTATATATTTATTGCAAGGAGAAAATGAGATAATAAATGTGCAAGTGCTTTGGAAAATTTTTTTCACTGTTCCAGTGTTAGATGTTATTACTGTTGTTAAATACTCAGTGAGTATAAAGTCCACGGAAGGCATGTAGGTGAATACTTCGCCAGATAGGCTAGGAAGACATGGAGACCACCATGGAGGGGGCTGGAGGAAGGGGGCAGAGGAGAAGGATAGACAGGTGACTTTGATACCAGTTGCAATATGGGAAGTCCTATAAGAGAATTCCAGCATCAAACTCTGGGGTCCAGCAGAGAAAGGAATAGGAAAAGGCTTAATGAAAACACCAATTTTTGAAAAGATATGAAATCCATTCACTCAATTCATATTGAGTCCTTCAGTTCAGTTCAGTTCAGTTCAGTCCAGTTCAGTTCAGTCACTCAGTCGTGTCTGACTCTTTGCGACCCCATGAATCGCAGCATGCCAGGCCTCCCTGTCCATCGCCAACTCTCGGAGTTCACTCAAACTCACGGCCAACGAGTCGGTGATGCCATCCAGCCATCTCATCCTCTGTCGTCCCCTTTTCCACCTGCCCCCAACCCCTCCCAGCATCAGAGTCTTTTCCAGTGAGTCAGCTCTTCACATGAGGTGGCCAAAGTACTGGAGTTTCAGCTTTAGCATCATTCCTTCCAAAGAACACCCAGGGCTGATCTCCTTTAGAATTGAGTCCTTACCTTTTGCCAAGTCATTGGCTGCTAGGGATACAATGATGATTAAGACATATTCTGGGTTCCAAGAAATGATCCTTGGCTTGAGTTTTCGACTGGAATTGGTTGGAAAGGGTGTTGCAAGAGGAAGAAATAGGGTCAGCAAAGGCATAGAAGGCTTCCCTGGTGACTCAGCAGTAAAGAATCTATCTGCAATGCAGAAGCTGTAGCAGACACAGGGTTCGATCCCTGGCTGGGGAGGATTCCCTGGAGAAGGGCACAGCAACCCACTCCAATATTCTTACCTAGAGAATCCCAAGGACAGAGGAGCCTGGCGGCTACAGTCCATAGCCGTAAAAAGAAGTCGCAAAGACTCGGACATGACCAAAGTGACTTAGCATGCACACGTGCATGTACGCAAAGGCATAGAGATAAAAATGTAAGCAAGCTTTAGGAAGCTGCCAGGAGTCGTCTGTGACTAGCATGGAGTTTATAGAGTAATGCAAAGTGAACCCAGAAAAGATGTTTGGGCCTTTATTTGGGCAGTTTTGATTTAATGACAGTTTGTAATTAACTTAGAAGGCAATGGAGAGCCATCTAAGGGCAATAATATGATTGAGTTACATAAGACCACCCTCAAGTACCAGTTCAGAACAGTGCCACTTATTTTTGCTGGTTTAGAGATTACGCCCTAAATACAGAAGATAGCCTATCCATTTAAAGACTTACCCAAAACGTTTTCAGGTATATTCAGTCTTTGAGTGTGACACCAAGTCAACTTCAATAAATGCTCTGTACTTTGTACTTTTCTCAGATTTACTGTAGTGCACACACACACATTAGTAGACTACGTTGTAAAGTCAGCTCTGCATTTGGGGGTATTTACATGTGTCATTTTCTCTTTCAGCTCCAGAATGTAATGTGTCAATATGTAACAATCAAGAATAAATGTATATGGCAGGGTAATTGTTCAAGAATTAAAATATATGCCAACAGAACACCAACAGATTTTATTTCATGACATTTGGGGCTCCTTTCTTTGCAGTGTTTCCTTGTGGTAAAAGAGGTAGATTAAAGATCATTGCAAATCAAAGCGATGCTTTCAGCTTTTGAAATGAACGCTCGCTTGTCTTTTTTCCACTTTTCACACATTTGCATAGATGTCAACTGAATTCTGAGTTCTTTTCAGAGTCATGTTTAATACAAAGTTATGAACACCCTCGTGCCACAAAATTGCTTTGCCCCTCTCTTCCTTACCTCACACCCCCACTGCCCTTTCCTTCACCCCCTCTAGAGCACAGTTCTCCTGGAAGATTTCACAAGAGCTTAAAGAGAGGGAATCAGAGCCTTAAAAAGAAGCCAGTAGCCGCCAAACAGAACCTGCAAGTGGGAACTGACCCCTCCCTGCCGCTGACCCTCCCATGTGAGTTTCTGTGTTTGTTTGCAGTTCTGCAAACAGTGGTAGAAACTGTCCTGCCGAAATGCCTTCAGTGTCTCCAGATGTGATCTGAGTGGCCAGGTGAGACTCTTCTAGGATAGATGATCTGCTGTTGGCTTGGTCATGCTCAGTTGCTCAGTTGTGTCCAACTCTTTTGGACCCCATGGACAGTAGCCTACCCACCGCCCCAGGCTCCTCTGTCCATGGGATTTCCTAGGCAAGAATACTGGAGTGGTTTGCCATTTCCTCCTACAGGGGATCTTGCCGACCCAGGGATCAAACCCCTGTCTTCTGCACTGCAAGTGGATTCTTTACTGCTGAGCCACCTGGGTAGCTTGGGCAGGGTTAAAAGGCCTTGAGAGTGTGGGAGGATGGAAACCCGTTTTTCCTCCACTTGATTTATGGGTAGTCTTGGTCTAGGGGTGCATTTAATTCTGATTGGCTGCTAGCTGCCAGACTCCACTAGGTTTGCAGGCAGCTCTGCTTGCAATGGGTTGCTAACCACAACTGTCGCGGACTTGAAAGGAAACAAAGCCTCGGGCAGGGCAGGGTCTTGGTTGTGTCTATGTTTTGTTGTCTGTTATTTCTAATTCCAAATTAATAGCATAGATCAAGCCTAACAGTTAAATCACACATCTGCCTGGGGTTTGGGTAGCGATTCGCAATATGTTTTTGTTCATTATTGCTTTAATTATGGCTCAGACTTCTTTTGAATTGCTCCCAAGTAACAGGTGGTTTTTTGACCATGATAAATGCTAAATGCTGCTGTGGATAAGGCAGTTAGGCACTGTTTGCCTAGCTGTGGTTACACCTAGGCCCCAGGCAGCCTCTGAATTAGCAGCCTGCAACAGATTGGAATTCCTAAGGGACTTCACTTAACCCTTAGTTCTCCCAAACTTGTTTTCCGTTTGCTGTGGGGTAGGGGCTCCCCGTTACATCCAGCAGCTCGGCAGATGTATTTTTTGTATCCTGGGAGGTTGCGGGAGGGTTCAAGTAGGTCAAAAAGTTAATATGTCAATGTTCTGAAGGTTGATGGGAGTAAGAACTTGGTGTGATATTAAAGATGATTTGAATTTAGATTTTTTTTTTAGAATAAAAGCATTCTTTTATATATCTGCAATAGACTATAACAATTAAATAAGTCACACATGAATCAGAAATTAGAACAAGGGCAAAGACCTATTAGATCATCGAGCCAATCCCCAGCTGACACAGAATTATTCCCTACGGTATTCTCAGGAGAGCTTTATACAGTCTTTTTTGCAAGACTTGAGCAATTGGGGCCTTCAATTATTTCCTTAGGGAGACACTTTTCCGTATAAAAGGCCACAGTGTTTTTATCCTTAGCCTGATTCAAGCTTAAAAAAAATGTCTATGCTGCACACAAAATCATCTGCACAATGAGACTGGTCAGAAGTAGAAATTATGCTGAGATCTTTCAGAAAACTGTGCTTATACTTGGCATTCTTTCATGTCTTCTCATTTCTGGGTTTTATGCTGGAATTTTTGTACCCCATGGAGGGGACAGCCCAGAAATAGCCATCAGAATATTTCCTGTTTCCTCTGTCACTATCACAAACCCATCGGAGGTGATGTGGAAGCCCCTCCTTAGTTTGAAAAAAGGGGAAAAGATATTTTTGAATAAAATCCGTTCAGATTACCCATGTTTCCAGGGTAAAGAGTACTCAGCCATCCAGGAAATAACAACTGCTTAGAATTCTTGTCTCTTTGGAACAAACTGGTATTGTCTTTCGGACTGTGTTGGAGAGGTACCGAGGGTGTTCATCCATGGCCTGGGGCTTCAGAGCCAGCAGCCTGCACCAGATTCTCTGTAATCCCAGGCTGGCAGCTTCTGACCCAGCAGCAGCAGAGTGGCACCCATAAATTGCCCCCTGAATGGCCATAGTCTGTGTCCCAGTGCCCTCAAAGGGGGACGGGCTTCACCGATGGCTCAGTCATAAAGAATACACCTGCAGTGCAGGAGAGGAGGTTTGATTCCTGGGTTGGGAAGGTCTCCTGGAGGAGGGAATGGCAACTCACTCTAGTATTCTTCCTTGGAGAATCCCATGGACAGAGGAAGCTGGCAGGATGCAGTTCATGGGGTTGGACAGGAGTGAATTAACCTAGGACACCCACACTGCAAGTGACAGAGGCAGGAGAATGAAGAGGTTCTCTCAGAGTTCATCAACTCCTGTGATTACTCAGAATGACTCACAATGAGGCAAAACAAATGCCTTCTGCAGACCGGCTACCCTGACCAGGGCTGAGTCAGCGGGGCCAGCAGTGGGCACACTGAGCCTAAGCTGTGGCCAGAGCAGACGCACAGCTCTGAGGCTGTGGCCTTCAGAGAGGCATGTGACACATGGGAAGACGTGGGGAACTCTCCCTGCTCAGAACTGGGGGAGGAGGAGAAAGACGGAGAGGCCGCAGCAGGCTGAGAGGCAGGTGTGCCATCCCGCACGGTGGTCCTGCTGCTGAGCGGCCCTCCCAGACTCTTCCTCGTGCCTCCTCAGTCCTTTCTCACCCTGGATGCGGGAGTGTTTTTGTAGAATTGTTGAGGCTGTAAGAAGCAAGTGTGGCATCTTAGCCCTTCGCCTCTCCTAAAGATTTGTTATTTGTTGTTGTTCAGTCATGTCTGACTCTGCAACCTCATGGACTGTAGCCCGCCAGGCTCCTCTGTCCATGGGGTTCTCCAGGCAAAAATACTGGAGTGGATTGTCATTTCCTTCTCCAGGGGATCTTGCCAACCCAGGGACTGAACCCATATCTCCTGCATTGCAGGCAGATTCTTTACCACTGAGCCATCAGGGAAGTCTAGTTGCCCACCTGCAAATATCACGGGTTTCTGGTGCTTTGAGGCTGGGTTTGCCGTGAGCTTTTTGTGACTTGGAGGGTGCATGGTAGTCGTTTGCGCTCTTTTGGTCCAGACGTGGAGTCTTCCATTGAGAAGAACCACCTGTGGCCATATCTAAACTCTGGTGTCCTACACAGTCTTACTAGCAATAAAGCTGCCATGTTGAACAACTGGATCTCCTTTGAATTGATTCTCAAAGATGGAGCAAAGAGCTGTGATGATCATTGCTATAACACTGTAAATTTAATACTAGCTTCTGGGACAGATAAGTGAGGACTAGGGTTGGAGATAGGGCAACTTGCTTACTGAAATATACACACTGGATACACATGTTAGATTCAGAACAAGTTCCGTTGTCCGACAGTAAAATTTTGGTTAAATACATTACTGCATGCACATGCGCTTAGTTGTTTCAGTGTGTCCGACCCTTTGCGACACTACAGCCTTACAGGCTCCTCTGTCCATGGGATTCTCCCAGCCAGAATACTGGAGTGGGTTGCCATGCCCTCCTCCAGGGGATCTTCCTGACTCAGAGATTGAACCCAAGTTCCCCACATCTCCGGCATTGCAGGTGGATTCTTTACCACTGAGCCACTGGGGAAGCCCCCCAAATTACAGCATATCAATATAATAAAACGTGATGACAGTAAAATGATTCTATGTGTATTTAGGATTCACAAAATATACACAGTCTATAAGAGGGCAAAGCAGATTATAAAAGAATATTATTGCATTATATGCCCACTTTGCTCCTCCTCGCAAGGTGGTCTTGACACTTGAGTCTTTCGTTTCTTCGTCTGAGCATTGGGGACTCATAGCAGTGCACAGAGAGACAGGCTGTCATCTGATGGGTCCCTGAAGGTCCACAGGGATGTGTGAACAGAGCCTGGTCACCACAGCTTTGTGGGTTAAAAATCTTGATTTTATTATTATCCAAGAGTATCTCAGAAATTGATTTCCACTAAGTTCAGTTCAGTTCAGTCGCTCAGTCGTGTCCGACTCTTTGTGACCCCATGAATCGCAGCACACCAGNACTATGAATTAACAAAGCCTCCTTATGCTAAGAAAACACACCCCCACACAACTGGGTTATGAAGTGGCTGTAGTGTGAAGGAGGAGGGTCACTGTGGATTGTTGTTAAATCGCTAAATTGTGTCAATTGTGGATTAAGGAGATTATATTTCTGAGATTGAAATTATAAGAAATTCACACTCCTTCCAAAAATGACACGTCATTCATCTTTCAGTCATCTAATCATGTAAATGTTCCCCACTGTCTTCAAAACAAAATCTACATATCATTGTAACCTGAACCTATCTATGTTCCCATTCCAATCTCCTGTTTTTGCAATGTAATTTAGATTTCAGATATTTAATATGCATACAACCACAGTATGTGTGCATCTTTTGGGTCTCCTTATGTTTTCACCCACTGCCCTTTTGACTTGCGCTGCATTTATTCTTGCTCCATTTCTTTCCGTTGCTGTTGTTCAGTCACTTAGTTGTGTCCGACTTTTTGTGACCCCATGGACTGCAGTATGCCAGGCTTCCCTGTCCTTTGCTATCTCCCAGAGCTTGCTCAAATGTATGTCCATTGAGTTGGTGATGCCATCCAACCATCTCATCCTCTNTGCTTTTCACCTCTTTTCTTTTCACAGCTATTTGTAAGTCCTCCTCAGGCAGCCATTTTGCCTTTTTGCTTTTCTTTTCCATGGGGATGGTCTTGATCCCTGTCTCCTGTACAACGTCACGAACCTCATTCCATAGTTCATCAGGCACTCTATCTATCAGATCTAGGCCGTTAAATCGATTTCCACTAACCAGCTCCCTAAATAACTCACATATACATTAGTCTACTTTTATTTGACTTGATAGAGGTAGAGTGAGATGGCAAGAGGCAGGAGTCTTTTTGTTTTTTTGATTGTGCTGGGTCTTCACTGTGGTCCATGGGCTCTTCATTCAGCATGGGGGCTCTCTAGTGTGGGAAACAGCCTTAGCTGCCCCATGGCATGTGGTAATCTTAGTTCCCCAGCTAGGGATCAAACCCATGTCCCCTACATTGAAAGGTGGATTCTTTACCACTGGACTACCAGGGAAGTCCCAAGGTAGGAGTCGTGAGTTTTCTGTTTGATGCAGATTTTCCATGCAGCCAACTACCTAGGAAGCAAAACTATAATAAAAACCTTGCTGTGCTCAACAATTTCTCATTACCTAAGATGCTCTAGGCTTTGGGCTATGTGCTGCAGAGGCAGTAGTAGCCACATGGACATATACACATTATATTGTGTGTATAATATTAGAATATTAACTGTATAGGGAAGTTTAGGAGCTTTGAAGTCAGCTGGTCCAACATTCTAATTCTCCTACTTGACGTATAACCTTGGGAAAGCCACTTACTCTTTCTGAACTTCATATTCTCTTCACTAAAGTGGAAAGAACACCCACCTCACTCATAGTCTTGTTTGGAATACTACACTAAATAACATATATGAGGTGTGAAGCACAGTGTCTGGCACGTAGACATGCTTGATCAATGGTACTATAGCAACTATTGACACACGGCTTTAGCTCGATGCTTAGTTTTGCAACAGGTCCTACCAGGTCTGCTAAAACTGGGCCTTTGTTAAGCTAGCCTCACAAGTTAGTACTTGCTTGGGAACATCTGGCTTTCATTTTCTTTTTCCACTCGAAGCACTCACTGACCTTTCTGATTATTACTTTTTTTCTTTAAATATGTTAATATTATCAGTCANGTCTGCTAAAACTGGGCCTTTGTTAAGCTAGCCTCACAAGTTAGTACTTGCTTGGGAACATCTGGCTTTCATTTTCTTTTTCCACTCGAAGCACTCACTGACCTTTCTGATTATTACTTTTTTTCTTTAAATATGTTAATATTATCAGTCAGACCAGGTTTGGTAGACACTTTCTGTAAAGAATCTGATAAACATTCTAGGCAAAAGGAAGAGGAACTAAAGCTACAGAAGACGGTGGGGTACATGTATCAGATGGGGGTATGAGGGAACCCTGGTTGCTACAGAGGCATTCTTTTTCCTGAAAAAAACAGTCTCAGCCTCTTTCCTTGCACCTTCTCAGCCCCTACATTTTCATCTCTATTACAACCACTCAATTCTGCCATGGTGGAACAAAAGAAGTCACAGACTAGACTTAAATGAATGAGCATGGCTGTGTTCCAGTGAAATTGTATGGATACTGAAATTTGAGTTTAATGTATTATTGTTGTTGTCATTCGGTCATTAAGTCGTGTCAGACTCTGTGACCCTGTGGATTGCAGCACACAAGGCTTCTGTGTCCTCCACTATCTTCTGGAGTTTGCTCAAACTCATGTCCTTTGAATGGGTGGTGCTCTCCCTCGGTCACCCCCTTCTCCTTTTGCCTTCAGTCTTTTCCAGTGAGTTGGCTCTTTGCATCAGGTAGCCAATGTATTGGAGCTGCAGCTTCAGCATCAGTCTTTCCAATGAATGTTCAGTGTTTATTTCCTTTAAGATTGACTGGTTGGATCTCCTTGCAGTCCAAGGGACTCTCAAGCATCCTCTCCAGCACCACTGGGAAGCATCAGTTCTTCAGTGCTCAGCCTTCTTTATGGTCCAGCTCTAACATCTGTACATGACTACTAGGAAAACTATAACTTTGACTATATGGACTTTTGTGGGCAAAATGATGTCTCTGCTTTTTAAAATGCTGTCTAGGTTTGTCATAGCTTTCTTTCTAAGGAAGCCTGATCTTAGTGAAAATGAGGGTGGTACCTTAACTTCTCATTTGAAAGGATCTTCCTCCTATCTTGAGAGGTAAATTCAGCTCCACAAAGCACTTGAGAGAAATGTATACTTTACTGAAGATATTTTGGGAATACAGGGGGATGAATTCATGAGCCACCTCACACTGCAAAAACATAATAAAATAACAATTAGACATTCCTTCTGACTCTCACAAAGTGTTGCTGGTTTTGCCAGCTTTTTTATCTCCCTTTCTTCTCTTGCTTCAAAATCTTCTATACTTTTCTGAGCAAAGCAGCTCAATATTTCTTATACTATTCAAGAGCATCTTTTAGGATCATTTTATTCTTCTAGATGTTGGTCTTTCAGATGATTTTTTGGTTAGAGTCTATTGATGGTAAAGTGTCTCAGATTTGTTTAGTCAATATTTTTATTTTATTATTATTTTTGATAGATAATATTTCTGAGAACACAGTTCTAGATTGACAGCTATTTTCTTTCAGTCTCTGAAAATGTGACTCCACTGACTTTTGGCTTCATTGTTTCTGTTGGAAGCCCACCGTCACACCACAGTCATTCTGTTATATGATCTGTTTTTCCTTTCTTGTTGCTTTCAAGATTTTCTCTCTGGCTTTGGGGTTCTACAGTTTCACAGAATGTGCTTGGTATGTGATATTATTTTTAAAATTTTACCCTGCCTGGATATATTATACTTCCTGTCTCTGCAGTGCCATGCCTTTCGTTAGTTCTGACATTTTCTTAGCTATTAGTTCTTCAATCACGATCCTCTCTCTCTCTCATTCTTTCTCTTCTCTCTTGTGTAACTCTGCATGTATATTAGAACTTCTTCTTTATTCCTCCCTTTCTTTCTCTGTTTTCTATTTCTTTTTTTGTGTGATGCTTCATTCTGTTTTCTTCAGATCTATCTTCAGTTCACAAATCCTCTCTGCATCCATGTTTATTTTGCTGTTTCACCTATTCATTAATGTATGTATACACATACATACCTACATACACGTATGTATGAATGTATTTACCTCATGTGTACATATAGTTCTATATTTACTTCCATAAGTTCTATTTGATTCTTTGTCAGATTTGTTTGGTCACTTTTGATAGTCCCTTTTTAAAACTTGTTCATTTTTCTATCTTTCATTTCTTTTAACATTTCATGCATAGTTATTCTAAGTCCCACATCTCATAATCCTAATATTTGAAGTTCTTGGGGGCTTAAATCATGCTCGGTGTTTCTACTGATTCTCACTTATTATGGTAGTTACCTTGTGGTTTGGTTCTCTTTTTAAAAAGTTATATGTAATCACACTTACACTATGGGAATCCTCATATGACTGAGTTAGGAAGGCTTTG
Organism: Neotragus pygmaeus; assembly: GCA_006410875.1. Lineage (NCBI taxonomy): Eukaryota > Metazoa > Chordata > Mammalia > Artiodactyla > Bovidae > Neotragus > Neotragus pygmaeus. The sequence continues at coordinate 1,026,463 of SJYV01051337.1, read as the reverse complement.
CTCTAGAAAGGATATACATTTCTTCCTGCCAAGTGCTGAGGCCACTTTATTTTTTTTATTTGGGCTTTTTAAGATTAGGTGGGTAGAAAATAAATTTGCATCTGAGGTTCATATGAAACAGATTCATAGTTATAAATTCCCAAGGGAGCCATCATTATTATTTAAAATTTTTTATTATTATCACTATTATTAATTACATTTTCCACCTGGAGCTGTGGTGAAACAGAAGCATTTACCTCTAACTTGCTTTTACCAGCTAGTGTGTTTTTCTAGCTCACCGTTTTTCTGCAGAGAAAGCCCATTTGAAGGTTCAAGCTCTGATGACTCTCAGGTTCCTCTCCCACTTTGTATGGGTCCAAAGACCCCATTTCCTTGCATGACCATTAAGGGTTTTCTTAAAGTATCAGAGTAAATATTTTAAGCCTGTAGGCCATATGATCTCCATTTTGCAATGGAGAACAAAAGCAGCCATGGATGATACATAAATGAATGAGCATGGCCATGTGCCAATAAAACTTTATTTACAAAAACAGGTGGTTGGCCCACATGCTGTGGTTTGCTAATCTCTACCCTAGAATCCTGACTTTGACATTTGTTTCTCGAGCAGTCCGGGTTTTGAATTTTCTGACTTTTCTGTTCATGGCTTATTTTGTTTTGTTTTATTTTACTTTATGTTTCTGTGAATTTCCCTTATTCGTCAACTCATTTAATATTTGCAATTTATCCAGCATCTCAATGTTTCAAAATAAAAGAAGTTTTGAAATATTTAGTCTTCTGTATTTCTAATAGCAGAATTTAACAATGTATCTCTCTCTTTTACCTTACATACCCTTTCAGCTAGGCAAAACCTGGTAAGCTAGCTAAAGGACAACATTTATTTTTCCTTAAGCATCTCCTCCAGTCCTTCAGCATCTTGTTGCCCCAATTTATAGCTCCTCTTCCATCCAAGCGTTTGTAGTCACAGGTTAGCAAGATTTCAGAAGAAATCTCCTAAGATTCTGACCCACTACTGTCATGTCAGAGGATAGAGTAGAAATTCTGGGTGTTCTATATGAGTGTGGCCTCCTGCAAGCTCTTTTGGCCTGTTTACTGGGCTTCTCCTCCACGTCTGTCACTGCTCTGGGGGCTGGCTTAGTTTATAGGCGGAGAAGAAAGAGAAACTCCTCTCTTGTACTTGGCATTTTAATGGGGATAATAGGAGAACAAATAAGTGAATAAAACTAGAAAATGTCAGGAAATGAGAGTGTTATGTTGAAAATAAAAGAAGTTGTTTTACTAGCGAAAGACTGGGAGGTTGTTTTTGTTTATTTTTTTGATAGGATGGTAGTGGAGGAATGCTCAGTGAGGGGGCAACATTTAAATCTGACTTAAATAAGGTAAAGAACCAAGTTGGGTAAAGATCTGAGGCAGGGGAGATGAGCATTAAACATGGAGCAGAGCCTGTGCAGAGCCTGTATAATGGGAAATTTTGGGTATTTTCGGCAGCCAGAGAGAGTGCTAGTGTGACTGAGACAGATTAATCCAAAGTCAAAACAGAGAAGTCTCAGAAAGAAAATGGGAATCTGAGAAACAGTGAAACAAACCCAGGAAAAAGAACCTTGGGTGACAGCTGTGCAGCAGTGTTAGAAAACAGCTGATCCAACGAGCACAGGACGGCAGAGGGCCCAGGAACGAGGCCTTTATGAGAAAGGGAGTGACATTACACACATTGTATGACTAAGAACCTAGATTTTCAAGATAAGACAGGTGCCTGTGTCTTCTGTTAATCAGAAAATGAGAATCCCTTGGACAAGAAGAAGATCACATGTGTGTACCTATAGCTGATTCACTTCATTGTAGATGCTACAGTGGGTGATATGTATATAGTAACAATAATATTATTTTAAAACATTTCTTATTGGAGTATAATTGCTTTATAATGTGTCAGTTTCTGTTCTACAATGAAATGAGTCAGCTATAGGTACACACATATCCTCTCTCTCTCTGACAACCCACTGGACACTATAAAACTCTTAGAGGAAGACATAGGAAAAACACTGTATGACATAATTCACAGCAAGATCTTTTTTGCCGCACCTCCTAGAGTAATGAAAATAAAAACAAAAATACACAATGGAACCTAATTAAACTTAGAAGCTCCTGCACAGCAAAGAAAACCATAAACAAGATAAAAAGACAACCCTCAGAATGGAAGAAATTATTTGCAAATGAAGCAATGAACAAAGGGTTAAGCTCCGAAATACAAAACCAGTTCCTGTAGCTCAATATCAAAACAACAAATAACCAGTCAAAAAATTGAGGGAGGACTCACATAGACATTTCTCCAAAGAAAGCATACAGATAGCCAGGAAGCACACGAAAAGATGCTCACCATCTCTAATTATTAGAGCAATGCAAATCAAAACTTCACATCTGTCAGAATGGCTATTATCAAAATATCTACAAACAATAAATGTTGGAGGGAGTGTGGAGCAAAGGGAACCCTCTTGCCCTGTTGGTGGGAATGCAAATCGATACTGCTACTCTGGAAAACTCATAAGCAGAGTGCAGTATGGAAATGCTGTGCTGGATGAAACACAGTAAACTGGAAGCAAGATTGCTGGGAGAAATATCAACAACCTCAGATATGCAGGTGATACCACTCTAATGGAAGGAAGTGAAGAGAAACCAAAGAGCCTCTTGATGAGGTTCAAAGACGAGAGTGAAATAGCTGATTTAAAACTCTTAGTATCCAAAAGACTAAGATCATGGCAGCTGGTCCCATCACTTAATGGCAAATAGAAGGAAATAAGTGGAAACAGTGACAGATTTTATTTTCTTGGGCTCCAAAATCACTGTGGATGATGACTGCAGTCATGAAATTAAACAACACTTGCTCCTTGAAAGGAGAGCTATGACAAACCTAGATAGCCTATTAAAAAGCAGAGATACCACTTTGCCAACAAAGATCTGTAGAATCAAAGCTATGGTTTTTCCAGTAGTTGTATGGAGAAGACTCTTGAGAGTCCCTTGGATTGCAAGGAGATCAAACCAGTCAATTCTAAAGGAGATCAGTCCTGGGTGTTCTTTGGAAGGAATGATGCTGAAGCTGAAAACTCCAATACTTTGGCCACCAGATGCGAAGAACTGACTCATTGGAAAAGACCCTGATGGTAGGAAAGGCTGAAAGCAAAAGGAGAAGGGGACGGCAAAGGATGAGACAGTAATTAATAGATAGCATTACCAACATGACCGTTCAATGGACATGAATTTGAGCAAACTCTAGGAGAGGGGAGCCCGGCGTGCTGCAGTCAGTGGGGTTGCAAACAGTCAGACATAACAACTGAACCAAAACAACAGCTATAGAAAACAGTATGGAGGTTCCTTAGAAACAACAATGAAAAGTTCAGAACTACCATATGACCCAGCAACCCCACTCCTGGGCTTATACCCTGAGAAAAACCATAATTCAAAAAGATACATGTACCCTAATGTTCATTACAGCACTATTTACAATAACTAGAACATGGAAAGCATGAAATTCAGAGTCAACCTGAAAAAATGAAGCAAGAAAGGCTCAACCATAGTTAAGAACAGAAGATAAACAGAAACCTCGATGCTGTAGGAAGGTTCATGGCAGCTAAGCAAGGCTGGGGGATGCACTCACACTCATTTCCTCATCTTACAAAGCACATTTGAGGGGTGAGGGTGGAGGGAGATTTTAAATTCTTTGGCATGCTTTAAAACTTTAAAACACTTCCTGCCTGTGTTATTTTTATAACCTTTCTTTCTACCAAGAATTATCCTTCGGTTGGACATGAACTTGGGCAAAGTCTGGGAGATGGTGAGGGACAGGGAAACCTGGCATGCTGCAGTCTATGGAGTCATGAAGAGTCAGACACGACTTGGCGATTGAACAGCACAATGTCCTTTGGTTCTTTTATTTCACAATATTTATGGAACATTGCCTACATTTCAGATGCCACATGCTGTAGAAAACTGGAGACTAAGACCAAAAAATTGTCCTTGCCCTCATGTAGCTTCTATTCCAGTGGGGGAGAAAGGGCCTTTCTACAAGTACCCAAAAGACCTAAGGTAAAGAAATGAAGTGTCAGTAGCGTCTTGGCCACGCCTGCCAGCCTCCCAATTTCAATTGCACATATCAACAGCTCCTCACTGGCTATCTTCACAGCAGATCTTGGTCCTGAGCTTGAGACCTGTGTGTCTATCTGCCTAGCAAGCATCCCTGGGCCTGCTCTTCTCCACCTCCTGCAGTTCCGTCAGAGGACTTCCTCCGCTCATCCCTTTTATTATCATCATTCATGGAGTCTGCTCATGTGATCCCAGGAATGGTCTGCTGGAGTTTTCCCAGTGTGGCACCCAAACTTGGTCCACAACAACCTCTGGTTCAGTGGAGAGCTCAGTACATAGTCAGGCTCTGTAAAAATAAGGAATAAGTGCGGGACTGGAATAGTTAATGTGACTTGACTTTGGAAAGAACTTTCTAACATTGAGACTCCAGAGGCTCTGGGCACAGCTGGAAATGTATTCTGCCCTTCTAGACTTTAGAAGAGCTTAAAAACATATTTCTTTGTTGACTTAAAAAAAATACTTGTTTTTAGCCATGTTTCTAAGTTACAGATGATTAGGAGATGTCCTCAAATCCTGGGCCACCTCTCCTGACTGATGGAGGTTTAGAGCAGGCTTGCAGAGACCATGCTCTCTGAGAACCCTGTACCTCTCTGCCTGTGTGGGTGGGGGTGGGGTACTCTTTTAAGAAGCAGTGTTGTTCTACAGGAGACATAAGAGATGTGGGTTCTATCCCTTGGTCAAGAAGATCCCCTGGAGGAGGGCATGCCAACCTGCTCCAGTAATCTTGCCTGGAGAATTCCATGGACAGAGGAGTCTGGTGAACTACCGTTCATGGGGTCACACACAACTGAAGCCACTTAGCACACATGCACATTCATTCAGCTCCCCCCACCGCCCACACACCTGTCACAGGATCACCCAGGGCTCCTCCCTTGACGATGCTGCTCTGCCCTGAGCCTGATAGACCAGTGTCCCAGGGGGTGTGTGTGACACACGCTCAGGCGGTGATCTGGCTCCTTTAAGAGCTCGGATAGGCTCCAGGAGTCTGGTGGCTCCTACCCTCAGCAGAGGCAGCCAGCAGCAGAGCCCAGCTGTCACCGGCCTGCGGGGACCTCACCGTGTTTACATGGATGGTCATGTGGTAGCCTCTCCCAGCTCACAGGCCGGCTGCACAGTTACCTCATCTGCAGTCCAGTGACTTCATGCACGTAAAATGTGGCAAGTGTGAGACAGGAACAGGACAGCCCTGCCTCTCCCTGAGCCCGGAGCCCAGGCAAAGTGCAGGAAACCAGCTGGAGAGCTGTCCTCTCAGTAATTACACCCAGCCAGGGGCCGATTCATATGTCAAGTGGACATGACTTCCAGGGGGTGGGGCTGGGAGGTGCCTGTGCAGAAATGCCTGCACCCACCTTGGGGAGCTGCTCATCTCATCTCAGGGGATTTGTGTGCCCACCCCACCCCCCAACACNGGGACCGGCTTACAATAAGAGGTCAATCAGGAGCTAGTCTGGAAAGTTTTCCCAGGAAGAGAATTCGGTCTAGTTTCAGAGCTTCATAATATTGGTGGATTTTTTTTTTTTTTTTTAAACTGCAAGACTGTGAGGTTCCAGATGCCCCGTGTAAAACCATGCCCCCAAGGGAACAGCCAGGCAGGGGAAGTGTGAGGTCCAGCTTGAGGCCACCCTAAGACAGGGCTGTAAACAGCAGCTGCTTCTATTGTGCATGCCAAGTGCTGCCTGTGAGTGGAGGTCGCCAGCCTCCTTGTTTCTTTCTCTTAAACCAGATGTGGCCAACAGGAGCTTTGTCTGTTCCTAGGTGGATCCCAGATGGTGGGGATCAGGGGAAGGAAGTGGAGGGGCGCACGCGGGGGTGTGGGGGGCCCAGGTGAGAGACGGCCGTCTGCCCTTTCTTGGGGGCCCGATCTCTCTCTGCCTCCACATCTGATCTGCAGTCCTACCACCTAGCCCTCTAGGTGCCACCACGGAGGCCAAGTAGGGAAGTGAACGGGCACGTCTGATCCTGAAGCTCAGATGTGGGCACATGGAGGGTGCAGAGCACACTTGAGGAGGGTGGATGATGCCAAGGAGGACTTCGAGGGGCCATAAAGCAGAGAACTCCACGCTGCTAGGAACCCTGGAGACCCTGGTGATGAAACACGAGGGTCCGGGCAGGAAAAGACAGAGACTTGCTCAGCCACATCTAGCACAGGGGTCGTCAATTCTCAGGCTAGGAGGAGCCCTCGACCTTGGAGGCCCCTTTATTGTGTGTGTGTGTTTACCCTTTAAGAAACCATGGATTCAGATATTGTTCATTAATTCATTCTTGCTTCTTATTCCCTCTTGCTTTCCTTTCCCTGGCTAGAGAACCTTTTGGGATATGAATCTGTTGATTAAAAAAAAAAAGTACAATGTGAAAATTGCAAGTTAAGTTTTATTTGGGGCAAAATGAGGACTGTAGTCCAGGAGACACACCTCGGATAGCTCTGAGAAACTGCTCCAAAGAGGCAGGGGGAGGGTCAGCATATATGTGATTTTGGTGAAGAGGAAATACATGCAAGCAGGCACATATTTTTCCAGAAGATTTCTACTAGTCCCATGAAGCTTTGCTAGTCACGAGAAACAGTCGTCACTATGAAAGATTTTAGTGCTTTTTCTAGGTATGGGGAGATACGAACTGGGCTCATAAAATTGGCTCATGAAAATATTGAACTATCTGAAGACCTGTCCTGCCAGTTTTTCTCCCTGAGCACAGAGTGTCTCATTTCTGCTCTACACACTGAACTCCTTTCAGGGGTTACTAAAGGTCAGCAGCTGCAGCAGCACATAATTTAATCCTTGTAGAGGTGGATGGCAAGTGCCCACGCCAAGTGCCCGTTTGTAGCCAACACATCAAAAGCAGGGTTTGAAAGAAGTTGAACCCTAGCAAGCACAAGTGAGTCGGCCAGGGAAACACATCCTTGTCCCTATATTAAAGGGTTGTGATCCAAGGAAATGACCCACCAGAGTAGCTGCTGTCTTCCTGTCCTCTACTTGTGGAGGTGCTAAGAGTCACGTGAGAATTACCTCCCTGGGTGCTCGGCTGTCCCAGTGAGTCTGACTACTCTTCCTGGGTCACATGGCAGCAGGTTCTCATCTACAGCTGGTGGAAGTGAGACGGGTGTAGCCATTCTGAAGAGCAATTCAGAAATTGTGTACTACATGTTTTATATGCTATGACATGGCAGTTCCAACACACAGCTAACAAACATGTCTAAGGATGCTCCTCACAGCATCCCTTTGGATTCCAGGAGTTGGAGGTAACATGGGTATCCATCATTTGGGGACTGGATAGATTCGATGTGGTAGAAGTTTCTGGACGTAAAGACCATGCTGTAATGAAAGTGAAAGTGAAAGTGAAGTCGCTCAGTTGTGTCCGACTGTTTGTGACCCCATGGACTGTAGCCTACCAGGCTTCTCTGTCCATGGGATTTTCCAGGCAAGAATACTCGAGTGGGTTACCGTTTCCTTCTCCAGGGGATCTTCCCGACTCAAGGATCGAACCCAGGTCTCCTGCATTGAAGACAGGCGCTTTAACCTCTGAGCCACCAGGGAAGCCTAATGCTGTAATGAAGCAATGGATAAACATAGTTCTTTAGAAAGAATACTGAATGAAAAATGAAGACTTAGGACAAGATCTATAGCATGATATCATTAAAAAAATTTTTTTTAATGTGGTAAAGATCACATAATATAAAACATACTATTTTAACCTTATTTAACTGTATAGTTCAATAGCACCAAGTTACAGTCACATCACTGTGCATGGTATCATTTTAACAAAGTTAGGAAAAGCATACATACACGAACAACACTCTATCTTTAAGATATGTATGTTTCCAAGGGCAAATTAACACTTGGGTGTTTATTAGGTGGGAGGAGAGGAAGAAAACAAGTCATGAGGATTAATGATACAGGGGAAAAATTCAAATAAAATTAAAGGGACAGGAGTTTATACTGACCAATTATAATAACGTTCCCAGGTGGAGCCGTGGTAAAGAGTCCACCTGCTGATGCAGGAGACATAGGTTTGATCCCTAGGTTGAGAAGATCCCCTGGAGAAAAATAATGGCTATCTGCTCCAGTATTCTTGCCTGGACAATTCCATGGACAGAGGAGTCTGGTGGGCTTTTAGACCATGACCTCATAAAGAGTTGGACATGACTGAACACGCATGCTAAGAAAAAAAAAAGCAAAAGCATGAAATGAAGAAACAATGAACTCAACTCTGTACCTGATTCCCATGTATACAAATTTTTCTCTATCCATCCACCGACCTGACTAATATCATAGTTTCTGTCATAAGCAGTACTGTAGGCATTCATGCAAGCATATACAATCATCAGCGATCAATCATCAGGCACTCTTTAAATCCATGCTATATGTTGGGTATGGTGGGGCTTGCCTAAGCACAAGGGGTTGACCTTGATTTCACCACACAACTTGGAAATAGCAGTGTGCAATTTAGAACAGTTTATAATTTAGGCCCAGATGGGAAGAGATATCCCACATGTGCTGTGTGAGACTGGAAAAAACCAGGAAAATATCATTGGTGAGGATAGTAGAAATCAGGAAAAATTACTGTGGAAAGAAGCTCTGTCCTGAGCCTTGAAGGATGGTGGGCTTGACTTGGAGGAGGGGAGGTGATCTTGCCCATGGGGCCATCAGGCTTCACAGATGGGCTAGTTTGAGATGTGGAGAGAGGCCTCCTGTTCATCCCCTGAGAACTGTGCCTCCCCCATCCCCTAGCACCATCCTCCGGGATCCCCAGGATGCCCATCTGTGTAACTTCTTGGGAGCCTGTGCTGGGAGGGGGTGGGCACTGGAGAGTGAGATTTGGGATCTGGCCAGAAGGATGCATCTGCCACCTCTCTGCTCCCTTTCACTTTATTTTCCTCCCAAATTAGGGGCTGTCCCCCACACCAACTCCAGCATCCCCCTCTCTTCTTCTGTAAAACAGTGAGAAAAGGGCATGGCTTAAAGTGGCAATCCTATGCAAGCAATTACATAGAAAATTTCCCACTCTGCACAACTCCCCAAGATCATTTTTCAAGATCTTTTTAAACATCAAATCATACATGGATGAGTTTAAAGAGTCAACCAATACCATAAAGTTTGCTAGAAAAAACACAAAACGAAAAAAACCCCACGCCCCTTGCCCCTCCGTTTCTCCTTACTCAGGGGCCATCACATCGAGCTAGGTTGATGGAATCCTGTTTCTATTTCTATGCTCCTATTTAACAGGATTATGTTGCTGCTTTTTCATTCTTCAGTTTCAGGCATTTAGGATTTAGCTTTCTTTCCTCTTCCTCCTTTGACACAATGAATATTTCCCATGCCCGCCTACCCAGTGGAATTCATATTATAATTTTGATTAAATGAATATTCAGAGTATGTTATTTAAAACCAAGCCATGGAGTAACTACAATGATTTTTCCCTTTTCCAAATGACTTTTTGATCTCTCAGGATTTTAACTGTCCAAGAGCTTCCCAGGTCGCACAGTGGTAAAAGAATCCACTTGCCAGTGCAGGAGACCCAGGAGACTCCTGTTGGATCCCTGGGTTGGGAAGATCCCCTGGAGGAGGGCATGGCAACCCACTCCAGTATTCTTGCCTGGNAGCTTCCCAGGTCGCACAGTGGTAAAAGAATCCACTTGCCAGTGCAGGAGACCCAGGAGACTCCTGTTGGATCCCTGGGTTGGGAAGATCCCCTGGAGGAGGGCATGGCAACCCACTCCAGTATTCTTGCCTGGAGAATCCCATGGACAGAGGAGCCTAGCAGACTACGGTACATGGGGTCACAAAAGAGCTGGACATGACTGAGCATACACACATAACATATAACTTTCCAAAATAATAGCAACTAGCCACATGGAGCTTTTGAGTACTTAAAATGTGGCTATTGTGACCAAGAGATTACTTTTAAATATTAATTAATTAAATATTTATTTATTAATTCCTTTACATCTAAATTAAAACTTGATGGCTCTTGGGAAAAACATTTCAGTTTTTGGTACGTGAATCACTTTTTCAACTGCGGATTTAATGAAAACTAAATACAGCTGAAATCAAGCATTTCTGAGAAATTTCAGTGTGCAAACTGAAATGAGCTATAAATGCAAAATACACACTGGACCTCAAAAGATTTAATACAAAAAATATAAAAATCTCAATAATTTTATATTGACTTTATGGTGAAATAATGTTTTGGATGTGTGTGTGTGCTAAGTTGCTTCAGTCGTGTCTGACTCTTTGAGACCCTATGAATTGTAGCCCCCAGGCTCCTATGTCCATGGGATTCTCCAGGCAAGGATACCTGAGTGGGTTGCCTTGTCCATTGAATTAAATAAAGTATACTATTGAAATGAATTGAGTTCTTTCCTTTTTAAATGTTTATTTATTTATTTACTTTGGGCTGTTCTGGGTCTTCGTGTTGTCGGCTGCGTGCAGGATTTCTCTAGTTGCGGCGAGTGGGAGCCATCTCTGGTGTGCGGGTTCTCATTGTAGTGGTTTCTCTTGTGGAGTACAAGCTCTAGGGCGATCGGGCTTCAGTAGTTACAGCATGTGGGCTCAATTATTTGAGGCTCTCAGGGTCTAGGCATGTGGGCTTCAGCAACTGTGACACCTGGGCTTAGTTGCTCCGTGGCATCTTCCTGGACCAGGGATTGAATTCACGTCTCCTGCATTGGTAGGTGAATTCTTATCTGCTGAACCACCAGGGAAGTCCCAGCTCTTTCTGTTTTTAATATGATTGCTAAAAAATTTAAAATTACATGTGCGACTCTTGAGGCTGCTACTCTGAGTTATATTTGTTCTGTTTGTTTATTTATTTGGTTTTCCATGCATCTGTCAATCCCTGATTCTATGCCAGTGTTCCAGATGTCTCTTGAGATGAGCATTCACGTAAGACATCCTGTGTCTTCATCTTCTGGGGGAGTATGTCCAGGAGTCTCGGACAGTCTCTTGTGTTGACTGACCACTGTCATTCTGAGGTCCGCCTTCACTAATGGCCTGGGAAGTCCCTTTATCGTTCTGCTGTGCTGAAGTCACGTCCTCAAATCTCATCTTCTTTCTCCTTGGTTCATTCCTTTGCTTTACTGTTTTATACTCTCCCACAGCTTCCTAAGAAAAAGTGTGTTGGCGGTTAATTGTTCCTATGTCTGAAAACGTCTTCCTTCTACACATGCTCTTGACTCATAGTTTGTCTGGATAGATAAATCCAGTATGGAGATAATTTTTCCACATTTGGATGGCATTGCACCACTGCCTTTTAGCTCCCTGTGTTGCTGCTGAGAAATCCTGTCATTCAACTTCTTATCAAGTGTGCATGACTGTCTCTCAATCTCTCTTTCAATCCCTCTCCTTCAGAATCTTGTTCTCACCACTGTGGTGAAGGTTCCTGGTAATGTGAGTTGGTGTGGGTCATGCCCTTCAATTCTGGGAAATCCCCTTGAATTAATTCATTGGTGATTTCCTCCTCTCCGTTTTCTCCATCTGTTCTCTCTGGAACTCTATTGTTTGGATAAACAGATGACTGTTGGTCTATTTCCATCTTCTAATTTTCATGTCTTTTACATTTTCCATCTCTGTCTTTTGCTCTCTTTTCTAAAAAGTTTCCTCAACTAATGTTCCAAAACCTCTGATGAATTATTCATTTATTTAATTTCCAAGAGCTCTATTTTTGTTCTTTGACTAGTTTTTCTTTTTGATCACATTCTGTTTTGTTTTATGAGTGTGCTATCTTTTCCTCTATTTCCTCTCCAAGGACAGTACTGATTGTTTTGCTTTTGCACTTTCTTTTCCTTGCATAGCCTCTGTTCCCTCTAAATGCCCTCTCCTTCATGTGTTGTTCTCTCTCTTTCTTGGATTGTTTGCATGTTTGGTTGTTGTTCTTTGCCAAGTCATGTCCAACTCTTTGTTACCCCATGAACTGCAGCATACCAGTTGCATACTCCTCTGTCCTCCACTATTTCCTAGAGTTGGCGCAAATTCATATCTGTTGAGTTGGTAATGCTATCTCACCACCTCATCCTCTGCCGCCTTCTCCTCCTTTTACCTAATTTAGTCTTTCCCAGCATCAAGTTCTTTTCCAATGAGTCAGCTCTTTGCATCAGGTGACCAAAGTATTGGAGCTTCAGCTTCAATATCAGTCCTTCCACTGGATATCAGGAAGGAAACAGGAAATCAGGGTTGATTTCCTTTCAGATTGCATGTTTAGAGTGGGGCTAAAATCTGATTGGAAGCTGTTGTGTGCCTGTGGGCAGGCCCTGCTGAGAGGGACCTTCTCTGTAGGATGGCTCCAGGAAAGGCCTGCTTTAGGTCTTCCTCTTGAGCTGGTCAGATTTCTCAGAGGAGAATTTGTTTACCTCCTTCCTGGAGGGTTAATATCCTGGCTGTGTGCATTCTGGGAGCTGAACTGGGGGAAAGGCCTTGGGATTTCAACATTCAACAAGTTCACATTCACCAAACCTGCCTGTTTCTATAAGCCACTGAAAGCTGTTGTCGGCTGCGCCCGCAATTACATCTATTTTTATTTAACAAACTAATACCTCAAAACTTTGTGGTTTGGAATGACCATCTTATGTTGATACTTAGGGTGAGAAGTTTGGTTGCTGGGCTGGGAACTGTCTCTCATCACAAGGCCTCGGGTGGTGCAGATTGGGTGGAGGGTCCCCTCACATTCTGGCTTCTGCTCCCATGGGATGGTCAGACTGCCCCTCCCTCTCCACCCCTGCCCTCACTTCTATCCCCCACCCACCCCACCGTGGTATCTCACTCTCCAGAGCCTCCTTGTAACTTGGGCTTTTCACAGTGTGGTGGTCTCAGGATGGTCAACCTTCCACATGGCTGCTGACTTCCAACTGACAGGAAACAAAAGCTGCCAGGCCAATCAAGGGTGATGCCAGACGCTGGCCCAGTGTCACTTCCAGCATATTCTGTTGATCAGAGAAATCTTAGTCTCTTTGCTACCCATGCCCGGTTTGAAATATATGAAGAAATAGATTCCTCCTCTTGATAAAAGAGGAAGGTCACAGCGCAAATGAACGTGGGAGTCGGGAGATTTGCCATCTTTGGAAAATTTATAATTACCCGGGTTAAAGTTGATTAAAAAAGAAAAATTCTAGTGAGCATGATTTTCACCAATAGGAATATTATCATTTATTTCCTCTTTATAGCTATTCTCCATAATGTCCTTTCAACACTGGTGAAAATCTAAATGAAAGATTGTGTTACATTTATCTCCTGTTTTGGAATAAGTTATTTCATAGATAAACATTTGCTCTGAGTCTTCCAAAATGTCTTCTTTCTGTTTGTGTACTAAATCTTTTCATATGTTCTGTGATTTTTATTTCTTTTTTTGATTTGTTTTCCCTTTGGAAGGAGATCTCTATTCAATTTTGGAGATTTGAGATGGTTTTGTCAGCAATTGTACGGGTTCCTTTTCTCTTAGTCCCAAAGGGGGAATTTTAAGTTTTTATTTATTTTGGAGTTTTATTTTTCTTGCTTAGGGAATCTATTCAGCTAGGAAAAATTGGTAGCAGAAAGCTGAGAAGGCATTTTTGCCTCAGAAATTCACTGCTTTCTCACTCCTTTGAAACCTCTGATAGCAGAGGGGCTGATGGAGGGGGTCCCTCCCTCCTCAGGTGTTTCTGGGTGGCCAACAGTTCGTGTCAGGCACTGGTAGTGTTACTAACTGCGCTCATTTGCTGCCCACCAACTGCTCCACAGTCCCATCTGCTTCCAGGTCAACTTTGAGAATTTCCTGGGTCTTCAGGGAGAATTTCACCCACTTGCTTCCTACACAGCTTTTCTTTGTCAGCGTTAAATAGTGCTTGTCAGTATTTGGCTCATCATTTTCACCTGCACCAAATCATGCCAACTTCTTCAAAATTCTAGCCCCTTGATATCATCCTTCCTTATTTTACATCAATGTTCTAGACTTTTCTCCCTGCCCAGCACAACTCTATGATTTTTCAGTGGGATGTGGGAAGGGAGGGGACATTAAACATGTCCATTCAAATTGCCATCTGCAAGTGTTGTTGGTCTGTTTATTCTTGATTTTCAACAGCCAGATTATGAAGATGCACTTCAGAGATTGGATTACACTTCAGAGAGTGAGTATCTTATTTTCTATGGTTAAGAAGAGATGTTATCTGTCTCTTGATACATTGAGATGTTATTGTCAATCCTGGCTACATATTAATGTTGTCTGGTGAGGAGTAGCATGACAAAATGCTAATGTCTATGTCACTTTCCCAAAGTTATTTGATTGGCCTGGTATGGGGCCAGCCATCAGCTTTCATAAAGCCTCCCTGGGTAGTCTTGGTACTGAAAGTGCTGACAACACTGGCTCTTAAGATGATGGCTGTGTGTCTTAAACTGTGAGGCCTTTGAAATAACAAGAGGGGAAGGAAATCAGAGGTGGCTCAGAAGGTAAAGCGTCTGCCTGCAGTGCAGGAGACGTGGGTTCAATCCCTGGGTTGGGAAGATCCCCTGGAGAAGTGAATGGCAACCCACTCCAGTATTCTTGCCTAGAGAATCCCATGGATGCAGGAGCCTGGCGGGCTATAATCCATGGGGTCTCAAAGAGTTGGACATGACTGAGCGATGAATACTTTCACTTTTCAGGAGTAGAAAGGAAGACAGCATAGAGTTTGGAAAAAAGAGTGAGATTTAGTGTGTGTTCACTTGCCAGCTTCACAACTGAATGTCTGTGTAACCTCTTGTCACCTTTTGGGGGCCTCATTTTATTCTTTATAAAATAGCGGTAATGACACCTACCTAGTAGCATTGATGCAAGAAGAAATTGCATGTCTGTGAAAGCCATTTGCTATTATTTAAGGAAAGAAAGAAGATGTAATGTTAGAAAAGGGAGAGAAATGACATGAAAGAAAATAAAAATCATAAGATTGAGAACAATGGTATCTCTTTTTTTTGGCTAACTGACATTGGCATGAATCTAAATCATTTATTTTTTTTTTAATTTTTATTTTTCTGGCCTCATGGCATGTGGGATCTTAGTTCTCCAACCAGGGATCGAACATGCACATCCTACAGAGGAAGCATGGAGTCCCAGTCTCTGGACCACTAGGGAAGTCCCTAATCACTTATTTTTTACTGGTGAGAAACTTCATCAGACATTCCAGGAAGGGGATCTCAAGGGGCCTCAGTTTAGGTCCCAGATCTTTGGTGCTTCCTTATCTGTAGGGACAGTGATCATTCCCGTGCTCAGCTCACAGATTTCACCCTCATTAAATGTGATTCGTATTTCCTGCCCATCGTCCCAGAATAACATCTGCAACAAATACTCAGGATTGGTGGACAAATGGTACAACTCTTGAAAAAAATCTTGCAATCTTTTTAATAAAGGTGGTATGATGACCTCATGTGTCACCAAAAGCAATAGAGGTCTCTAGCAAGAAGCACCCATTAATCTCTGGACTCTGCCTGCTTAGGTTGATTCCACAGATAACACATTCACAGATTTAATTAATATGTGCTCAGTTCTGTTAGATTTTGTAAGAAAACAAGGATCCTGCTGCTTCTTTCCTTTCCCCTTTATAGTGAGTTAAATTTTGTATGCCACAAATATACATCCAAATCCTAACCCTAGTGGGATGTTTTCTCTAACACCAGCCAATTCTCTGATTCTTAAACACGCAAGGTGGGTGTTCAACAATTCAGTTCAACCCTGACATTAATTACCCAAAATTAGTATAGACCCCAAAATTTCGGGGCTCGGTTCTACAAGGCTTCCCCCACTTAATTTTTCTTTTTGGTTGCACTGTGTGGCATGTGGGATCTTAGTTCCCTACCCAGGATCGAACCTGCACCCTCTGCATTGGAAGGATAGAGTCTGAACTACTGGATCACCAGGGGTGTCCCTACCCCCACATTAGATGCCAGTCACAAGTCTGCTTTTGACTGCAGCATGCCAGGCTGCATATCCTTCACTATCTCCTGGAGTTTGCTCAAACTCATGTGCATTGAGTGAGTGATGCCATCCAACCATATCATTCTCTATTACCCCTTTCTCCTCCTGCCCTCAATCTTTCCCAGCATCAGGGTTTTTTTCAATGAGTTGGCTCTTTGCCTCAGGTGGCCAAAGTACTGGAGCTTCAGTCCTTACAATGCATAGTCAGGGTTGATTTCCTTTAGCATTGACAGGTTTGATCTCCTTACTGTCCAAGGGACTCTCAAGAGTCTTCTCCAACACTTTAGTTCAAAAGCATCAATTCTTTGGCACTCAGCTTTCTTTATGGTCCAACTCTCACATCCATACAAGATTACTGGAAAAACCATAGGTTTGACTAGATGGATCATTATTGGCAAAGTGATGTCTGTGCTTTTTAATATGCTCTCTAGGTTTGTCATAGCTTTTCTTCCACGGAGCAAGTGTCTTTTAATTTTGTGGCTGCTGCTTTGTCAGGCAAAGGGGGCTACAGTGGGCTAATGGCTTTGAGGGCCATTGTGTTCCCACTTGGGGAAGACAGTGAGAAGTTTTGCATTAATGATCCAAAGAGGGCTTGGTAAGCTTGTGGCTGTTCTTCTGATGGGTTGATGGTGAGGTTAGTAGGAGTCAGCATCATTAACCTTCAGGTCCCACCATTCTGGGGTCTACATACTTGTGGGCAGCCTGCCATTGTTAATCATTAGCTTCTCCAACCTGGAGGGGGTTTCAGTATCTACAAACCCATCAAAGATATTGTTGTGTCTATCCACTGATGGGGAAACAGAACCTTGTCCCAAGCCTGCTTTGGATGGTCTATTTCTCTCTGGTGTCCCTGATTAACAACTGCTTGACTCTACCCATTGGAACTCAGGGAAGGTCATGGAGGCTGAATGAAGGCTGTTTCCTTTAATCAAAGAAATGGAGGACACAAAAGCCCTGTGCCCAGGAGCCCCACAGGGCCCTGTGTGGTATCAGAAGTGACCTTGTGAAATGAGTTAGTGTAATAACAACAGCACCTGCTGCAACACTAACGCAGCCTGTCTGTGCAGTTTCTAAATTATCCTCAAAGGCAGCATGCCCCCTGTGGCCTTGAGGCTGTGAGTCAGGTGTGTTAGAGACGTTCAAGGTCAAGTAAGTGGGTATTTTGGGGGGTCCTCTGTGTCCTAGCCCATGTGTTCAAAGCTTCACACAGGAAGTGAAACGTGAGCCCACGTGGTGCATCCAGCCTAGTTGACCAAACTGGAACTGGGAAGGTCAGGTCTTATGAATGAAGAGACATGGCTGGGGGCAGGGAGCCTGAGAAGGGCATCAGGCTGCTGCTGCTGGAGCAGCCAGGCATCATGTTCAGAAGAGATGGCTGTCTTTCCTTTTAGAAATAAACTGGGGGCTGCCGCACCTCACTGCAGGAATTTTGTTCCCCTCAGTAGCCTCAACATCTCAAGTCCAAGTGAACACTTACTTCCTCTTGTTCTATTGAATTGAAAAACACACAGTCCCTCCCCTTTTTCACTTCTGGTCAGTGGCCCAAGTTCCTCATTCAATACTTTGCGAAGCACACAAATACAGCCCTCCCCCGGCCAGGGCAGGATGCAGGGTGGGGAGGGAAAAGCAGAACTGCTGACCTGGCCCCGTGAGGTCTCAGGGCCCAAGAACCACACGTGCTCCAGCAGCCAGGTTTACAATGCTGGTGCTGTCTTCCTCAGGAGGTGAAGAAACGGGCCTGTTTCCTCTCCTGGGCCACAGTGGAAGCTTCATTCTTTAAGGATCTTGATCTGTCTTTAACCATCACGTTAACTCTTACCTAATCCCTGGAGATGGAAAAGGCAACCCACGCCAGTATTCTTGCCTAGGAAATCCCATGGACAGAGGAACCTGGTGGGCTACAGTCCATGGGGTCATAAAAGAGTCAGCCATGCCTGAGTGACTAAACAATGATGACAGATTATTTCAGTGGGCTTTGCATGAACATCTATTTTAACTTGCTCTCAATTTTGTCCCATTTTTGAAATCATTTTATGTCCCTTCCTCAAAGACAGAATTGTATGGTCAGTAAAGAATTAAGCATGGGGAGTCAGCTGAGTTGTGGCCCCTAGAATACATGCACACATCCTGTCATTTCAATCGAGTCTGACTCTTGGGACGCCCTAGACTGTAGCCTGCCAGGTTCCTCTGTCCATGGGATTCTCCAGGCAAGAATACTAGAGTGGGTTGTCACGCCCTCCTCCCGGGGATCTTTGCCACTAGGAATCAAACCTGAGTCTCTTATGTCTCCTGCGTTGGCAGGCAGGTTCTTTACCACTAGACCACCTGGGAAGCCTAAAATATCAGGACCTGATCCCTGGAACTTGTAAATGTTACCTTATTTGAAAAAAGAGCCTGTGATTAGGTTAAAGATCTAGAGACGGGAATATTTTCCAAGAATATCCTAAATGCCATAAAAAATGTCCTTATAAGAGAGAGGCAGGACTTCCCTGGTGATCCTGTGGTTAGGAGTCCACCTGCCAAAACAAGAGACACCGGTTCAATCCCTGGTCCAAGAAGACCTCAGTCCGTGTGCCACAACTACTGAAGCCTGTGCTCTAGAGCCCGTGTTCCACAAGACAAACCACCACGATGAGAAACCCACACACGGCAACTAGAGAACAGCCCCAGCTCACTGCAACTAGAGAAAGCCTGCAAGCAGCAATGAAGACCTAGCGCAGCCATAAATAAATAAATAAAATAAAATAAATAGTAATTAAATAAAAAGATCTTGAGATGGGAAAATTTTCCAGAATTATCCAGTTAGACCCTAAACCAGGAGTCCCAAACCTCTGGGATCTAATGCCTAGTAATCTGAGGTGGAGCTGATGCAATAATATTAATAATAGAAATAAACTGCCCAATAAATGTAACACACTTGAATCATTTCGAAAGCATCTCCTGTCCCACCCCTCAGTCCATGGAAAAGTTGTCTTCCATGAAACTGGGCCCCGGTGCCATAAAGGTAGGGGACTGCTGCTCTAACTGCCATCAACAGTGTTCTTCTAAGAGGGAGACAGAGGGAGATAACACGCAGAGGAGAGAGCCACGGGAAGACGAGGGCAGAGATGGGAGTGAGGGGCCACAAGCAAAAGAATCCTGGCAGCCACTAGAAGCGGAAGGAGGCAGACTCTCCTCCAGAGCCTCTGCAAGGACAACGGCCCCAGGACTCCTTGATTTCTGCCCCATGAGACTGACCTTGACTTTGATATTGATCTATGAGAGAATAAATTTCTATTGTTTGAAGCCACCCAAGTTGCGATGATTTGTTATAGTAGCCACTGGAAACCATCACAGGGACAGAAAAAAAAAAATAGTTTAGGCTTCCATTGTTAGAGCAGTCTGGCAAAGCCCCTGGATCTCTCCTCAGAAGAATGGTTTCAGAGCATAAGATAAAATACACAAGCTCATGCAGAAAGCCAAGTATACTGGTATACAGTTTTTGTTCAGTCACTATGCCATGTCCGATTTTTTGTGGCCCCGTGGACCGAAGCACTCCAGGCTTCCCCATCCCTCACTATCTCCCCAAGTTTGCTCAGACTTCTGTCCATTGAGTCAATGACACCATCTGACCATCTCCTCTTCTGTTGCCCCCTTCTCCTCCTGCCTTCAGTCTTTCCCAGCATCAAGGTCTTTTCCAGTGAGTCAGCTCTTCGCATCAGGTGACCAAAGTATTGGAGCTTCAGCTTCAGCATCAGTCCATCCAATGAATATTCAGGGTTGATTTCCTTAAAGGATTGACTGAAGAGTCTTCTCCAGCACCACAGTTTGAAAGCATCCGTTCTTCAGTGCTCAGCCTTCTTTGTGGCCCAAGTCTCACATCTATTCACGACTACTGGAAAAACCATAGCTTTGACCATATGGATCTTGGTCAACAAAGTGATGTCTCTGCTTTTTAACATGCTGTCTAGGTTTGTCATAGCTTTTCTTCCAAGGAGCAAGTGTCTTTATTTCATGGCTGAGGTTGCTAGAACATAAGAAAATACCTTTCTATAGCTTTGAGCATATTCATCAAGAGAACACATTTCAAATACATGCAAGTTAGAGCTGATCTCATTTCTGAAAAATGCCAATGCAAAGACCACTGTGGTCCAGCTTGAGTTGCACATAGCATCGTGGACTGGCCTTCAGGGGAGAAAGGTTGAGTTCATGAGTGGTCTACTGCAGGATTTAATACCCACTGCTGTTTTGCAGTAGTGAGGAAAGTAAAGTGTTCCAAGATGTGTGCAGGCTCAGTCACTTCAGTCGTGTCTGACTCTTTTCGATCCTATTGACTGCATCCCACCAGGCTCCTCTGTCCATGGGATCCTCCAGGCAAAAATATTGGAGTGGGTTGCCATGTCTTCCTCCAGGGGATCTTCTAGACCCAGGGACTGAACCAGTGTCTCCTGCATTGTAGGCAGATTCTTTACTGCTGAGCTGCCAGAGAAGCCCTTCCAAGATATGGTCAGTAACTGTGATGCAATCTGGTGCTCCGGTGATCCAGGCCCAGGGCTGCCACGTACTGTAGCTTGTGGCTGACTTTTGCCATCAGGGAAAGACTGAACTTCAGAGAGCAGAGCTTAGGCTCAGACAGAGAGGAGGAAGGAGCTGTGGCTTGACTGGCCACAGGAAGTGTGGAGTTGGGGCCTGGGGAGGCCAAGGAGGGCCGGCCAGGCCTTCTGTGGGGGTGGCAGCCACAGTCGGAGCTGAATCCCCAGCTTGCTGGCCCAGAGAAGCAGCAGCTCATGGGAGCTGGTGATAAAGCAGGCCCAGCAAATTGGACAAGGTGTCAGGTTGACTATGAAATATGATGGATTAACAGCCGAGGCTGGTGGTGTGACCTGCTTTCAGACACTTCATTTAGAAGTTATCACACTGTTGGATGCTTCCTATAATTTGTGATGATGCTGATTGTGATAAATCGTGAGTTTCTGGCACACTCCCCCAGCCCGCTCCAACGGCTGAGCAGAGAAAATGTGCAGTTCTGTGGGAACATTCGTGCCACGAATGAGAGCGAGGATCTGGCCGTAACCACAGAATGCCCAGTCAGTGAACAAAGTAATTAAATTAAGCTAATTAAATCACAATAAAAATAATTTTAATTTAATTAATTTCTCTGCACTGATTGAACATTATGTTGCAACCAGGAGATTCTCTGAACACTAATAGAATTTAGGGGCTGGAGCAGCGAAGTGGTGGTCACTGGTGTGATACGTGGGTTATTGCTGAGGGAATGAAATTAAATATGTCTAATGAGATGCCAAAATGTTGACGGAGCCACAAATACAAAATGCTTTTGGAATGAAGATAATGGGGTCTTTTCCTCTCTCAGTTTTCTGTACTAACTGGGGCAATAAACGTCAAAATTGGTAATAATTTTAAAGGTCTAGATAAATTAGATGGTGCACAATTGCGTCACTTGTTGGAGTTGGTGGGAAACCTCAGTAGTGAGAAGTACTGGGGACAATTCTCTGGGTCGCCCCCTACCCCCAAGTCCCTGGTACTTAAGAAAGGGTCTAGATGCATTTGAACTGGAATCCCATGGGGTCCTGAGTTAAAGACTAAACAAGTGGCAGTGGGTTTTTAACAGCAGCGTGAAAGATTGAGGGAGGCATGTGTGCGTGTGTGTGCGCATGCGCTCTGAGTCTGACTCTTCCCTGCCCCATGGACTGTAGCCCACCAAGCTTCTCTGTCCATGGGATTCGCCAGGCAAGTACACTGGAGTGGGTTGTCATTTCCTTCTCCAGGAGATCTTCCGCACCCAGGGACTGAACACGCGTCACTTGTGTCTTTTGTATTGGCAGGCAGATTCTTAACCACTGGCTCCGCCTGAGAAGTCCTAGGGAGGCATAGAGAAGGGGTTTCTATCTGCTAATAACCGGTTACTTCTTGAAAAATAAGAGCCATGTATCCCTCCCCCCACCACACCTTATCCCCAGGCTAAGCAGAGAGCCTTACACTAGCTGGTACTCCAATATTTATTATGAAATTAAATTATTGAGTCCTCAAGGAATTTCTTCCTTTAGCACTTGAAAAATCAGGATGTATACTCTTACTCTGGGCTTGCTCAGACATGGTTCAGTTCCTAAGCAGGGGGATACTCACACAAGGTGACCTCTCAACGTCACCTCCCCGAGACTTATTTTGTCCTGTAAGCGGACCTGGAATCCTGAGAGTGTGTTAGCAGGCGCTCAAGTAATTACCAACTGTCACTTTCTAGGAGTCCTCTGCTTCTGATCACAATATTATTTATCATGCACAGTATTTTAATTAATATTTTGTGTGCATGCCAACATTTGAACCGGACCTCCTTGTGACTCTTTGGGGCGCTGCGTTGTTTGTTGAGTGGAACTGCCTTCAGGATGCAGCTGGTTTCCCTCCCCAGCAGCCAGGAGGGCCAAGGGACCAAGCGGCAGGCATTTGCAAAAGCCTCTGTTGACCCAGCCGCTGGAGCTTTGTCCTAGATGCTTATCAGCTCATCAGCGAGGAGGAGCCCTTTCTTCATCCAGAGGAGAGGGATGGAGAGTCCCCTGGAAGGGCCCTGGATCCTGAATGAGGTACCACCAGGAGAGGGATGCGGAGATCAGCGGTGCTTGCGTGCTGCACGCCGCCTCTGGAACCAGAGGTGTTCATGCGCCTTTGGAGAGTGAACTGGCACCTTTTCTGTTGTCTGTTGTCTCGTAATTGTGCAAACAGCGTGAAATCCAGGCTAGCGCAATGCTGCTGGTGCTGAGCTCCAGCTGGCCGTTCAGCTCGGCTCGCACAATAACCGTAGACCCCCTGCTCCCCGAAACGTCCACCCGCAGGAGGTGCGGGCGGGTGGCTCTTCTTCCCGGCAGTTTCCCCTGAGGTTAGCACATAACACTTTCCAGGAGATGTCTGCTATTCTGAAAAGAGAACTTCCTGCTTGACCTGAGACCCCCACCAATCCTCCAATCCTTTCCCCACCTCCGTGGGGACCCCTCCCCCACCCGGCACTTCCTGGGTACCTCCCTCCTTCATAGGTTCACAGGTGCAGAAGGGCATCCTCACCCGCCAGAAGGGACAGACGGTATGGATGGTACAAGTGGACTCTTCCATTTTTCTAGAACATTTTCCCCTTTCCAGAACCTGATTTTAGAAAGAGGCTACCCACCAACAGGAAGCTTCATATCCGGGTCTTGCTAGTGAGAATTAAAACCCTAAAATCAGGAGTTGCCTGGTGGTTCAGTGGTTAAGACTCCTCCTTCCAGTGCAGGGGTGGGAGGAGTTCAATTCCCGGTCAGGGAGCTAAGATCCTACATGCCTCTCGGCCAAAAAACCAAAAATATAAAAATCAAAACCAGAAGCAAATTGTAACAAACTCAATAAAGACTTAAAAAAAAACAACCCTAAAATTGGCTTGAGCCCCTTTCCCTCACTCTTGTAGATTCCTAAGATCTAGTTCTATTTTTCTCACATTTTCTTATGTTTCAAATAATACTATCTAACTTTTCTTTGAGGTCAAAGTGGTACCTACCAATGCGCTAAGCTCTTTATCAGCATCTTTAGTCTCAGAGCAGCTCTGTCAGGTAGGTGCTGCTTTTATTTCCTTCTTGTAAATGAGGAAATGGTAGCTTTCGAAGTTCAGTAGCTCACCCCACCTCACAGCTAGTAAGTAGCAAAGCTGCTAGTGGAATCAAGGTCCTCTTTTCAAAATCCCTCCTCTTCACCGTCCACTGCCTCGGAAATGAATCCACGAATGAGATATATTTTGTCCTTGTCCTTCCTCCTTCCTTCCCAGCACAGAGCTGCCGAGAATACACAAGTGGTTCATCTGTGCCCAGCTCCACAATCTTCCCCAAATCCGATTCCACAGCCTGAAAAACTATTTTACAGAATGAAGATTTTGGACCAACTAACAATGTTAGGACATTTTTTTTTTCTCTCTTACAAAGTAAACTAGCACTTACATCTGTATTGGCCCAAGGATTCTGTTACAGGAAGAAATCTCTTGAAACGGTTCGACTCTCAGACCCTCGGAAGTCTTGAACTCGGGCCCTGAAAGCTGGCCCAGCTCCTGCACGTGCCCGGTGGCCATGGTGCTTGGTGGGGTGGACCCTGCTTCCGAGTTGACTGGCCTGTGCCAGCCGTGGGCACTGGACCAGCCTGCTCATCTCCACTACCCCCCTGGAGACTTCTTTCTTGAGTTCCCTCTCTTTGATCTCACTGTTTGTTTGGTGTTTTTTTCCTCGTTTTTGTCTCTGAATCGACTTTGTCAACTCCCACCCCCATTTCTGCGCCAGCCCCTCATTCTCTGTCATTTTGACGGTGCCCTTGGCCCTGTTCTCCACTGTTCAAGTGGCCTTTGCCTGCTTCCTAATTCTCTGCTGAAAACAAAGAATAACAGAAAATCCCAGAAGAGGAAATATTTACCAGTTCTGAAATGGCTTGAATTAATGAAATAATGTTTGAGGGCATTGAGATTGAACCAGTGTAATTGTAGGTTGCAAAGTATAATAGTTGTTCATGCAGGGCTATCATTTTGTGCTACTTTACTTTCAGGTTTTTGTTAATCCAGTGGGTTTGTTGGAATTAGAGGGTTGCTGTGAAAAAAAAAAAAAAAGAAGAAGAAGAAGGCTAAGCAACCTGCTGTTGAGAGAACAGCTTTGTCAAACTAGCAGGTAGCTGCACGCTTAGCCTTTATCCGCCACACAATCAGGGCAATCTCTGGGCCTGGAGAAAGAGTATTGAACTGTCGACGCAGGACGTTTTTGTTGAAAGTCATCCTTTTGATTTCATCTTCCCAGACTAATGTAACAAAAACAGCCATTATAGGACACATTCATCTCGGTTTGATGGGGAGCACGGAGAAGCCCCAGTGATGCCTTCGGTCATGAAGGTTATCCAGCTGCCGGAAGTGACTGAGAAGATGACTGTGAATCCTGAGGTTGTCAGCATCTCACCGGATTCAGGAGGGTGGCTGTCACTGGAGCAGGCCCACAGGACACACGATAGAAACATGTTCTGCTATTAGGAGGATATTTAACTTCTCAAACATTGCAAATTTCAGCCACAAAGCCCCTTTTCTCTAATGAGCAAAACTTCGAGGGGTTATCTCTAAGGAAGAAGAAAGGAAAACAAAGTGGAAGAAACTTGAACTTATTTTTCTTGAGCTGATGGCTGTGTTCATGGAAACAGAAGTGGAGGCAGGAACCAGCCCTGGTCAGAAGCAACCAGGTCAGCTTTGCCCACTCCCTGTGTTCTCGAATTCCATACTCTGACTCTTCTGATTTCTGACTTTGATGGGGACCAACTGCAAAGAAAAAGAGTTTCACATAACTTGAGAATTTAAGAGTTTTCTCACAAACAATAATGAAGCTCGCGGAAGTTAGGCTGATTCTGGCATTTGGGACATCCAAACTTACTAAACCTTCTGATTTCTTTAACTGGTTGTAGCTTTCCAAGTTTGCTGTGATACAGTAAACATGACTGCCAATATTTATGTGTGTGGTTGCTACGGTGCTCTTTTCCAGTCCCTTGCTGAAGTAGAAGGACGGCTCTGTTGTTGTTGTGTAGTGGCTAAGTTGTGTCTGACTCTTTGCAACCCCATGGACTGTAGCCTGCCAGGCTTCTCTGTCCGTGGAATTTCCCAGGCAAGAAGACTGCAATGGGTTGCTGTGACCTTCTCCAGGGCGTCTTCCTGACCCAGGGACTGAAACTGCATCTCTTGTGTCTCTTGCATTGGCAGGCAGATTCTTTACTGCTGAGCCACCTGGGAAGCCCCTGAAGGAGCTTGCTCTCCACTGATTACATTCTGCCCTGAGTTTTGTGCATGCATGCTAAGTTACTTCAGTCGTGTCTGACTCTTTGTGACCCCATAGGTAGCATTTTGCTGGGTGTTAGAATGAGACAGGTGAGTAATTGCAGATTGAATTTGAAATACTTATAAACATAATTCCTCAGACTGTACAAAGCATGACCTGAAATTTCTTTGAGACTGAAAAGGCTCATGTCTCATTGTTTTAATAATTACCGTTGAATTCATTGTATGTTATACTTTTTGTTTGATGCTGTTTCATTGAGTAAACTGTCACTGAGCACTCACTGCAAACCAGGATTCATGTGTTGAATTCTGGGAGTTCACACACACAGGGCAGTCCCTGCCCTCAGGCCAGTTACACTCTAAGGTGTAACTAAGGTGCTTCTAAGACCAGAGGAATGGTTGCACTGTTGTATGATAAGATGACCAGGGGACAGTAGGAGCCAGGATGGGAGCTGTAGATCCAGCCGTGTGTGTGTGTGTGTGTGTGTGTGTGTATGCATGCTCATAGCTTTTAGAAATGCATTGTTTAGAAGCAGGCTTCCTGGTGACGATGTGTAAAATAAATCTGAAAGGATAACTGTACTTGAGATAATAAAAGGAAAAAGGATTTCATTCTAGATAAGAGCAAGTGGCTTCAAGAGCTACAAATTACTTTGTTAATGAGAGCTACCTTTACTTGGGGTTATGGTGATGGATGGGAATGACTAAGTTGGCAGTGCTCTTTTGTTTCATTCCAAGGGGTTTATTTTTGGAGGGAAGGAAGAGGAGGGAAATGGGGGAGGTAGGAAGGGAGGGAAAAAGCAAGGAGGAAATGGCAATAGAAGCATGTATACTATCATGTAAGAAACGAGGCGCCGGTCTATGTTCAATGCAGGATTCAGGATGCTTGGGGCTGGTGCACGGGGATGATCCAGAGAGACCATGTGGGGTGGGAGGTGGGAGCGGGATTCAGGGTTGGGAGCTCGTATACACCTGTGGTGGATTCATGTCGATGTATGGCAAAACCAATATAGTATTGTAAAGTAGAATAAAGTAAAAATTAAAAAAAATTTAAAAAAAAGAAGTATTAAAGAAGAAGAAAGGACCTAAGGCTTATTTTCTGCTTATGCTTGGTGATTTTTTGTTAAGTCTATTATGTCTTTTGATGTTTAACCTGAAGTCGGTTTCTTCATTTATGACAAAGATCGATCCCTCCCACATCAATGATCCCATGAGATGCGAGTATGGGTACTGAGCACACTCCAGCACAGGGTTGATGTTCTGTTAACAGTGGTCATTATTATGATGATGAGAGTGGAGGATGGGTTGCAGGGGGCAGGATCTGGAGCGGTAAAGAGGCTGGGGAAAATGATGGCAGCCTGACATGGGCTGGAGAGGCAGCCGGTGATGTGAAAGATACTTGGGGAGGCAGAATCCGTTGGGGGCAGGAGTTGGCACAAATGGTGACTGAGGATGTCCTGGGGGGAGAGAGGAGAGTCAGAAATGCTTCTAGGCTGCTTCTGGTCAAATGCATGGGGATCTGTCTGTCTACTGAGACGGGCACAGCGGGAGCAGCAGGCCACATCCACAGAGTGAAAGACCACGAACACCCAAACCCAAACAAGTCCTCGGTCTGTAGAGCTTGTTTTCAAAATTCGACTCAAATCAGGAGCATGTGAGGCAGTGTGTGGGTTGGTGGGTGGGACGAAGAGACATCTGAGTGGGGTGGGGATGCTCAGCAGTTCCTCCCAGTTGACCCCCGCTCAAGGCCATGCAAACACCTGTGCCTCCTCCTTTTGGGCCTGCATCTCTCCAGCGACCTGGCCACCTGAAAGAATCAAGCCTCTCTCTCTCTCAGCTCCCATCAGCCTAGGTTTATCACCTGGTCATGTAACCTGTGATGCTGGTGAGCTCTGATCCTCCCTACACACCACCCCAGCATCATTGCATATAAACCCGTTGCTGGGGGGCAAAAAAAAAAAAGTTAGGAATCCTGCTTCTTTGTATTCTAGCCAAAGCAATAAAATATATTCCCAATACTAATACCGCAATTTAAATTTATTATCTTTGTGCTTTACAGTATCCATGGCAGTAAAATCTATGCCCAAGAGTACCATTACAATTTCCAGCTACTTAAGGAATTATTTTTGTTTACGTTTTAAAGCCACAGCAGTAAAATTTAACACCAACAATAATACTACAACTTTGTCTGCCCCTAAAATATGTCATAAATGATCATTGGGAGGAGACTGTCAGAAAACATGTAAATGTTTCCAGGAGAAGCAGACTTTTCCACGGTGAGGCCCAAATTCTTAACAGTGTCGAAAAGCACAGTCCTTTCCAATTAGCCAACAGTCTGGTTGAGCCTGGGCTTCCTAGGAGGCACTAGGGGTAAAGAATTCGCCTGCCAGTTCAGGAGGCATAAGAGATGCAGGTCCAGTCCCTGGGTGGGGAAGAGTCCATGAAGGAAGGCACGCCAGTATTCTTGCCTGGAGAATTCCATGGACGGAGCAGCCTGGCAGGTTGCAGTCCATGGGGTCACAAAGGGTCGGACATGACTGAGTGACTGAGCACAGCACAGTGGTTGAGCCTACCTCCTCAGTGTTTCTTGAATCAGCCCATTTCTTTCTTCTCACCACCCCTGGAGCTACGGGCGACACCATCATGTAGGGAACCCTCTATACTGCCTGGGGGCAACATGAGTCTCACTGTCCATCCTCCCCGCCTCCAATCGGTTATCTGGACAACAGCTTGGATGACGTTTCAAAGCAAAAGTCTTGCCAGTTTCTAGGAAAACACGGTGGGCAGAAGACAAGTTCTATGATTCTGCAAAGACGCAATCAGTCAAATGCAAAATGTGGGAGTCTGAATGGGGCAAGGGACCTGGTTTTGCTAACAGATCAATGGCCTGAAAGAGAGAGAGGATGACAAGAGGGGACTGGGATGGAAGCAAAGAGGTGTCAGAATGATCAGTACAGGACTTCCTTGGAGCTCCATGGGTGGGATTCCGTGCTCCCAGTGCAGGGGGCCCAGGTTCAAACCTTGGTCTGGGAACTAGAGCCCACATGCCACAGCTAAGAGTTCACATCCTACAGTTAAAGATCCCCTGTGCCACATTTAAGACCTGGTGCAGCCAGTTAAAAAAGAATGATCAACACAGTGACCCAGCATTATCTGTGGGAGGAATGTGACTCCTGATTCCAACAAGCCTCCTGTATGCAGACCTTCTGGAGAAAATCAGGGATGTCAGACCATAGCACAGGTATTAGGTGAGACTAAAGAACTGTGTTCATTTTGCTGGCATGTCCTTTTGTTCCTAATGCAGAGCCTCCATTGGTTAGAGCTCTGTCCTCGGGTATTTACAGAGGAAGTGACATGATGTCTTGTGTTTGTTTTAAAATACCGCAGCCGTCTCCTTCCCCAAAGTGGACGGGTGGTGTGGGTAGATGAGAATCAAAGTAATTCTTGATGCTGGGGAAAGGCAATGGGGGTTCATTATATATTCCATCTCCCAGGTGGTGCTAGTGGTAAAGAACCTGCCTGCCAATGCAGGAAACATGAGACTCGGGTTCAGTCACTGACTTGGGAAGATCACCTAGGGAAGGGAATGGCAACCCACTCCAGTATTCTTGCCTGGAGAATTCCATGGACAGAGGAGCCTGGTGGGCTATAGTCCATGGGGTCGCAAAGAGTTGGACACGACTGAAGTGACTTAGCCTACAGCGTGCACTGCCTTTGTGTTAGGGACATAGCATAAATAAAAACAAAAATTCAAGTGAAGAGGCCAGATGAAGCAGTGGTTGTTTTCAAGAGTACCTGATTTATTCAACAAAGGTGTTTTTCCATCACCTACTTACTTCAGTTCAACAGATTTTTTTTTTTTAAACAAACACCTACTTCATACAGAATTGAATAAGACACAGCTTCTGCCCCTCAGAAGCTCACCATCTGGTTGGGGAGGAGAGATGTACATTTGCAAAAAGAAAACTAATACTAATACTAATAGTCATACTCATACCAACACCAAGAGCTAAATTGACAATATGCAAAACAGTCAAAAACTATCACAAACAAAGTCAAGGTGCAGAACTCTGTGTCTGGTATGCTACTTTTTGAATATATAAGGAGAAAAATAAGAACTGCCAGTTTTATCTGCTTATGTGTTAAGTATAGAAAAAGTCAGGGAGGACATATAAGCAACTATAAGAAATCAATACCTATTTAGGAGAAGACAGGGAAGAGGTTTTGCTCATGTGTGCGTGCGTGCTATGTCACTTTAGTCGTGTCCGACTCTTAGCGACCTGATGGGCTGTAGCCCAACTAGGCTCCTCAGTCCATGGAGATTCTTCAGGCGAGAATACTGAAATAGGTCGCCATACCAGGGGATCTTACTGACCCAGGAATCAAACCCGAGTCTCTTATGTCTCCTGCATTGACAGGTGGGTTCCTTACCACTAGCGCCACCTGGGAAGTCCACATCATCTCATACTTTCTGGGTTTTTGAAGACATGTGAATGAATTGCATATACAAAGTTTAAAATAAAAAGTAAAATAAGCTCTCAGCTCCTCCTCCACATCAGACCATGTCTTTCCTCTATTAAAAACCCTTTGGGAATTCCATGGTGGTCCAGTTAGGATTCAGTGCTTTCATTGCTGTGGCCCGCATTTGATCCCTGGTGGGGAAGCCAAGATCCTGCAATCTGTGCAGAGTGGCAACAAAGCAAAACAAAAAGCTGTCAGATCCTGTAGTCCTTGGTGTATGCTGCACAGTCTTTTCCATGGCTTTTCAGGATGCCAATGGTCTGGCTTTTACAGCCTCGTATCTCGTGCCTGTCACACAGATGCTGCAGGCTCCCAGCTCAGCCCAGCCCGCTTGGATGTGCAAAACCAAAAAACTCTTTGCTCCGCCTGGTTCATCTTCACTTCTGTCTGGCCTGACCAAGCCCTGATCATTCAGGTTTCCCTGAGATGCCGTATTCTCACAGCAGCTCATTCAGCAACTTGCTTTAGATCCCATACATCTCTATTCTGCTAAGGAAATGTGTGGCGTTTGGAAATAATTGTCTCCTTTCATCTTTTATGTTACATGTGAGCTCATTCATGTCTGACTCTTTGCAATCCCATGGACTGTAGCCATTCTATGGACTGTCCATAGAATTTTCTGGGTAAAAATATTGGAGTGGGTTGCCATTTCCTACTCTAGGGGATCTTCCCAACCCAGGGATTGAACCCATGTCTCTTGTGTCTCCTGCATTGGCAAGTGGATTCTTTACCATTAGCTCTACCTGGGAAGTCCCATTTGTGAGTAATTGACTCATCTTTTATACTCTGTAAGCTAGTCTCATGATCTCCTGTGTTCCATCATATATTTCCAAGCCTCCTGTTTTGTTTGTTTGTTTGTTTTTATCTACTTATTATTTGGCTGTGTTGAGTTTTGTGTTGATTCTAGTTGTGGTGCACAGGTTCAGTTGGCCCATGGCATGTGGAATCCCAGTTCCTGGATCAGAGATCAAATCCATGCTGCCTGCGTTAGAAGGTGGGCTCTCAATCACAGGACCACCAGGGAAGTCCCTCCAAGCCTCCTGTTTAGTTGGATACAGAATGTTTCAGTGAAGGGGCCACAGTTATAGAAAATAAAGACACGACCAGCTAGCATGTTTGTATAGGAAAAGATAGAGTTTCCATGAGGAGGAAGGTGGAAACTGTTAGAATGAGCAGAAAAGAAGTGGCATAAAACACAAAGCAAGAGGCAGCTAAAGGACACTGTCTGCAGCAGAGGTCTTCCTTGAATCAAGGTAATGGAAGGCCAAGAGAGGAAACACCCAAGAGAGGAAAGTTGTGGGGGGAAGAATGCACGCAGAGAAAAGTCTTATAGTTTATTAGACAAGAAGCAGGGACCATCCAGAGCAGGGGGTGTTGATGTGTGCTTTTGGAGGTCTGCGAACTTCTAACAACTGCACAGAAACTTCCATGGAGATCTTTATGGTGCGTTTTGTTGTTGTTGTTGAGTGAACTTCATTGTTTTTTTTTTTTTTTTTAAACATTTCTGAAAACCTAGAGATTTAGTGAAGTGAAAGTCGCTCAGTCATGTCTGACTCTGTGACCCATGGATGGTAGCCTGAAAGTGTCCTCTGTCCATGGGATTCTCCAGGCAGGAATACTGGAGTGGGTAGCCTACCCCTCCTCCAGGGGATCTTCCCAACCCAGGGACCGAACCGAGGTCTCACGAATTGCAGGCAGATTCCTTATCATTTGAGCCACCAGGGAAGCAGAGATTTAAGATGGTCCAGTGGTTAAGAATCTGCCCGCCAGTGCACGGGACATGGGTTCAGTCCCTAACGTTGGAAGATTCCACATGCGGAGCCTGTTCCCTAAAGCCCACCAGCCACTCCTGATCCCTTGCGCTCTAGAGCTGGTGCTCCGCAACAAGAGGAGCCGTTGCTGTGAGAAGTCCACACACCACAACCAGAGTAGCCCCTGCTTGCCTCGACTAGAGAAAACCTGCACACAGCAGCAAAGACCCAGCCCAGCCAAAAAGAAACAGATTAAAACATGAAAAGAAGGACTAAGATCTTTTTAGCCTTAGAAGAACCAGCTGAGCTGAGAAGCGAAAATCATGGCACCATGAATGTAGGCCGGCAATCTGGGAGAACCAGGAGGCAGACGTGGGGAGAGGTTCACAGAAAAAGGTGCAGCCGATGGGAGGAGGGCCGTGGAGTCGGTGAAGGTCATGGGAGGAGGAGCCCTGTTGCCCCTGGGATTGTGAGCACGTCGCTTGCCTCACTGAGCCCACTTCCACTGCTCAAAAGGTGGGTGAGTATTACTAAAACACCTTCTCGTCTACCTCACAAGGGAGTCATGAGGGGCTAAGAAACATTCCTAACATCTGTAAAGCGGTGGGCTTTTTTCTTTTTTTAATGCAATTTCCCTTATATTTAATGTAAAAATAACTGCATGCTAAGTCACTTCAGTCATGTCCGACTCTTTGCGACCTCATGGGCTGTAGCCCGCCAGGCTCCTCTGTCTGTGGGATCCTCCAGGCAAAAATACTGGAGTGGGTTGCCATGCCCTCCTCCAGAGGATATTCCTGACCCAGGGATCGAACCCATGTCTCTTACGTCTTTACCATTAGTGCCACCTGGAACAACAGCTCCACTGAATGGTGGGGAGGGGGAGGTCCTTAGCCTCTCATGGACCTTCTGGGACCAAGAAGAAGGATTTACAGTGTCTCCCCAGACTACACAGTCTTTTCCCATTCAGTTAATATACGGTCAGTTTATAATGGCCTTTGCTTTTTTCCTGTAAAGTTCCAGGTATGGACATCAACCCAGGGACTCCACGTTCCAGAGCAGCTTTGTACAGTGACAGCCTGGGCTGTTGTCCCGTCTGCCTCCCACTGGCTGGGCCCTGGACCTTACTTCACCCTGCACCCCGGGCCTCTCAGCTATGAAAGGGCAGTGACAGCTGTCCTGAGCTCATGGGACGAGGTGAGGATCACCTGGTGGGACAGATGTGGGACCCTGGGGAAGGACCCGCCGTTGAAGCTGCTCTGAGCTTGGCTCGTCTGAGTGGCAGCAGACGGGCAAGCCTCATCTCAGCCCCTCATGAGCATCTGCATCAGTGACTTCTCTGGAGTTGCCCAGCGTGTGGGTTTACGGGGATGCCTGCTCAGCCACGGAGGGGGACATCTTTGTCTAGTGCTTCTCCCATGTTTAGGAGCTGGACACTCCACTGCCCGTTCAAGGCTCCCGAGTTCAAGCCAGAAAATGCCTTGTCAAGCCTACTCTGCCTCCCCTCAACTTTGATTATGAACAAGGCACTTTCCGTCACTGAGCCTTTATGACTTCACTTCTATTCTGAGTGTTCAGGCTGTTGAGAAGGTGCAGTCGTCTCCTTGGGGTCAAAGTACCACAGACCAGTGTGTGCTAAGTCGCTTCAGTCATGTCTGACTCTGTGTGACCCTGTGGTGGACCCTCTGTGTGACCGCCAGGCTCCTCTGTCCCTGGGATTCTCTAGGCAAGAATACTGGAGTGGGTTGCCATGCCTTCCCTTCAGGGGATCTTCCCAACCCAGGGCTTGAACCTGAGTCTCTTGCATCTCCTGCATTGTCAGGTGGGTTCTCTACCACCTGGAAGGGGCGTAAACAACACGGAAATATTCTCTCACAGTTCTGGAGTCTGGATGCCCAAGATCAAAGTGTCTGCAGGCTTGGTTTCTCCTGAGGCCTCTCCCAGGCTTGTGGGGGCCATCTTCTCCCTGTGTCTTCACATGGCCTTACCTTGACCCATGTCCTGTTCTCTTCTTATAAGGACACCAGTCAGACTGGATTAGGATCCACCCCCTACAACCTTATTTTAACTACCTCTTTAAAAACGGTGTCTCTAAATACAGTCATATTTTGAGGTACTGAGAGCTAGGACTTCGATATAGGCATTTTAGGGGGTGTGTGGGCACTGTTCAGCTCATAAGTTAAGGGAGAAACTGTGTCCTGAAACTTGGCATAGAGCAGCCACTTGATTAGTGCTAGCTTGGTATGTTGACGTGTTTTCAGAATCACTATCATCAGAAAGAACACAAATAACAAATATTGGCGAGGACGTGGAGTAAAGGGAGAGCTTGTGCACTGCTGGTGGGAATGTAAATTGGTGCAGCCACGGAGGAAAACAGTATGGATGCTTCTCAAAAAATTAAAAATAGAACCACTTATAATAGAAAAAACAAAAACACCAATTCAAAAAGATATATGCACCCCAACCAACATCCATAGCAGTGTTGTTTACAATAGGCAAGATATGGAAGCAACTGAAGTGTCCATCAACAGATGAATGGATAAAGAAGATGTGGTGTATATATTTATATATAAATGTATGTGGTGCATGCATATATGTGTGTGTGTGTGTATATATATATATATATATATAATGGAATACTACTCAGCCATAAAAAGAATGAAANGGGGGCCCAAGCAGGGGGGTGTGTCTGTCCGTGGGCTCCTGGGGACTCCAGGAGCAGGAGGGTGTCAGGAGGTGAGGAGGAGCCCTCCGCCAGGTTAGGGGCGGAGAATCTGGGAGTACCCTTCCAACTGGCAGGGTGTGGGGGAGCTCAGGTCCCAGTATCGTCTTTCCATGATACCAGAAGCTCTCCCGATTTCATGGAGAGGCTGCCTGTGTTGAGTGGGTTGGGTTTGTCAGGCCCCTAGCGAGTAGGGACGGCTGTGATCTCCAGCAGGTGCCAGACCCTGGTGCAGGGGTGCCTCGGCTGCAGGGAGAACCTAAAATAAGACAGTGCGCCTGATGGGGGTGGGGGGGTCAGTCCCCTCGGGGAAGCCCGTGGGCTTCAGCAAGCCTTTTCCGAGCACTTCAGGTTCCTTGTGAGAGGCTGGAGTTCAGTGGGTGGCCTTCAGTCTGCCAGAACCTACGTGGTGTCCGTCCTGGGGCCAGAGGACACCCCTTGGCCTCAGTTCCCTGCCCCGTAGGTGCGTGTTATGCCTGCGGCACCCAGTGTCTTTTCCTGGAACCTCTCCTACTGCAGAGGGTAAACTTGGAGAGGGAGGTGGGGTGACTGGGTTTGCTCTGGGAACCCACACACCATGAAGCCACTCAGTGCTCCCCAGAGGCAGGCAGAACCCCAGCCGGTCCGCCAAACCCAGCCCTGCGCAGGGACGAGACCGGCAGTGGGAACGCAGGCAGGGGCCTTCCTCAAGCCCAGACTTTTGGGAACCCCTGCGTGGCGTGGACGGCCCCCCACACAGATGAGCACGTGTGTCCTGTCTGCCTTGAAGGATATCGGGTCCACAGCAGAGGAGCTCCCAAGGACGACCGGCGTCCTTATTGATTTACTTCGCTTTTTGAAAATATAATGGTGCTGGAACTTTTGGGTCGAGTGCTGTGTCTCCTACACAGGTTTATTTCTGTCTCTTATACACATCTAGATGTGTATAAGAGACAGGTCTTTTCCAATGTGTTGGCTCTTCTGTCANAGTCTGACACTGTTTCCACTGTTTCCCCATCTATTTCCCATGAAGTGATGGGACCGGATGCCATGATCAAAGACAAATACTGGGTGATATCACTTATATGTAGAATCTAAAAATACAGCAAACTAGTGAACGTAACAAAAAGGAAGCAGACTCCTAGACACAGAGAAAAAACTAGGAGTGGAGAGAGGGAAGGGGCAAGGAACTAAGAGATACAAACAAGATACAGAGAACAAACTAGTGGTTACTAGTGGGGAGAAGGAAGGGCATTATAAGGGTAAGGAACTAAGAGATATAAACTATTGGGTATAAAATGAGCTACATTTTATAGGGTATATTGTACAATACAAAGAATATAGTCAATATTTTATAATAACTATGAAAGTGAAAATCACTCAGTCATGTCCAACTCTTTGCGACCTATACAGTCCATGGAATTCTCCAGGCCAGAACACTGGAGTGGGTAGCCTTTCCCTTCTCCAGGGAATCTTCCCAATCCAGGGATCAAACCCAGGTCTCCTGCATTGCAGGCAGATTCTTTATCAGTTGAGCCACAAGGGAAACCCATGAAAGGGGAGCTTATAATAACTATAAATGTAGTATAGTATTTTAAAATTGTGAATCACTATATTGTATACCTGTACCATATAATATTGTACAGCAGCTATGTGGCGCAGTGGTAAAGAACCTGCCTGCCGATGCAGGAGACAGAGGTTCTATCCCTGGGTAGGGAAGATCCCCTGGAGGAGAAAATGGCAACCCACTCCAGCATTCTTGTCTGGGAAATCCCATGGACAGAAGAAGCTGGTGGATTACAATCCTTGAGGTCGCAAAGAGTTGGACCCAACTGAGCACACAGGCACACAGACTTCAATATAAAAAGGAAAAAGAGGTTGATAACTTCAATATAAAAAGGAAAAAGAGGTTGATGTGTGTGGCTGTGCTCTATTTTGTTGAGGTGACTTACGGATCATGAGGGGGTATGATGGTGGCCCTGTCTAAGCTGAACTGGCCTTGGGCTTCATTTCCATCTAGCTCATGCCAGCCTGGCTGCCTGCTGTGCCACCGCTGGAGAGAGGCACCAGAGGGCAGAACTGAGAATTTTTTTTGGCTGTGATGCTACTGAATCAAAAATGAACTTGGTAAGTGTCCTTGGGCCATGTAGCATTAGGGGCTTCAGGACATCGTCCATCTGCCGTCTGACTGGTCGCAAGCCCTATGTCACTGGGGCACAGGCTCACAATGGTCACGTTAAGAATGAAGGAAGGACTTCTCTGGTGGTCCGGTGGCTAAGACTCCATGCTCCCAGTGCAGGGAGCCTGGGTTCAATCCCTGGTCAGGGAACTAGATTCCACGTGCCATAACTAAAGATCCTGGATGCTGCCACCAAGACCTGGTGCAGCCAAAAAAAAAAAAAAAAAAATGAAGGAAAATCCATCCTGAGCCACTGAGGTTACTGGTGACATCTTTACGAAATAGCCTTTCAGTGTTTGCTCAGTTAACACAAAAGCAAACAAAGAGCAGTGGTAACAACAATCACAAAAGTGATGAAAGAGGGAGAGGGAGCTGCCTGGTTCCAAAGATGAGAAAAGCAAAAGTCTCTGGAAAATTTCTCTTTATCCCTGCTTCTGTCCCAGGACAGGGCAGCAGCAGCTCTGGCTTTGGGCTTTTCCTCTCTCTTTTCTCAGATTTCTTGTTCCCAGTTTCCCACATCCCATCAATGTCATCACCCTCCATGGATTCCTCTGAGTGATGCCTCTGTGGCTCTCTGTCACTCAGAATGTCCCTCTGGCCAGAGTTCATGGCTGTGGGTAAGACCTGCCAGTTGGAAACCAGTCAGTCCTAAGGGATATCAACACTGAATATTCAATTCATTGGAAGGACTGACGCTCAAGCTGAAGCTCCAATACTTTGGCCACCTGATGCGAAGAGTGAACTCATTGGAAAAGGCCCCGATGCTGAGAAAGACTGAAGGCAAAAGGGGAATGGGGTGACAGATGGGTAGATAGCATCACCAATGCAATGGACATGAATCTGAGCAAACTCTAGGGAGGCAGTGAAGGGTAGGGAAGCCTGGTGTGCTGCAATCCGTGGGATCACAGAGATGAACACGACTTAGAGACTAAACAACAAACAGGAGAGAAGCAGGCGGAGGCTTTCAAGCCCATGAGCCATTTGCCTGCGACCTTTGACCCCCTCTGTGCTCTCTTGGTTAACGGCAAATATCATTGTTCAAGAGACACAGCACAGCGGTGAGTGTCCTCAGCTAAATGGGCTAAATGATGAAATGGAGGTGCAGATGTTTCTCTTGTACACAGCTCTGTCTATTCCAATGGCATAAATGATGAATTTGAGCCCCCCCTCAAAATGAGCCCTGAAACCTCAATGGAGGTGAGAAAGAAAGAACATTTTAATTCTAGATTTTGGGAAAACAAAAATTTCTGGTTGTAATTTTGGATCCCCTTGATGGATGGATTTGCTTCAGGTGGGGGATGTCAAAGGCTCAGGTGTGAGTGGCAGGGGGAGGGCGGCCACAGCTGCAGTGCAGAGAGGCCAGATGGCTTCCCAGGAAGGAGCGAAAACTCGGGGAATTCTAACGATGAGCAGCCCTCAGAGAGCTTTCAGAGAGTGGCCAGCCGAGCCGGGGAGCCTGGGAACCCTTGCAGTTAACATCCAGAAACAACTGTGGGAGATGCTTGCCTAAAACAGAGACCTGGGCACACTCAGTGTTTGGAGCATGCACTCAGGGCAAACAGTCAAAGTAGTACATGGATGTATGCAAATATGTACACATTACACACACACACACACACACACACACATAGTACATGTTTGTTAAATGTATGTTGATTATAAAAAAATCAAATGGGGAGGAGACTGGCAGATCCCAGGTTTTCCAAGTCTCCATATTCGGTCCACTTCCCCACATTGCCACTGGAAACACGCCCCTGGCTGCCAGTCTGGGGATGGACCAACTTCTTGCTGCACCCAGCCCGGCCCAGGTGTGCTCTCTACCTTTTGTGTGAGCTGTGCCACCAAGGAAAGGTGAGGCTGTTTCCTTTCTCAAGTTGCTGCTAGGCCCTCTCTTCCTGAGCTGAAAAGAGCCTAAGGGTTTTTGTTTTTGTTTTCCTATTAAATAGTGTAAGACCACTTTAAATAGCCAGGTGAAGTGAAAATGTTAGTCACTCAGTCATGTCCGACTCTTTGAAACTCTATAGACTGAAGCCCTCCCGATTCTCTGTCCATGGGATTTCCCAAACAAGATACTGGAGTGGGATGCCATTCCCTTCTCCAGGGGGTCTTCCCAATGCAAGGATCAAACATGGGTCTCCTACCTTGCAGGCAGATTCTTTACTGTCTGAGTTACCAGGGAAACCCACATAGCCTTGCGGTCAAGGTCAGATGTTTTAGTGTTTATGCAGAGTTCACGGCAAGGAGCTCCCAGGAGTCTCAGGAGTCTTACTAACCCTCAGGTTCGTGAGTAAAAGTATGAGTAAGTGTGAGTGTGTGTGCGTGTGTGTAGGATGACAGGAAGTCGGGGAATAGGTTGGAAGGACAGCAGCATCTCTTTTAAAAAAAACTGAGTGGAAATTCCCCAGAGGTCCAGTAGTTAGGACCTCTGTGCTTTCACTTCTGGGGGTGTAAGTTTGATCCTGGTCAGGGAACCAATGTTCCATAGGCCACAAGGTGCAGCCAAAAAACCCCTCCCCCGAATCAAAGAAACAAACAAAAAAACAAGACAAGACTCTGAGCATCTGTGCTTTTGCATGGTTTCCAGTAAGAAAGTATCTGTATAGTGGACTTCCAGCTGAGTGCTCCCCTGAGGAGACAGACCCCATGAGGAGGAAGGGGGCCAGTTCCCCTCTTTTGCTGGCTGTGCTGAGGCTGTTCGTCGACAAGGGTTTGAGAGGACAGGTAGAGAGGTGCTCGTTGCCCTGGGAGGATCTGCCTGCCAGCCCCAACCCACTCCCTACTGCTTCTCACCTGTGCTGGTGTCATCTTCAAGCTGGACCACCCTCATCCTTGTCTGCTGCTACTGCTAAGTCACTTCAGTCGTGTCCGACTCTGTGCGACCCCATAGACGGCAGCCACCAGGCTCCCCCGTCCCTGGGATTCTCCAGGCAAGAACACTGGAGTGGGTTGCCGTTTCCTTCTCCAATGCATGAAAGTGAAAAGTGAAAGTGAAGTCGCTCAGTCATGTCCGACTCTTCAGGAACCCATGGACTGCAGCCCACCAGGCTCCTCCGTCCATGGGATTCTCCAGGCAAGAGTACTGGAGTGGGTTGCCATCGCCTTCTCTGCATCGTTGTCTAGTGAACTTACTTGACTCTGATCCCATAGCTGCAGGGCAGTGCCAGGATCCCCAACCAAAGCCCACGTGACGAGAGCTGGGCTGCCCCGCGGGTGCTGGCCCCTGNAAGAGTACTGGAGTGGGTTGCCATCGCCTTCTCTGCATCGTTGTCTAGTGAACTTACTTGACTCTGATCCCATAGCTGCAGGGCAGTGCCAGGATCCCCAACCAAAGCCCACGTGACGAGAGCTGGGCTGCCCCGCGGGTGCTGGCCCCTGGAGTGCAGGATGGGGCTGGGGCTTCTTCTCCGAGGCTTTTCAGGGCTGCCTGGCCTGGCTACTGTCACATTTGGTAGCGCAGGAGACGGATGAGGGGACAAAAAGAATTCCTGCCAGGCTTGGGGTGTTATCGGAATTCTACTGACTGTCCCTGCATTTGGTCTGTTCCTGGTCTTAGAGGAGAATCAGTAAACATGGCCCCCAAAGTCTCAGTGTGAAAAGGAAAAAACCCACAACACAGCAGGCTTTTCTTGGCAGCCTTTCACTTTACCCGTAGTACAGTTTTGCTGACTGTCTCATGTGGCTGCAGTTAAGTTGGTGCAGGTAGTCACTCCCTGGTGTGGCTGGAGAATCTGCCTGCTGTTTTCCTTTTCTGTCACCCCTGCCCCTCTCCTATATCTAACTGCTCCCAGGGAATTCTACAACATGCCATGAGGATAAAAAAAACACGAGTCCCCAAGGTTCTACAGCCCACGGTGTTTTGTGAACACAGGGGACAGTCTAGTTGTTAAGAAGCCATTATCCTGGGCTTTGATAGGTGTGTCAATGACAAATGGGCACTCGGCATGGGTGTTTGCCAACTACCTCTGCAAGGGTTAAATCATGAGCTGCTGCAGCTGTTGACCTTCAACACCCCCCTGAATGGAGTTCAGGGTGGAGAGCAGAAATGAGGAACTCTGCTCAGGGAAAAAGTGGCAGGACAGGTTTTCAGATGGTCAGGTATATTCAGGAGCCAATTTTATGAGCCCAATTCTTGTATCTCTTCATGTCTAGGTAGCACTGTAATCCTTCGTTGTGACGACTGTTCCTCATGACTAGCAAAGCTTCATGAAACCAGTAGAAACCTTCTGGAGAAATATGTGCTTGATGGCATACACTCCCCCATCACCAAAATCTCATATAGATCTCCCCACCCACTGCCTCTTTAGAGCAGCTTCTCAGAGGTATCTGAAGTATCATCTCCCAGGCTGCAGTCCTCATTTTGTCCCAAATAAAACTAAACTCTTAACTCTCACATTGTGCATTTTTTTTAAAGTCCACAGGTGTGTGAGAATGGAGGTGACAAAATAGCAGAGATGGTGGAGAGCAGGTGGGGGACAACCGATGGCAGCATTTAAGAGCAAAATCGCCCTCTAAGGAGCTCGTAGGCAGACCAGGGTGTGGGCTCTGGGACGCACAGGACTCTGGCTGGTCTGTCCCTCTTGGCTCAGTGTGCCAGGCTGTTGGCCAGGAGTTACTGGGCGAGAGGAGCCTGGGCAGAGAATGAAGAGGAGAGGAAGCCATGTGGGCGAAGCTGAGCCAAGCAGAGAATGGGTGAGGGGTGAGAGAGGCCAGAAATCAGAAATGAGAGTGCAGGAGGGCGAATATGAGGAAGTGAAACCGTGGGGTTTGCAGAGAGGCATTGTGATTTGGGGGCAGGAGACCTGGGTCTCACCTCTGCCCTTTATGAGCTGGGGAGCCTTGCAAAAGGGACTTACCCTCTCTGAGCCTCCATTTTGCTACCTTGAAAATGGAGCCAATGATCATTTGCACCCCCTCTCCTTCAGAAGGCTTGTGTAAGAATTAAACAAAGACATGAAGGCTCTACAAGACAAAACTCATGCTAACACACTCCTCAGCCAAACGGTTGGTTGGGTCAACAAATTGGGTTGAAGGAAGAACTAAACAGAAGCATAGAAAACAGAACATAGAGAAAAGATGATTAATCCAAGTAAGCGGGAGGGAGCCAGGCGGACAGTTAAGAAAGAAGCAAATGGTGCTGGTGCTGGTGGAGACGCCAGACTCACTCGAAAATGCAGAAGGAGTGACAGGGTCTATTGGTTGAACAGTGGCACCCATGTTTAAGAGACTAGTGTTGGCTATTGTGCAAGTGAGTGGAGGCAGGGACAGGAGGAGGTGAGCAACAGAGAAACCCCAGGGTGGAAGTGGTGAGAGAAAGTCAAGCAAGAGTTTGCCTGAGGGAGGCTGAAGGCAGAGGCAGGAGGTTGGCCCTGATCAACAGATAGACAGCAGAGCCATTGCGGGTGGGGTACAGTGGACAGACAGGCAGTTTGAGGCGGGGTACCTTAGTTGAAATTTGGGCTAGATGAAATCTTTATATCCAAAATGGCAGTCTAAGGAATGGATGGGATCGTTTTGTTTCAGGAAAGTGTTCATTGATTTGTTCTGAATCCAGTTATCTAGTTCAAACTGGAAGCTGAGTCATATGTAAGGGAGAGTCCCATGTCTAACTCGAGAGAAAGGTCAAGCTTCTGTGATCCAATGCCATCAGAAGCAAAGGAAGAGCCTCGGCAAGGAGGTGACAGCATTGTTCAGCCTTTCAGGAGGGGAGCCAGCGAAAAGGGGGTGATTGTAGTTGACTCAAGGGGTGAAAGTTGAGAGGCGGAGGACAACCAAGGTTGAAAGGGCCTCTCTGAGGGGCCCTTTTGTTCCTGGGCAAGATGTCGCTACTGCTGGGTTCAAGGGGAGAGGGAAGGATGATGGATTGCCAATGAACCTATGAAGAATGAGGCAAAGCAGCATGAAACCATTTGTTTGGGCTTTATAGATTTTCTAATAAAAACGTCAAGGCTTTTTCACACCATTTTGAAAATGTCATCAAATGCAAACCAGTCCTCCTTGTGCCAGTGACAAAGGCTGCATTCCCAATGGCAAATTCCCTCCTGAGATGCAAGCACAGAGTTTCTCAGGTTTGCCCAAGTCAACCCTGGGCTCAGGGTTGGCCCAGGACCCTCCAGGGTGACCCTTCATAGTAACTGACCCCTCCCCATAGAGCCCAGAACCTTCCTGACCATGAAGTATTGGGAGAGGGAGTAAGGCTTAATGTTTGGGAACATCCCAGAGAACAGGTCCACTTCTGAGCTATGTTTGGGGACTGAAGTGTGTATTTCTGAGTTATTTCTGACTCAGATTATTTCTGATGTCATTAAAAAAAAATCTTTCAATGGACTTTCTTGTCTCTAGACTCCCCTCCTTGCCTCATACTCTTCCTTGAAATTATTATTTGTATTAATTATTATTATTTTAATGCATCTTTAATCAGGTGACATCCCAGCTCAAAGACTTTCAATGGTTCCCCTTTGCCTATTTTTGGTTTTCATTTTCATAACATTTTAATGTTAACCTAAGAAATCCAAAGATATTATCATTATGAAGTATAACCCACATTAGAATGATGAAAGAGATATTTTATATCCTTTCTTTCTATTCAGTTTCAAACCCAGTGTGTGTTGTCCCATTATAGCCCATCTCAGGTGGCGCTAGTGGTAAAGAACCCTCCTGACAATGCAAGAGATATAAGAGACTCAGGTTCTATCCCTGGGTCAGGAAGATCCCCTGGAGAAGGAAATAGCAACTCACTTCAGTATTCTTGTGTGGAGAATCCCATGGACTGAGAAGCCTAGTGGGCTACAGTCCATATGGCTGCACAAAGTCAGACACAACTGAAGCAACGTAGCACACAGCACACACACAATTTTAAAATTCAATTTTATCAGGTATATTTCATCTGTGTTTAGATTTCCTCGGCTTGACAGTTGTAAGAGAAGATCCAC
The DNA here is from genome assembly GCA_006410875.1 of Neotragus pygmaeus. Lineage (NCBI taxonomy): Eukaryota > Metazoa > Chordata > Mammalia > Artiodactyla > Bovidae > Neotragus > Neotragus pygmaeus. Next base: position 982,539 of record SJYV01051337.1, on the reverse strand, counting down.
AAACCAAGTTGTCTAAACATGCCTCAAACATTTCCAATAACTGAATCAAACATCCGGTTTTAGAGATAAATTTACACTAGTTAAGTTTGAATCAAAGAACAGAAATCTCACCCTTGTTGCAGAGTAGCATCCCGTGGTAAGGCTGCACTCACTCCTCTTTGCCTTTTATATCAGTTGCAAACTCCTGTGACCGGCATTCTGTCCCTAACTCCTTTGTAGCCTTATCTTCTGCAGTTGCTAGGCATGGACCTCATACTCAGCCAAACTCACCCAGCCTCTGCCCCACCCCTCCACATTTCCTGTTCTCCACTGCAGGGCCTCTGTCACCCCCTTCATCCAGGGCATTTTCCCCTTCACACCATCTTTGCCTATTAAAATCCTGCTGTTCCTTCCAGATTTATCTCAGAAGCCATTTCTTCCACGAAATCTGTCCTGATTTTCTGAACTGTGAGTCTGTCAACTGTGATTTCTCCTTCTTTTTTTTTAATACTTCAAAGCACACTAGGGCCAGGACTTCCCTGGCATTCCAGTGATTAAGACAGTGCCTTCCACTGCAGGGGGTCATGGGTTCAATTCCTGGTTAGGGAACTAAGATCCCACATACTGTGATACACAGCCAAAAGTTTTTTAAAAAAATCTTTTAAAAAAGAACATTGGTGCCTCTAATTAATCCACGTTGACCTATATCTTAGTCTAATCTGAGATGCTCATCTCCTCAGCCCCACACATTTTCCAGCCCCTACACTCCATCACCTGCACTAAAGCCTCCTGAGTTGCCTCCTCCTTGTGGGCCACAAGGATTAGGGAAGAGCAAAAGCTTTCCATTTAGAGTCAGCCTTCTTTTGAGGTTCATCTCTGTTAAGCTGACTTGGTTAAAGGGCCATAGATGGAAAAAACAAAAGAAGAAAGTGGGGAGAGCAGTTGGGTTTTGACCTTGGTCTGCTCTAGCTCATCAGATGGGCCAAACCACATCTAACTTTGGAAGATGTCTCTTTCCTGGGCCCAGAGGCAGAGGCCAGGAAGGGAGCTGCAGATAGAAGGTCTTCCTTTCCTGGCAGGTCCTCTGCAGCTCCCAGGAAAAACCTTAAAAGACAAAAAGGAGAGGGGGTTTCTGAAGGGACTCTGTCTCACATGGGGGGCTTCTGGTGGGGCTCATTCTAGGAGAGTCATGGTCCAAGCTCTTCCTCTTGGATCCTCTGAACAGGAGGGATACTAAACCTAGGAAGGGCTTACTTCCGTGATCCAAGCAAACACAGGAATTATACTCCTTGACTTAAAAAAAAAAAAAAGTGTATGGATCTGGGGCAAAGCCAGCGGAAGGCAGTCAGGGTCACCCATGTTCTGTGGGGATGCTGTGGTCAACTCAGCAGGCCTACCAGCTTCCGATCCCAGCAGCCGCCAAGGGTCTGTGGTTAGATTATCAAATCTCGGCAAGAGCTTTCCAGGGTGCAAAAAACTTGGAGAATAATAATAAGAAAGCAGCTTCCGGATGGGATTCTCATGGGGGCAGGAAGTCACTGCTAGGATAATAGGCCATACCTTGGTCTGTTAGCCCAGAATTTGATGGTTTAGTCCTAGATGGACCAGTGGTTCACGGTAGAAACCTGAATGCGTCCACCTCATGCCCAAGTTTTCCACATGTAGATGGCATTGCAGCCTGTCATTTCTGGCAACCTGGCCAAAAATGACTGATTTAGCTTCAGGCTGGAAAGAAATACAGCTCCCTTCCTTCCTCCCCTCTCCTCCTTCCCTCCCTCCCTTCTTCCTTCCTTCCTTCAACAGACATTTATTAAATGCCTGCAATAACCAAGAGGATATAGCAGTGAGCGAAACAAACTCCCTGACCTTATACACATGCTAGCAATAGCTAGATAAGCAAAAACATTTTAATTATAAAAACAAAAAATATTTACTTAATAACATAANACAGTCTTGTCTAACTCAATGAAACTAAGCCATGCCCGTGGGGCAACCCAGGGCAGGCGGGTCGTGGTGGAGAGGTCTGACAGAATGTGGTCCACTGGAGAAGGGAATGGCAAACCACTTCAGTATTCTTGCCTTGAGAACCCCATGAACAGTATGAAAAGGCAAAATGGTAGGATACTGAAAGAGGAACTCTCCAGGTCAGTAGGTGCCCAATATGCTACTGGAAATCAGTGGAGAAATAACTCTAGAAAGAATGAAGGGATGGAGCCAAAGCAAAAACAATACCCAACTGTGGATGTGACTGGTGATAGAAGCAAGGTCTGATGCTATAAAGAGCAATATTGCATAGGAACCTGGAATGCCAGGTCCATGAATCAAGGCAAATTGGAAGTGGTCACACAAGAGATGGCAAGAGTGAATGTCTACATTCTAGGAATCAGCAAACTAAAATGGACTGGAATGGGTGAATTTAACTCAGATGACCATTATATCTACTACTGTGGGCAGGAATCCCTCAGAAGAAATGGAGTAGCCATCATGGTCAATGAAAGAGTCAGAAATGCAGTACTTGGATGCAATCTCAAAAACAACAGAAAGATTTCTGTTAGTCTCCAAGGCAAACCATTCAATATCACAGTTATCAAAGTCTATGCCCCAACGAGTAATGCTGAAGAAGCTGAAGTTGAATGGTTCTATGAAGACCTACAAGACCTTGTAGAACTAATACCTAGAAAAGATGTCCTTTTCATTATCAGTTCAGTTCAGTCACTCAGTCGTGTCTGACTCTTTGCGACCCCATGAACTTCAGCACACCAGGCTTCCCTGTCCATCACCGACTCTCAGAGCTTGCTCAAACTCTATGAGTTGCCAAATTATATCTCAACTTCAGGATAACCTTCCATCAGTGAATGAAACACAGATGATATAACCACCACTGAAGCGAGAGTAAAGGAAAGCACCCAGTGCAGTGTGTCCAGTTCACCTGCTGACCCTTCCTCCTATTCTTGTTTGGTTGTAGAAGTTTCACCATGACTTTTCCTAACTGATCTGTTTTTCTAACACCTTGGTTAAGTTCTGGTCTACTACACTCAGACAAATTACAAATGGAAGCCTGGGTAAGTGCAGCCTGTAATCCCCAACTCTCATCTTTGAAATCTTGAGAATGTTGCCATTTCATAGCTTTTCCCTTCTAAGTTCACTTTCTATCAAATTTGTCAACCTTGATGAATCAAAGGATGTATAGTGTTTCTATATGGTATACCCAGATGTTCCCAATCAAAGCATCAAGATACATACTGGGTTTGGAATTGGAAGACCTGGATCCCAGAACTGTTTTCCATCTCTAATTAGTTGTATAACCTTAGGTATATAGGTACAGCCTGGCTATATTCTGAGCTGAGCACTAGGTTTTCTGTCCTATATCTAGGTTGGGAAGGCATCATCCAAACAGGCACACTAACAACAATTCTCAATGGCCATCCAAATGAGCATCTGATGAGTCTTATAAAATGTAAGCAGCCCAGGAACTCTACATGAACTCCAAATGCATAAGATGGAAAGCCAAACAAAGTTCTAAAGGGTGTTAGCTTACCTAAGGAATGACATGGAGGGGGAGAAGCAAGAATGAGACTTCACTCAGGCTGACTCCATATAGCTCAAGGATATGCTTGGGGTGTCGAGAATCACATTCTGGGGAATCAAAAGTGAAGAGTTATTGCATAGATGACAACGTTAACACTCAGAGGAAGATGAGCAAAACCCACAGACTCTAAAATAAAAACACAATGTTACGAGAGCAAATACAGTTGAATTCTCAAATGTTAAGGATAGGAGAGATGTAAAAAATGCATCCATGTTGTCCAACTCTGCATTTTACAGATGAAAAAGCAAAATCTACATTTGAAGTGGTTTTCCCTACTTTCTTCAATTTAAATCTGAAATTTGGCAATAAGAAGTTCATGTTCTGAGCCACAGTCAGCTCCCAGTCTTGTGTTTGCTGACTGTATAGAGCTTCTCCTTCTTTGGCTGCAAAGAATATAATCAATCTGATTTCAGTGTTGGCCATCTAGTGATTTCCATGTGTAGAGTCTTCTCTTGTGTTGTTGGAAGAGGGTGTTTGCTATGACCAGTGCATTCTCTTGGCAAAACTTTTTAGCCTTTGCTCTACTTCATTTTGTACTCCAAGGCCAAATTTGCCTGTTACTCCAGGTGTTTCTTGCTTTCCTACTTTTGCATTCTAGTTCCCCGTAATGAAGAGGACATCTTTTGGGGGAGTTAGTTCTAAAAGGTCTTGAGGTCTTNTTTAGCCTTTGCTCTACTTCATTTTGTACTCCAAGGCCAAATTTGCCTGTTACTCCAGGTGTTTCTTGCTTTCCTACTTTTGCATTCTAGTTCCCCGTAATGAAGAGGACATCTTTTGGGGGAGTTAGTTCTAAAAGGTCTTGAGGTCTTCATAGAACCATTCAACTTCAGCTTCTTCAGTGTTATGGATTGAGACATAGACTTGGATTACCAAGATATTGAATGGTTTGCCTTGGAAATGAACAGAGATCATTCTGCCACTTTTGAGGTCTCATTTAAGAACTGCATTTAGGACTCTTTTGTTGAGTAAGAGGGAAACTACATTTCTTCTAAGGGATTCTTGCCCACAGTAGTAGATATCGTGGTCATCTGAATTAAATTTATGCATTCCAGTCCATTTCAGTTTGCCGATTCCTAAAATGTCAATGTTCACACTTGCCATCTCCTGTTTGACCAGTTCTAATTTTCCTTTATTTATGGACCTAACATTCCAGCTTCCTATGCAATGTTGCAATTTATAACATCAGACCTTGCTTCTATCACCAGTCACATCTACAACCGGGTGTTGCTTTTGCTTTGGCTCCATCCCTTCATTCTTTCTGGAGTTATTTCTCCACTGATCTCCAGTANGGGTGGGGGTGGGGGGCGGCGAGGCCTCCAGCACCTGGAAGGGTTGAGACCCAGATGGAGGGAGCCGGATTTACCGGCCGGGGAAAAGGCTGGGACCAGAGCCAGTCCTGGGGCGGAGGCACAGCAGAAGGGCGGCTCCGGTGACCGCCAGGAAGCAGCAAAGCGGCAACACAAACAGGAAGCAGGACCGCGGATGAGGGGACGGGGCCCTGTGAGCGCCGGGAAGAGCCAGGCGAGGTGGTGAGGTGGTGAGGGCGGCCGCCCCCGCCCCCCATGCTGGGGGAGCAGGAAACGGGATGGTGTGGGGGGCGGCTGTCAGCCCAGGGGTCCGAGTGAGACCGACGTCCTTATCTAAGTACCGAGTAATGCACCTTCTTACACTTCAAACAAACAAACAAACCGAAAAACAGAGCTGCTCTGTTGCAGTTCTCTTCCCCCCAACTCTGTCGGGAAAGGGTTTTTCTACTTTCTTCTTACCCACTTGGGCTTCCCTGGTGGCTCAGCGGTAAAGAACCTGCTTGCCAATTCAGGAGACTGAGGGTTCGATCTCTGGGTAGGGAAAATGTCCTGGAGAAGGAAACGGCAACCCACTCCAGTATTCTTACCTGGGAAATCTCACGGAGAGGTGAGGCTGGCGGGCTACAGTGCATAGAGTCCACAAAGAGTGGGATACCACTTAGTGACCCAACAGCAACTTACCCACTTAGGCATCTATCTTTCATTAGTGAAATAGCATTGCATCCCTGCCTGCCATCACCCTCTGCTGATTCCAGAGGTGGGGCACAGGGCCTGCCTGGTTATTAGGAACCTGCCTAGAAGGGGCATCTAGCAGATGATTGACTCCCAGTGAGAACAGGATCTGCATGGAAAATAACAAGAGTGGGTTGCAGATTGATTCATGAGACTGAGCACGGAGCGGCCCAAACTCCATCCTTTCTTCCGAGTTCCATCTCCAGGCTCCTGTCAGTCTCGAAATTGATAGAGCAGCCTGAAGCCATTGAACAGAGTTATGTGGGCAATCATCTTTCTACTTCTTGCACAGTGGTGCCAATACGTCAGGAGGACCCGGGCGAGGGGACAATGGGGTGGCTTTATTTCGCATGATGACAAGCAAACACTTGAATAGCAAAGAGCTCATGAGCTTTGCAGCAGCAGGGAAAAAAGAGAAGGCCTCTGCATGGATGGCTGGCTCCACTCCAGTAGCCCTGCACAGTGAAAAAAGGGGACTGCTAACAAAAAGGTCATTCAGTGGCTCCCCGATCAGCCTCAAAGGTGATAAGTATGGATGGAGCTTCCCTGGTGGCTCAGATGGCAAAGAATCTGCTTGCAATGTGGGAGACCCAGGTTTGATCCCTGGGTGAGGAAGATTCCCCTGGAGAAGGGCATGGCAACCTACTCCAGTATTCTTGCCTGGAGAATCCTATGGACAGAGAAGCCCAGTGGGCTACAGTCCATGGGGTCTCAAAGAGTCAGATATGACTGAGTGACTAGCACACTCGCACACACACAGATGGATGGAACAGATGTCAGAAGATGGAGCACTATTTTGGAAAACTGCCGAGATATTTAGAAACAGCACTTTCTTATGAACCTGAGCATGATGCTGAAGGTCCTTTAAAATCAAACGTCCCAGGTGCCACCTGTATCTAACATGGTGATAGGATGAGTGCCCGTGTGCCCACTGATACTGGAAGTGCTCTTAAGAAACAGCCTGGATTGATTGTTCTGGCACAAACAAATCACAGACTAATTTACGTATTCCTGCAGCTGCACCCCAGCCCAGGTGAGGAGTTGGCCAATTCACAGTTGACTAGTGCTGCCTCGTTCTTTGCAGATTTTGGCATTTAACTGTAATTAAGATTTATTGTTCACCAGCTCACAGGTCAGGGCAAGCATGACAATACGGGTAACTTTTCTGTTTACTAGTAAAATGTCTGGCAGGGAGGGGAAGCCTCAAACCTTCCAAGCAGAACTTGACAGAAATAAATAGCACCTCTCCACTCCAGGATGGGCGCATCACCGATTTTAATCAGACACGAGGGTTCTCTTTAAGGGAGGGCAGGGAGAAATCGGCAAGAGCTAGTGAAGTGTGCTGTTGCTTTTGCACCAGAAGGGGATGGGCTGGAAGCCAAATCAATTATTGCTGATCTTCTGATTTGGGGAAGGGACTGTCTGCCCAGTATGGGAGGCTGGGATGCATGGAGACCTTGATGCCAACAAAGGTGTTGTGGAGAATGAGATCTGTCAGTCTTCACAGCCCCTCCTTGCTACTGAGAGGAGCATCCTTGCTCACCTCTCTCCACTCTCAAGGATGCCCTTGGACCAAATCAGGTGGCTGGTGGAGGAGAGAGGCAGGGTTCAGCAGTCAGTGACTGTTCACCTGCTTCTGCAGTCTGTCTGCTGAGGTCCTGTGTGGGTGACCCGCGAAACAGTGGGTGTGAATGAACCAATGGTCTGTAAGCAGACGGATGAAGAAGGGCATCACATCCCTCCTGGTTGATTAGAAGGCAGAAATGCTGACTCTAATGTCCTTCAGTTTCCTCGCATCTATAATTTACTGTCTATTATTGCTTGTCCTCCATGGGGTCTCTCTGTCAGTGCCTGTGTGAAATAAGACATCGTTACTCACATGAACCAGAGGTTTAGACCCTGAGCTTGCTCGGTTTCTCTTGCTTCCTGACGGAGGATGGAAAAGAAAGACACACACTTTGCTCTGTAGTAACACCGTTGACTCCAGAATATAATTTTCTATGATTTTGTAGACAATCTTTGTATATCATTCTAAACTGGACACCATTCAGATGGTGGCTTATGAAAATGCATACAACATTTTAGAAAAAAATTAAAAGTAAATGAAGGAACAATTGAATGATCCCTGGGATCCTCCTGTTTCATGTTGTCTATTAATATTCCAGATACCAATTCATGGAAGTTAAAGACAGTTAATTCTGGTCTCAGCTATCCAGGACTTCCCCCATCGCTTTAATTAGATGACGTTTGTTTTCCTTTTTACCAGAAAAGGATTTTGAGATTCTAAGAAGTATAAGAGAGGTTTTGTTTTGATGTTATGAGGGGGCTGTAAAAACAAATATCTTCCCCAAAGGTAAAAGGGGGGGAGAATGGGTGTGAAATTCATATTAATGGTGGATAGAGACAAAATCTGAAGAAAAATTTAAAAGAAAACTTTACAAATATTTTACCAACCGAGGGTGTTTTCTAGTCCTAGACACCAGATTTCTAGTCTCTTGGAATTCAGTTCAATGACAGTGATGCTAAATCACAGGAGAGGAAAATAGAATTCTAAGAGGGTAGCTCTTAATATTTAAATCTGATTGTTAGTGGCGTTTTAACCACTTAAAGGAAAGTAAGACCTACCTTTCACTAAAGTCACTATCACTTGTTTGATTTTCAGATCTTGCCAGCATTCCTCTAGCCCAGGGACACTGAGAAAGGCACAGGGAGGCTCAAGGGAGTCTCAATTTGACCGTAAAAGTGAGCCTAGCGTACAGAGCCAAGGGACTCTGGTCCTTGGTGATGCTCTGCAAGGAGATCTCGGGGAACACAGACATCACTCCAGAGCTTCCTGAGTTGCTGATCTAAGCAGAGCATGTTGTTAAACTTGGGCCCGGACTGCCCTGGACGCAGATGCGCATAGAAAATGATGTGGAGGATGCTACAGCCATTTAACAGATAGGACATTGTGGAGCCCAGTGCTCTTGGGTGCAAACAATGGGAGGAGGAGAGAGGGAGCTGAAGTGGTTCGAAACAGGGGGCCAGCTGGAGGAGGCTCCCTCTACTCTCATCCAGGGGCTTTGTGGAGGAAGCGGGGTCTCAGGAGCTAGTCGAATGATTGCAGGAGACAGCTTGATGAAATGGGATGGGGCAGGATTCCAGGCTCAGGGACTCATGCCCAGAATGAAGGGAACTTGAGGGAGGGAAATGCTTAGCTGAAGGGGCAGTGGGAAGAACTCCAAGGAAGGAAGTGGAGCAATAGGCTGTAATGTGGCTGAGTTGCTTATGTTCTTGACGCGTACTCAGTCACTTGGTCATGTCAGACTCTTTGTGACCCCATGAACTGTAGCCCACCAGGGTCATCTGTCCATGGGATTAACCCAGCAAGAATACTAGAGTGGGTTTTCATTTCCTTCTCCAGGGGATCCTCCCAAACCAGGGATGGAACCTGCATCTCTTGTGTCTCCTGCATTGGCAGGCAGATTCTTTACCACAGGGCCAGAAGCCCCTCTTGATGCATATAGGAGACCCTTATCCTCTCAACACAATCGCAGCTTCCCCATCTGCGCTGAAAATGTAACTACTTGTTATATACTTGTTTATAACAATGTGTACTAGTTTATAACACTGTATATTTGTTACAACCTCTGCATTCATGCTTTGTTTCTTAAGAATAATATTATGCCCTTATTAGTCATCACATTCTTAATGCCATGGTCAAGAATGAGAGAGGATTAATCACAGAATGCCCAGATCAGGGAGAAAATGGATCAGAACCCAGGGAAAATACTCCATTGTTTGAAAATTTAAAATATGTGTTTAAAGAAGAGGAGCATGGGGTAATTATGATTTCCTGAGACACTAACCACTGGGAATTTCCTTTTATAAGGAGAAAGGTAAACAGTAGTTTTCTGTCTCCAAGGAAGAAGCACAGAACTGTCGGAGATTTGGGGGTGTCTTAAGCAGATGCTGTGGCGATGGCGGTGGTTTGGGGTCTTCTGGTGGCTCAGTCGGTAAAGAATCCCCCTACAGTGCAGGAGACCTGGGTTCAATCCCTCGGTGGGGAAGATCCCCTGGAGAAGGAAAGGGCAACACGCTCCAGTATTCTTGCCTGGGAAATCCCATGGACAGAGGGGCCTGGCAGGCTACCCCCTCCACCAACGGGGGCTGTCAGAGTCAGAATTAGCCTGAAAAATACCGCAGGAATGTCAACGCCCATCGATAGTGTGTGAGAGACTGGCTATCTTCCAGTGCCCTTCCCAGGAATAGAAGTTATCAGTACTTATGACATCACAGGCGGAGAGCTGGTGTCCTGTTTTTATTCGGGTCTTCTCTGCCTGTGAGGATAAGTCCTACCCAAAATCAAAATCAAAACTGAACTTTCTAATCTATTTGACCACTGGCAACTCTTCTGTGAATTGCCTGTTCAACCCTCTTGCCCATTTTTCTACTAGGTGCTTTATCATTTATTATTTTGCAGAAGTCCTTTGTGTATTAGGGACACACAGTTCATGCAAAAGAGCTCTCAGGCCATTATATCCTGGCCTGCATTCAGTAGAACTGATTTTATTTTTCTTTCTCTAATTTTATTTTATATTGGGGTGCAGCTGATTAGCAATGTTGTGTCAGCTTCAGGCGTACAGCAAAGTGATTCAGTTATAATATATCCATATATCTATTCTTTTTCAAAATCTTTTCCCTCTTAGGTTATTACAGAATATTGAGCATATTTCCCTGTGCTATACAGTAGGCCCTTGTTGGTTATCTGTTTTAAATATCTTCATAGGAGTGTCTCTGTGTCAACCCCAAACTCTCAATCTGTCCCTTCCCCTTCAGCCCTTCTCCCTGGTAACTATAAGTTTTGTCTCTAAGTCTGTGAGTCTAGAACAGCTTTACTTAATTTGCCAATGTTACAGTTTAAAAAGGCCATTTCAGAGTTTTTGTTTACATTTCTCTGCTTATTAAAGGGATTAAACATTTTATTAGGAATTTGTATTTCTTTTGCAAATATCCCTTTCCGCATTCTGGTGGGGAGATGCTGACAGTGTTTTTCTTGCTGGTTTGTAGGATATGAGCCCACTGTCTAGGATTTATGGTAAATAATTTGTCGCTCAAATTTTAGGTACTCAGGTATCTGTGAGCTTTTTTGCTCTGCTTGCAGGGGTCTTCTAGCTTTGTGGACAGAGTGGGGAGAAGGTATATGTTTCCACACTGACTTGTATTCTCCTTAAATTTAGAAATTGCACGGAACTCTGCTAATGGGCCTTTCTGCCAGCACTCGCCCCTGACTCTGCCTGATGGCACCCCACCCTCACTAGCACCCTGCCATGTTATCCGCTGTCACTGGTAACTTCTCCCCATCTCTGGTCCCCATGAGATGAGTTAAGCCGCATGAAGTGCAGGGTCTGTGTGGGGGAGGGGCTTTCTGAGCACATCCTGACACTTCATTAAGGTGCCAGCTCACACCTGGTTGGAATGAGTTCAGCCTGAGGCACCTGAATCTGTGACATCAGTTTCCAGCCACACCTGTCCCGGAACATCAGTCTTACAGGAGACCCAGGACTTCTCTCTGGAGGCTGCATCTCAGCCCCGACAGCCGGCTCACGAGGATGCACGTGTGCTTGCCCCTTCCATTTCTCTGACAGCGGCTGTGGAAATGCACACTTAGCTTTGGCACCTCCCGTCCCAGCCAGGTCGCCACCAAGCTTCACGCATATGCAGGGGCTCAGCCCTGGGTATGGGTGCCCAGTGTGTCAAAGCAACCCCACCGGCAAGGGTAGACTGTTTCAGGACCCCTGGAGACAGGCATGCACACTTACTGTATACTCAGCACTTTGCGTACTTTTCAGCAACCCAGCAGAGTAGCCATTTGTGTTTAAAAGTGAAGCCATGAGACTTCCCTGGTGGTCCAGTGGTGGAGAATACACCTCCAGTGCAGGGGGTTTGAGTTTGATCCCTGCTCGGGGAACTAAGGGACCGTTTGCCTCAGGGCAACTAAGTCTGAGTGCCACAACTTCTGAGAAGTCCACGAGCTGCAACTGAGACTCTAGGCAGCCAAAAATAAATAAAATATTAAAAAAAATTTAAAGTGAAGCCATCAGGAAATGAGCAGCATTAAGAAAACATAGCCAGGGTGCCGGAGATGGGTTTGGAACCCAGGTCTTCCGGCTGCAAAGTGTGCACATGGAAGTGCCCTGTGGTGCCAGCCCTCTGCTGCTGCTGATGGGCTTTCAGCCTACAGGGCAGGTTCAGGGGCAGGTGGGGAGGGCAGAGATTCGGAGTCGGTCTCCTGGGGGGGACTCCATGACCACAGTTGGAGCTGCCCACCCTCCTTGCCCTCTGCCCCCACCCTCTTGCTGCCCGCTCCCCACATCAGCACCTGTCTTCACTCTGCCCTTTGTTTATCAGTCATTACGCTGTCTGTTCACTGCCGTGTCCCCCACATCCAGGAAGGCATCTTGACTTTGCAAACCAAACATGTCCTGCTTGCCCTGGAAGACGGTCATCTGGAGAGATTTCCCGCAGACAGCTGTGCTCAACACTGCTTGGGGTTCTTATAAACTGCAGTCACAGAGGGTGGCACTTCCTGCCGGGGAGGAACCTCGGCCTCTCCCTGACCTCTCTCCTTTTCCCTTGCTGTCCACCTTGGAATTCCTCTCATTTGCATCGAGGGCCTTGTTTTGCCTACCTCAGTACGCCCGCCCACCCTCGCTCCTTGTCCTGGGCAGGGAAAAGACAGCATGTCTGGAGGGGACAGGGGACAGACAGACAGGAGAAGGCGGGCTGTGTCCTCCTCCCATCCTCACTGGGCCATTTGGCTGCCCTCAGGCTGATCCTCCCCAGGACCACTCGGGGCCCCAGGCTGGCAACATTCCTCAGCTCCACTGGTCAATTACATCATCGAATAAATACAGGTGGAAGAAGCAGGGGCTCCTTCCTGGCCCCTTTCTAGAACCTTCCTTGAATGACATGTTTCCCGTCCGCAGCTGCAGCTGACTGTGTGTGTGTGTGTGTGAGGGCGCCACTTGAGGCCACAGCCCCTCCTTCCCCAGCTCCAGGCTGCATTCTGCCTCTCCTCCTCCTTCTCTTTCTCTCTCTGAGGCCCTCAGTCATCTTCTGTCCAGGTTTTAAAAGGGGCAGGATTAGGAAGCAAACCCAAACTCTGATTTTTGAGTGGGGAGAAGCCTTTCCCATGAAGAAATAAAAGAACGTGCATCAATAGCTCAGAAAACAATGCTAATATTTAATTAACCTTTTGGAATGGCTCCTCTGCAAATGTGCACGTGTCAGCTCATCCTCAGAACAGAAGGACTGTGTGTGCCACTGTGAGATCAACAGGCTGGTCCATGCCTTTCTTCCGTGGGGACCTCGTGGGGGTGGTGTGAGTGGGGTGGTGGGGAGTAAGGCCCGCTCCCCTCCCCAACCCCCAAATCCCTTGTTTTACTTCAAAAATGCATGCAATCCAGCTGTCACGGCTGGATGTGGCCTGTGGGGCTGCACAATTGAGGAGCCCAAGTTGCAGCCTGCCCCCCTCCCCTGTCATTGCAACAGACAGGCCGTGGGCTCCGGGGTGGGGGGGTTAGGTCTGCTGTCAGCAGAGATCAGCTCCACACCCTTGGAGCTCTCCCCAGGCCATGCATATCCACAGGACAAAGGGATTTGTCTCCTCCGCAAGTGTCCACTCTCTGGCTTTCCGAGTGATCTTTTTTCTTTAAAAGGCGGAGTGGCTGTCTTGGGGTGTGACAGGAGGCATCCTGTCACGCAGAGAGCACTGGGGTTGGCTCATTAAAACATCACCTGGTTGAGGTAAATCAGCGTTGATGGGGTTATTTAAGGTATTCCGATCGTGGAGCTGGTGTGTCAGGCTGAGCAACTTGTTACTCCCATCATGGGCTAGATAGAAACCCCTCCTTTCTTGTTCTGCACCCCATACCTGCTTTACTGAGCAAGTCTCACAAAGTGAACAGAAGCCTGAGTTGACAGGTGGTGACCGATAGTTTTCATTTTCTTTTATCAACAGCAGTAGCAGAATGAGTTGGGGAGGGTGGTATTTTGCTCTTTGGGACTTTCAGAAAATAGAGTTCTAACATCAAGAAAATGGTATGGAACACTTGATTTGTACTTTTAAACTGTATGTATCCATCAATCTAGCACTAAGATGCGTTTTGAAATCTTTAAAAAATTTCTCTAACTTGCAAAAAAAGACTTTTGTTGTTTCTTTTATGTCCTTTGAAACAGCGAGGAAAAAAAGTTTGGGGATTTTTAAGAAACGTGGCCAATCTGTTTAACTTTAAGGAGAAATATTAAGGCCTATGAAGACCTGGCTTCCCAGGTGGCCCAGTGGTGAATCTGCCTGCCAATGCAGGAAGCACAAGAGACACGGGTTCAATCCCTGGGTCAGGAAGATCCCCTGAAGAAAGGGATGGCAACCCACTCCAGTATTCTTGCCTGGAAAATCCCATGGACAGAATAGCCTATTGGGCTATAGTCTATAGGGTCACAAATAGTTGGACACTACTGAAGTGACTTAGCGTGCGTGCATGCGCGTGCACACACACACACACACACACACACACGATACTATGGGGCAATGGGCTACGAACACAAAGAGGCTCATTCATCTCTTAAGAGGTTGATTTGGGGCCAGGGAGTAGCCTTTTCACCAAAGGCATCTTCCTGATGCTGAAAACCAGAGGCCAAAAAAAGGCACTGAATAGCAAAGTCATCAGTGACTGATGATGGTGGAATCACCACCACGTGAAGGGACTTCTCTGCTGTCCTGGTATTCCAGCCCATCTAATTTCCTCAGCTGCTAAACTATCACATTCAGCGATTAGTATTCCCAGAAAATCTAAGCTGACTCCCAGGAGGTGGATGAAGAAAACTGTTTATGTGCATACAGAAGACTGGAGCCTGTGTGTGTGTGTGTGTGTGTGTGTGTGTGTGTGTGTGTGNTCACTGGGCCATTTGGCTGCCCTCAGGCTGATCCTCCCCAGGACCACTCGGGGCCCCAGGCTGGCAACATTCCTCAGCTCCACTGGTCAATTACATCATCGAATAAATACAGGTGGAAGAAGCAGGGGCTCCTTCCTGGCCCCTTTCTAGAACCTTCCTTGAATGACATGTTTCCCGTCCGCAGCTGCAGCTGACTGTGTGTGTGTGTGTGTGAGGGCGCCACTTGAGGCCACAGCCCCTCCTTCCCCAGCTCCAGGCTGCATTCTGCCTCTCCTCCTCCTTCTCTTTCTCTCTCTGAGGCCCTCAGTCATCTTCTGTCCAGGTTTTAAAAGGGGCAGGATTAGGAAGCAAACCCAAACTCTGATTTTTGAGTGGGGAGAAGCCTTTCCCATGAAGAAATAAAAGAACGTGCATCAATAGCTCAGAAAACAATGCTAATATTTAATTAACCTTTTGGAATGGCTCCTCTGCAAATGTGCACGTGTCAGCTCATCCTCAGAACAGAAGGACTGTGTGTGCCACTGTGAGATCAACAGGCTGGTCCATGCCTTTCTTCCGTGGGGACCTCGTGGGGGTGGTGTGAGTGGGGTGGTGGGGAGTAAGGCCCGCTCCCCTCCCCAACCCCCAAATCCCTTGTTTTACTTCAAAAATGCATGCAATCCAGCTGTCACGGCTGGATGTGGCCTGTGGGGCTGCACAATTGAGGAGCCCAAGTTGCAGCCTGCCCCCCTCCCCTGTCATTGCAACAGACAGGCCGTGGGCTCCGGGGTGGGGGGGTTAGGTCTGCTGTCAGCAGAGATCAGCTCCACACCCTTGGAGCTCTCCCCAGGCCATGCATATCCACAGGACAAAGGGATTTGTCTCCTCCGCAAGTGTCCACTCTCTGGCTTTCCGAGTGATCTTTTTTCTTTAAAAGGCGGAGTGGCTGTCTTGGGGTGTGACAGGAGGCATCCTGTCACGCAGAGAGCACTGGGGTTGGCTCATTAAAACATCACCTGGTTGAGGTAAATCAGCGTTGATGGGGTTATTTAAGGTATTCCGATCGTGGAGCTGGTGTGTCAGGCTGAGCAACTTGTTACTCCCATCATGGGCTAGATAGAAACCCCTCCTTTCTTGTTCTGCACCCCATACCTGCTTTACTGAGCAAGTCTCACAAAGTGAACAGAAGCCTGAGTTGACAGGTGGTGACCGATAGTTTTCATTTTCTTTTATCAACAGCAGTAGCAGAATGAGTTGGGGAGGGTGGTATTTTGCTCTTTGGGACTTTCAGAAAATAGAGTTCTAACATCAAGAAAATGGTATGGAACACTTGATTTGTACTTTTAAACTGTATGTATCCATCAATCTAGCACTAAGATGCGTTTTGAAATCTTTAAAAAATTTCTCTAACTTGCAAAAAAAGACTTTTGTTGTTTCTTTTATGTCCTTTGAAACAGCGAGGAAAAAAAGTTTGGGGATTTTTAAGAAACGTGGCCAATCTGTTTAACTTTAAGGAGAAATATTAAGGCCTATGAAGACCTGGCTTCCCAGGTGGCCCAGTGGTGAATCTGCCTGCCAATGCAGGAAGCACAAGAGACACGGGTTCAATCCCTGGGTCAGGAAGATCCCCTGAAGAAAGGGATGGCAACCCACTCCAGTATTCTTGCCTGGAAAATCCCATGGACAGAATAGCCTATTGGGCTATAGTCTATAGGGTCACAAATAGTTGGACACTACTGAAGTGACTTAGCGTGCGTGCATGCGCGTGCACACACACACACACACACACACACACGATACTATGGGGCAATGGGCTACGAACACAAAGAGGCTCATTCATCTCTTAAGAGGTTGATTTGGGGCCAGGGAGTAGCCTTTTCACCAAAGGCATCTTCCTGATGCTGAAAACCAGAGGCCAAAAAAAGGCACTGAATAGCAAAGTCATCAGTGACTGATGATGGTGGAATCACCACCACGTGAAGGGACTTCTCTGCTGTCCTGGTATTCCAGCCCATCTAATTTCCTCAGCTGCTAAACTATCACATTCAGCGATTAGTATTCCCAGAAAATCTAAGCTGACTCCCAGGAGGTGGATGAAGAAAACTGTTTATGTGCATACAGAAGACTGGAGCCTGTGTGTGTGTGTGTGTGTGTGTGTGTGTGTGTGTGTGTGTGCATGCACACATTTGTGTCTGCAAGTGCTGAGGGTCTGAGCAGTTTTCTGAGATTCCCCAGAATACAGAAGGCTTGCGGTGCATATGGCAGAGCTGACAAGTACACCAGAAGGTGAGGAAGTGGCTGGAAGCAACGCTAATGCCACTCCATCTGGAAAGAGGGAGACTGTTGAGTACGTCTGGAAAGCATTATTTCTGCAAATAGCTCAACCTCTATCAACTTTCAGGCAGGGATCCCAATCCGCTGCCAAAATGAGATCTCCCTGACGGCTCTGCGGTGGAAAGAGGCCGAGCGAGCGAACGAGCGGCAGAAAGCAGGAAATCTGCGGGGATGGCAGCCGGCGAAGGTACCACACCGCAAGCACCTGCCACGCTCCAAAAAGACAGCCGGGGTTTCACATCGCATTAGGCCAGGGTTGTGCTCGGGGAGGGCCGAACCTGGTGGGATCTGGGCCTCGGCAGCCATCTCCGACAATTTCTCACCCTTTTTGGGCTCAGAAAAGCCCCCGATACAGTTAGCCAAATGGCTTTCCTGCATCGATTTTTATCCCCTTGGGTATTTTGGAGGAAATTAAATCCATGTGTTTCTGATTCCGTTGCCATTAGCACGTGAAAATGCTGTTTTGTGAGAGTTATGGGATGCCGTGGGTGCCTTCTCGCGGTGCAGCTAAATGCCATAAAACCGTCGAGCCAGACACGAAGGTGCGAGAATCCGGGTGCTTTCTGCCGCCGCCATTTCTCTGCCTCTCCCAGAAGGCGATGTGTTTTTGTCATTTGCATCCTTTCTGAATGTAGCACAACACGTCTTCTCGTGCCTGCTAATCATCCATCATTTCTAGTTTGAATGAAGCCTTATTCCTGTGGATGATGAAAAACTGCCCTTAGCCACGAAGAGCTGGACAGGATTCCTACTGAAGCAGCCACCAAGACTGGGTTTGGTCTCCAAGTCTATGGGCTTTGAAAAAGGCCAGCTGAAATGCATCCCCAGAAAGGCCCTCGCAGGCTCTGGTCTGCAACACCAAGGAGCAGTAAGTGCGTGCTGGTGGGAAGAGTGGGAGAGTCCTGGGCTGTGAGCACAGGGAGGGGCTTATGTAAACCCTGCTACTTCTGTCTCTGGTCTCTTCCTCCAGAGCAGTCATCTGGTCAAATGCCATTGGTCTAGGGCCATCTCTACGCCTGGCATTCTATGATTAAAAACTGGCCGCTGGACACTTTCCTGGTGGTCCAGTGGTTAAGAATCTGCCTTGCAATGCAGGGGACAGGGGTTCAATCCCTGGTCAGGAAACTAAGATGCCACAAGTCTCCGAGGGACTAAATGCTCCCTGTAACTGCTGAGTCCATGTGCTCTAGAGCCTGAACCATGATTAGAGAATCCATGTTCCACAATGAAGACCCTGCCTGATGCAAGGGAAAGCCCGTGGGCCACAACTAAGACTCAATGCAACCAAATAAATAAATGAATATTTTATAGAAGCCCCCCAAACTGGTCCCTGTTTGCCCTTAGTTATCAAATTCATTGCACGATTCCATGCATTCAGTCCTTAGTGTGTTAGTGTTGAGGAGACAATGATGAAAAGCATGTTTCTGTCTCTGGAGGGAGGAGACTAATTTATGGAGCACTGGCTGTGAGTCAGACCCAGGGCTGGGGCTTTATTTGCCAATCTCTTGTCATCTTCACAAGAATACTCTAGGCATTATCACCCCAAACCCCCATTTTATAGGTAGAATTGCAAGATCAGGAAGAGTAGATAGTTCATTCAGTTTGTAAACGGAGGAGCTGGGGTATACAGTCTCTTGTGTCTGACACCAAAGCTTTGGTTGTTTTTTCTCCTCCTTACTGTTTCTTGCAGTTTAATGTGATCAATGTTAATTGTCTGATCAGATGTATAAAATGTGATATTTTATGCCCGGAATCACAGAGGAGGGAGTCCTTAATTCTGTTGGGGAAGTAAAGGAGATTTCATGTGAAAAGATATTTGTGTTGGATTTTGTAGGGTGAGCAGGGTTGTCCAAACGGAGATGGAAGATGGGTTGGAAAATGACAGAAGGAACGGTGTGTGCAAAGTTTACAGGGTGAAAATGAGAACGAGGTGTTTCGGGAACTGAAAGTACATCACTCACCTCATTTCTGCAAAACTGATTAATGTTTAAACTGCTAAAACTGTTCTGGTCACATCTCTCCTGTGGATACATTTAAATCTCGAGTGTGCATTTTCTTATCAGAATGATAAGACTTCCAGTCTTCTTTGACCTCCAGTCCAGCCTCATTACTGTACCTGTTGGGCCAGGCAGGATGACTTCTCTTCAAGGGCTGGGGTGGATTTTGACTTTGACCTTGGTCAACCTTGATGAGCTCTTGGTGGAGAAGGAGTTCCCTAAATTTTTCTCCACTGATGTTATCCTCAAAGATGCTTCGTAATTCACTTGCAGTGGAGAAAGTTGAAAGCACAGCTGGTGGCAATTTTGCTTTGAATTTGGAGGTTGTGGAGCAAACAGGAAATTTCATGCTGCAGCCGTGGGAGAGGCCTACCGAGCTTTAGTAACTTACACGGTGTGTCCACAACCTGCTTCCCATGAAATTGCCTATAAGCGCAGACAACTGGGGTTGGGGGGGGGGTGGCCAGTGAGTGGCATGTCTAGAAGTCTCTCTGGATTTGATAATGAGGCCAGTTTCAGCACTTCATAAAACTGCATTGTCCTGTGCTTGGACAAGTCAAACTTGCCCTCTACCTGCTCCCTACAGTCCCTTTGCTTTCTGAAGCAGTGTAATCAGCAGTCCACGAAGAGCTGTCTGATCCCATCATAAGGACTTCAGGAGGTCCTAGCTGAACAAACTTTCTGACCTTGGTCTAGAATTTAACCTGTGGCTGGAGTACCTTTGGTGACATGTCTATGCTTCTAATAATGTCTAAACTGATCCTTTGGGAGCTGGTATCAGCCCATGGTGAGAATCTAGCACTCCATTTAGACCTAGGGGAACTACTTCTGGTCCAGAATCTTCCCCTAAAAAAATAAACTTCATCATCCGTCAAGTGAAGAGGTCAGACCAGATAGTTGTCAAGGACCTGCCTCCCCGCTCAGTCGCTCAGTCCTGTCCGACTCTTAGCGACACCATGGACTATAGCCCTCCAGGCTCCTCTGTCCATGGGAGTCTCCAGGCAAGAATATTGGAGTGGGTTGCCATTTCCTTCTCCAGGAGATCTTTCAAGACCCAGGGATTGAACCCACACCTCCTGCATTGGCAGGTGGATTCTTTACCACTGAGCCACCTGGGAAGCCCTGCTAGGGACCTATCCAGCTCTAAAATGTTCCAGTTTCTCTTGTTCCAGTTGTTCGATAGGTTGAGAACCATTGTTTACTCTCAAAGACAAGCTACCCAGGATCATTCTGAAGACCGTTACAGGGACCACAGCCATTCCAGATTTCCCTCTCTGCTCCATTAAAGCAAATTCCAATGTCCTTGGCCATGTCTCAGGACAGTTTTCCCAGACATATCTTCAGTCACATGGACATGAATCTCAGTAGGAGCCTCGCCACCGTCCTCACATATCACTCCAGTTGTACCTCCCGAAGAAAATCCCTGCACTGGGGCTGTGTGACTGGGTGTGGACATGGTCAGGTTCTGCCCTTCCAACCTTCCTTCTATGAGAGTTGAGCCATTTGGGGGAGCTTGCAGCCCACTCTCTTCTCCAGTTGGCATCTTTGGGAGTGTAGGCAGCATTAAATATGTTGCATACATGGCGGCCAGTGGTGAGTGTCCTGGATCCTTTTCCCCTCCTGGCTTGTGCAGAGAGACCTGTCAGGTGGCATGGAAACGTTGTTGGCAGGAACCATCACTCCCTCTATTTGGGAATGAAGGACCATAAATGGTGGCTGCCTTCCAAACTGCCAGTAAATAAATATAGAGAGTGTTGATGTTGGTCTTCCTGCCAAAAGCCAGGCCGCTTCTGTCCTCCTCTGTGGGGTTATTGAATAGGCTGTTGAGAGGTAGCCTCTGATCTGTTTAGAAGCTCTCCTCCTCTTGGAGACTTTTCAGTCGGCTTTCTGGTCCTTCTTGGAAAGTGAGACAATCTGTCCAGCAGGAGCTTATTCATAATAATGGTCAGTAGTGGGTTGAAATGGAGCCATTTCTAAGGATGGACTATTGTCAACAGATGTGTGCACATGATCAGTTGCTTTAATCGTGTCTGACTCTTTGCGACCCAATGGATCCTCTGTCCATTGGCTTCTCCAGGCAAGAATACTGGAGTGGGTTGCCATGCCCTCCTCCAGGGGATCTTCCCCACCCAAGAATCAAACCTATGTCTCCTGCACTGTAGGTGAATTCTTTACTCACTGAGCCACCAGGGAATCCCGTTGTCAACAGATACTTAAGCTCTAGTTTGGAATGACCGCTGAACTCCTGAGAGGGTGTCCTTTCAACATTCAGTGATCGGGAGAGATGGACTTAATTTCTTCTTGACCCGCAGACTCATAAGCGTTTTCACCTCTGTCTCCTGCGTTAGACGATTTTGTACTTTGTCTGAGTCTGAGGTCAGACAGGATGGTGGCCATGTTCTCCGTAAGAAAGTCACTAAGAGGAAGTAGCTTGCTCACTTTCGCTTGCCTAGGGCTTAATGGGTGCCTGTCACATCATGCCCATTTTCTCAATCCATCAGTCATGTCTGACTCTCTGCAATCCAATGGTCTGTAGCCTACCAGGCTCCTCTGTCCATGGGATTTTCTAGGCAAGAATACCAGAGTGGGTTACCATGGCCTTCTCCAGGGGATCTTCCTGATCCCAGGGATTGAACCCGTGTCTCCTGCATTGTAGGCAGATGCTTTACCGCTGAACCATGGGGGAAAGCTGGCTGTCCCATCAGGGGCACTTAATAAACCTGTGTGAAATGAACGAATTAACTTGGAGTTTCCTCTCTGCCATGATCTACCCTCTCAGGCTGTTCCTGATTCTGAGTTGCTCCAGAACTGTCCTCCCAGCATGTCTTAGAGCTTAAGAGTGGGTTCTTCCAGAGGCTTCTCTCGCTCAATCTGCCTTCCTTCTCCTCTGGACTGTCACCACCAGCGTCCTGCAGGGTTTGAGCCTACCCCATACTCATCTCAAAAATTTTCAAGGAAAAGGGAAAAAGCAGTGAAACATTTTAAAGGAAGGGAGACAGTGTGTGCCTACAAATCCCAGGTACTTTCTCCCTCCTTTTCTTTTTTCACACTGGCGCCACTGCCATCTTGTTCCTCTTTCCCTTCTCCTTGAAAAATCTCAAGACTCTCCAATTACAAACAATTCACAAAATCTGAGAAACTGAGGAAAGAGAAGGCAAAGGATTAATTGAATAGCACAATGGCTTCATAGCTTTTCTTTGCTCAAGACCCAGTGGGGTTTTCTCTCTTGCTGGCTGGTCTCCTGGGCACAGGCCCTGGCCTTAAAGGGCCATGCACACTTCAATTTTCCACCATTGTTTTGACAGCTGATGAGCAAAGGAATTAACCCTTTGAAGCCAAGTCTTCCATAGTTCGTTTGTTTACTGCTTTCCTTCAATGTATGATTTATCGTTTACCTATTTAGATATGATGGAAGGACATATCCATGCACACACACACACTGTTACTGGATTTTTGACTAGTTTAGAAATTACTGCCTCCTTTACATAATCTCGTGGCAGCTGAATGACCCAAAAGTTCCTGTTAATGGTTTTGAGGCAAGACTTTTAGGTAATCAGGGAGATTCTAGTTTCCAAGAAAGGCTCATCTTTTCAGAATCCTGGTTCCAAAGAACTGTGGATTATTGGTATGAAAGTTTCAAAGGACAGCATTCAATTTGGGGACTGATATAGTTTACTTTGTCAGTTTACTGATAAAGCAGCTTATGCCTCACCATAACAGTAAGGTTACATAAATGTGCCCCTTATATGTTTTCACCCATTTTAAAGAATATAATAAGCATGTTTGTGTCTATAAACAGACATAAGACCACATGACTGTTGGCTTTTTTTGCCTTCAGCTCAGTTCAGTTCAGGTTTTTCCTTAGGATACTTAATATACTTTCATTATTTATATTTTCTAATGGTGCGAAAGTACCCAGAGGGTGAGTGGCAAAGGGAGAGAGCTGTAAAAATGGAATAAATAAATACATTTAATTTTTTAAAGAAGTCTGAGTTCGTGATGTCTGACTTCTATTCATGTCATCGCTACTCTTGTTGCGTTTTGGTTTTTGTTTTGCTTCTCGACTGTTGTTGTTTTCCACCAAAGCTGTCATTTATCGTGAGAACAAGAGCAGCCATGTGTTGATTTTTCTGGATTCTTCTTGGACACTGTCCCAGTGCTAATGAAGGCCCTTCCACAGTGCTAAAGAGCTGGTGCCAAAATCAGTTATGCTGAAAACAATAGAGGAGAGGGCTACACAGACAGCGTGTGCATCCCTGCACAGACGCGTACACACCCGAAGAGCTCTGAACCAGTACGTGTGCCTGTGCGCACAGACACACACAGCTGTGCACACTCAGAACGTGTGTGCTGGAGCTACACGGGGGGGGGGGGGGNACATAGTAATCTGAGCATCCCAGCAAGGGTCCCAGGCAGAGGACATAGAGTGGATATTTATGTGCGAACTTCTATTTGTCAGCCACCTCCTCTCCCAGTCAAATGGTTCATTGCAGCAACAGATGGTGTTTGGGGTTTTTTGCTGAGTTTGAGACGGTCTATTTTTGTGTTTTCTTGGGAAGATTTTCACTATTATTAACAAATTCAAATGGTGGCTCAGTGGCAAAGAATCTGCAGATGTGTATAAGAGACAGGGTGGGGGCTGCGTCCTTATAAAAGGACTTCTTGCACCTGCTTGCAGAAAATTTTTGTGGATCAGAAGATGAACAGAATTTGGCCACCTCAAGAGAAGAGTTGACTCACTGGAAAAGACTCTGATGCTGGGAGGGATTGGGGGCAGGAGGAGAAGGGGACGACCGAGGATGAGATGGCTGGATGGCATCACGGACTCGATGGACGTGAGTCTGAGTGAACTCTGGCAGATGGTGATGAACAGGGAGACCTGGCATGCTGCGATTCATGGGGTCGCAAAGAGTTGGACACAACTGAGTGACTGAACTGAACTGCAATGTCCTCATTTGTATTAGAGACGTATGTTCAACCACCTTGGGCTTCCCAGGTGGTGCTAGTGGTAAAGAACCCGCCTGCTAATGCAGGAGACAGAAGGAACTTGGGTTCGATCCCTTCGTCAGGAAGATCCTCCTAGAGGAGGGCATGGCAACCCACTCCAATATTCTTGCCTGGAGAATCCTATGGATAGAGGAGCCTGGCGGGCTACAGTTCATAGGGTCGCAGGGTTAGACGTGACTTAGCACACACACATTCACCAACTTAAAAAATTTAAATGTGAAAGCAGCAGAGG
Source organism: Neotragus pygmaeus (assembly GCA_006410875.1). Classification (NCBI taxonomy): domain Eukaryota; kingdom Metazoa; phylum Chordata; class Mammalia; order Artiodactyla; family Bovidae; genus Neotragus; species Neotragus pygmaeus. The sequence goes on along the minus strand of SJYV01051337.1, from coordinate 958,446 downwards.
CTAAGCTAAGTGCTTTCTAGGTACTTCTTGAAGTAGAATCCTTATCTCTTAATAAAACAAATAAGATCTTTAATAAAGATGATTAGAGATCATTCAAGATTAGATTATTCAAGATTAGATTTAGAGATCTTGTTTTTTTTTTTGTTTTTTTTTTTTTAAGAGATAAGGATTCTACTTCAAGAAGCAGCTGGAAAACACTTAGCTTAGGCTCCGCTGCTGTGCTTATATTAAGAAGGTCCTTAGCACTTAACTTGCAGTACTTTTGAGGTGGTGCATTGCCCCCAAACGGGAAATTTTGTAACTGGGCTCCCTCTCCCCTGCCCCCCACACCCGTCTGCCTTTCACCCAACGTGCAATTATTCTTTCAATTTGTTTACAGGTTTGGAGATCGGGACAGAGTTCTCTGGCGACCAAGCAACCGAGCAATCGCCCTAAAGAGGAGCATTTAGAAGCCATAAAGCCTAAATGCCTTGCCATGCGTCATTGCACCACAGTTATTCAAATTTAGTAAATTAAATTAAATAATCTCAAATAACTGGAGTTCTGGGCTTTAAAACTTCATCTCCATGGTGCCCAGTAGTCAATTTCCTTTATTATTATTGTTCATCAAGTAGAATTTATGTTTTTGAGGAATCAAAATCCTTGCTTGCCTCACCAGCCCAAGCGGCTCGGCCGGCTGAGGCGGAGGCCTGGTGCGCCATCTACCGGCCGATTCGGGCACAGCCGCGGGTTCCGGCGCTGAAAGCCGCGTGGGCGCATAGCGCTTGTCACTGTAAACATCACAGGCAGGACTGAGCTCTCAGCTCCTGTGCTAACTGCTCCCTGGGGCTTTGCCGATGTGGGTCAACTTGAAGTCGCGGGGACAACCCAAGGAGATTTGCTGTGGAGGTTGGAGGAGGGTTTTCTGTTTCGGTCTGGTCCCTGTTCCGCTGCTCCCATTCTTCTTTATTAAAGGCCAGATGATCTAATCAAACTGCTGTTTAGCAGGCAGATCTGGAAAGCCGTTCCTTCATTACCCAGCACCAGTCTCTGCTCTTGCAGAGTACTGCTTCGAGAGGATACTGAAGCACAAACGCTCTGCTGCTGTCATGAGCATGATTTCCCAGATAAAGACAATACCCAATCATGCCATGAGTTAAGTTTTAAAAAGTATTTTATTTCCAGATAATTTTTTTTTCCCCTTTTAACATCTCTGAAACAGAGTTGAATTCTGGTGTGGTCAGGGCAACTGCAACCCAGCCCTTGGTTTAGAGGCAGGTTTAAACTACGTTCAATGCAGTGATCTTTAGCAAGTCAAAAACCATTAAGGGATGATTGTGTGTTTTAGAAGGGAAATCCCTTCAAAGCAGCATCAAAATATTCCTCATTTCATAAGTCAGACAGAGAAGGAGAAATATCATGTGACACTTCTTACATATACATATATATATATATACATATATATATATGGAATCTAAAAAATGTTACAAATGGACTTACGCGACAGAAAGACTCACAGACTTAGAAAATGAACTAATGGTTGCCAGGGCTGGGAGGGTAGGGGAATATGGGAGGAAGGGATGGTTGGGCAGTTTGAGATGGTCATGGACGCACTGCTATATTTAAAATGAATAACCAACAAGGACGTTACTGTAGAGCACAAGGAACTCTGCTCAGGGTTATGTGGCAGCCTGGATGGGAGGGGAGTTTGGGGAGAATGGATACATGTATACGTATGGCTGAGTCCCTTCCCTGTTCACCTGAAACTATCACTTCATTGTTAATGCGCTATACTGCAATATAAAATTAAAAAATGAAAAGAAAAGAAAAAAAATTCCTTACTTCAAACTTCTTTGACACCTTTGCTTAATCTAAGTTGCTTCTTCAAAGCTACATAAATGTGTCACGTACATGCCTTCACACTTTTTTTTTAAAGAACATAGTAATCTGAGCATCCCAGCAAGGGTCCCAGGCAGAGGACATAGAGTGGATATTTATGTGCGAACTTCTATTTGTCAGCCACCTCCTCTCCCAGTCAAATGGTTCATTGCAGCAACAGATGGTGTTTGGGGTTTTTTGCTGAGTTTGAGACGGTCTATTTTTGTGTTTTCTTGGGAAGATTTTCACTATTATTAACAAATTCAAATGGTGGCTCAGTGGCAAAGAATCTGCCTGCCAATGCAGGAGACAAGGGCTTGATCCCCGAGTCAGGAAGATCCCCTAGAGAAGGAAATGGCAATCCACTCCAGCATTTCTGCCTGGAGCGTCCATGGACAGAAGAGCCTGGCAAGCTATATTCCATGGGGTCGCAAAGGTTTGGATACAACTTAGCGACTAAACAGCAACAACAGTAAGTTCAAAAGAGACGCCAGAGCCACCTCTTAAAAGTTAAGCTCACTTCACCAAGCCCCATGGTTCAGAGTGTTTTTCTCATCCTCTAAAGTGTTTCTTCCTCCCTCTCCTTAAAAGGAAGCCTCTCTCCCTACAGCACTGTTACCCACAGTTTCTGAGTACTTTCTTCAGATGTTTGTACAGGAAAAAAGTGTAAGGAAGAAGTTGCCAGGTTGGGAACAAAAGCACATAATTTATAGTCCTTCTGCACGTGTGAGGTTACAAATCTCTGGAGACTGTGAGACCACTTCATCTTGCAAGCAAGAGTCAAAACTAAATAACAGCTTTCATTTGGTTCAAGAAAGGCAGACAGAATGGTGCTACAAGGGTTTGTTATTGAGCTTGCGTTTAGTGCAGAAAATCTCAGTTTTAAAGAACACAGGGCCAGAGAGCCTTCCTTCTTACTACTCAGAGGAAAAACCCAGACTCTGGTCAGGTCATTAACCTTCAAGGTGGAATCATCTTTGCTTCATCTGGTGACTGAAGGAAAACTCTTCTATCAATAAATATCCCAACCGTGCATTTCATGTGGTATTGATAATCTTGCCATTAGGATTGATTTTGTCGAAGTTGGGTCACTGCAGCAACGGTCCTGTTTTTGGGCAAGTTCCCCAAGGCTTTACCCAACCAATCAGTACACTGTCTGGGTGCTATGGCCTGGAGTCACCTTCTTGTTTGCTGGTCTCTCCCCCTTAGCACTCTCCCCTGTCGCTGTTGGGTTTCTAAGGCATGTCGACTCTGCAACCGCATGGGCTGCAGCACACCAAACTCCTCTGTCCATGGAATTTGCCAGGCAAGAATACTGGAGTGGGTTGCTATGCCCTCCTCCACGGGATCTTCCTGACTAGAAATTGAACTTGCATCTTCTGCATTGGCAGGCAGTTTCTTCACCACTGAGCCACCCGGGAAGCCTGTGACCTTCTAGTTCCTATCTAATATAATCATTTGTTTCATGGGTATTTTCCTCTAATGAATTTAAAGGAGGTGGCAAAGAAACATAGGAGTGAACTAGCTCCTTCAAACTCAGTCTTTCATCTGTTTGGCTTATTCTTTTATGGAGAAAACCAGAAGCAAAGTGTCTAAAGGTTGTGTTGCATGTGAGCGTACTAAGTCACTTCAGTCGTGTCCAATTCTTTGTGACCCCATGGACTGTAGCCCACCAGGCTCCTCTGTCCATGGAATTCTCCAGGCAAGAATACTGGAGTGGTTGCCATTTCCTTCTCCAGGGGATCTTCCTGACCCAGGGATCAAACCCAGGTCTCCTGCATTGCAGGGGGATTCTTTACCCAGTGAGTCACCTAGCAAACTGTCTTCCATTTCCACTTCACATATCTGGACACCAAAAAAACTTTCATGCTGACAAATCAAACACTTCAAAACACAGTGCTTTATGCATCTTTTCTGCAGACTCTTAAAATAGTTTTGAACAGAGTTAAGCTCTACTGGGGCTTTCCAGGTGGTGCTAGTGGTAAAGAACCCGCCTGCCAATGCAGGAGACACGAGAGACGGGGTTCAATCCCTAGGTCAGGAAGATTCCCTGCAGGAGGGCATGGCAGCCCACTCCAGTATTCTTTCCTGGAGAATCTCATGGACAGAGGAGCCTGGTGTACTGCAGTCCATAAGATCAAAAAGAGCTGAACATGACTGAAGGGACTCAGCGTGCACACATAAGCTCTGTGGACCTGCAAACTGCGTCCTTAGGTACTGTGGTCCCTCAGTGTCTGAGGGGGATTGATTCCAGGACCCCTCATGGATGCCAGAATCCGAGGATGCTCAAGCCCCCTTATTATAAAATAACATGGTATTCAAATATAACCTACGCATACAGACAGAAGGAACCTTGTGGGCTACAGTCCATGAGGTTGCAAAGAATCGGACATGACTTAGTGACTGAAACAGCAAAAACAACCACAACCCTCCCGTACACATTAAATCAACAATACTTAATACAATGTAAGTGCTATGTAAATAGTTGACCCCACTGCGAATTCAAGTTGGGTTTTGGAACTTTCTGGAATTTTCTTTTGAATACTTTGCACCTGTGGTTCATTGACTCTACAGATGGGGAATAGGCAGATATGGACGGCTGACTATCCTGGTGTACCTGTGTATACCTCCAGATAGAAGGCTCAGGTGAGAGATTTTTATAGTACTCTACAAGGTGAGGCCTTATCAACAAATGTTCTGTAAAGACTTGCCTGGTTCATCTTCTCATTTTCCCCCTGATACAGCTGTTTTTCCCAGAGGGCACTTGGTCAGATGCTTAATTCCTTGCTGGACGCCATGGGGATGGAGTTTCTCCCAGCTGGGGTTTGCAGTGATCTTGCAGAAGCTAAACTGGCTTGGTATCAGCAGAACACAATGAGAACAGCCACCACTCCAGTACTCTAGTTGGATCTGGGTTAGTGGACATGAGGAAATGTCTACAACTTTTGGGTTTTCTTTTCTTGTTAGCAGATAAATATTTCAAAACCATGTCAGGTCATGAGAATTCCATTTCACTCAAGAGTGTTGAGCATTTTTATTTTCTTTAGTGTACCTCGCTGTGTAATGTTGGATTATTGACGTCCTGAAGTTTTCTTTTGTGTGTGTGTGTATGTAAAAGTGTATACAACTCAAAGTGATTCTTAAAAGGGATGGGAAGGCAGGGGAGAAGTGAAGCAAAGAAATACCTTTTATGTGGGCTTGTGCTCAGTATACTGAGTTTTGAAAAAGTCAGGTATTATTATTAGTGTCCCTTTAAGAAACTGTGAGGTTACTAATGGATATAGGTCATGGTGACGGCCTTAAATAAACCTCCAGTAATAAACAAATCATGTTGAGTTTTCATCAGATTACCATCATCTCATGCCTGTTCCAATAGGGCAAGGAACACAGGAAGGAAATGAACATGGTGGATCATATCCATCACGCTGTCATGACCAAGAGTGAGACAAACACTGTCTCAAGGAGACTCACAGCAGCTTCTGATAGAAGCCAACAAGGATGTGAGTTACATGGACCTTGTACTTTACAGTAAACTACTGGCTCGCCTGCATCATGCTGTGCTTTTCACACACACACACAACTGTGGAATAAAAAACAATTCAGTAGACACTAGGCATTTGCTCCAGGGGTTTGGAATTAAATACTAAGAGGGCTAATCAAATGTCAAACGTTGGAGTAGAATTAATAAAATGAGTCAAATGAGTTGTCTAACTCAAAATTATATATGTATGTCACCTCTGCTTTGGATCAGTATCGCAAGACCCCACATAAATTAAATTTATATTTTGACCCCTTAAAAACAACTCTCTTTTGCTGTTAAGATCTTTAAGGTCAAGTTCACGAAGTGTTAGCACCATGATGATTTACTATTTTGTGTTTCTTTGCTGAATATTTTCTCTACCATTGGTGTCTGTTTCTGCTTGTTCCCATTTGCACCAGAGTGAATGGATGGGCTGTGTATTTAGAACATTCAGTGTCTGGTTAGAATATGACAAACATCCACATGGTTTTTCATTTTTCAGTTGGCATCAGCATGTTTGAAGTGCAATACTAAATATGTTCATATGAAGTCATCTGAGTTACAATAACACTCCCCTCGAAGTAATCTGATTCTAATGTTCACATTCTAAAATATGATCTTGTTTTGTGGTGAATCGACCCCTCTGTGATAAGGTATGGTAGGCAATCAAGAGAACATTTTCATGGCATAATAGAAAAGATCCTGATGTCTCCTAGCTGGATGGTCCTTGAGATGAATGTGGTGTAAAAATATGATTTGTTTCACAGCTATAGAAGCTGCTCAGAAATCTTTACATGTATTGATGGACTACAGCTGCAAACACAAGGTGACATCTTTAAAGACAATGACACGGAGGTATTGATTGGACAAATCCGTTTGGCAAGGCAGCAGTGATGTATAGATAGGGGAGCGGGGTGCTGGGAGAAGTCTCTGAATGCATACATTTGAAAATACCACGCGCAATTCACAAATAATAATAGTTACAACAAAGGCTCTGCCAGGGGCTTAAGGACCCAAGAAGTATGACTTGATGGTTAACATTTCACTTCCTTTAATTTTGTAATTTTATTTGTCTATTTTTGGCTGTGCTGGGTCTTTGTTGCTGTGCGGGCTTCTCTCTAGTTGCACTTCGAGGGCTTCTCAACGTGGTGACTTCTCTTATTGCAGGGCACCGACTGGCTCTCGGGCACTCAGGCTTTGTTGCAGGAGTTGCAGCTCCTGGGATCCAGAGCACAGGCTCAGTAGTTGCGGTGCATGGGCTTTGTTGCTCTGTGGCAGGTAGGATCTTCCTGGACCAGGGATCGAACTCATATCCCCTGCATTGGCAGGCTTCTTCTTTACCACTGAACCACCAGGGAAGCCCAGCACTTCACATTAAAGAGAGATTAAGTAATGCCGGATCATACAATACTTCTTATGAAAGTCCTATACATATGACATTAAGATTTATACCAAATGAATTTATTCCCAGTGGGATAACTGTGAACAACAGTCAGTAAGTTAATAACAACAAGACATTTAGGATCCCAGGCGTTAAAGTAGTGAAGGTAGCAAATTCCTGGGCACTCTGAGGTGTCAGCTGGTGTCAAGATCAATTCTGGAAGTTCCCTGGCCTTTTTTTTTTTTTATTTTTTACAAATGTCTTTCTTTTTAATTGGAGGATAATTGCTCTACAATATTGTGTTGGTTTCTGCCTCTCTGACCTTCCAATGTGAGTTACCCAGGTTCCAGACTTCTCTGCTGGCCACTTTGCCTCAGTTGGGCCAAAAACACTGAGAGTGATGTCTTGGTTCTTTAGCTCTTCTAAGGGTGCTGGTTGCTAAGGAATCTCCTAAGTATCACTTAGGAGATCAACATCAAAGAAATGCTGATGAACTGAAGCCAATCACTGGGTCCTAGTTAACAAACAATCAGTGAAGTTTCGGGAACAGAGCGTTCTGTTCTTTGGTTGGTCTTTCGAATCCTCACTGTCTGCTACCCAAGCTGATTGCATCCTGGAGCTTGCCCTGGTCTTCAGCGGTGTCTAGTAGCAACCTCTCCCCCTGCCTGGGCTCACGAGGAGGCTCAGAGACCTGGAGGGACTTCCCCAAGGGCACACATCTGTAAATCCCCAGCCCAGGTTCTTCTTTCTGGCCTCCGGTAGGGCAGCTTGACCAACAGTGAACTGGTGTCAAATGGGGAAAATGAGAAAGTGTCTATTATACCAGAGGCCCCATTTGAGAAACCGTGAGATCAGATAGTAGCCAAGACATCAGAGATTTCACGGAAGGCGTTAACTTTCTGCCCTGGAAGAAGGGCTCTTGATTAGAGCTCTGGATTTGTGAGGTCTGCAAATAATTCAGAATCATTCCTGCTTTGCAAAAAGCAAAGACCTGAGGCTGCTTGCAGCTGGTTCTTTATAAATTCACTTGATAATGCACGAGTTCATGAGAAGAACAAAAATGAAATATAAATATCAAATATTAATAGGTTCACCTTTCCCGTGGCATCTAAGCAGGACCCTTTCTGAAAAGCCAAGAGAGTTTAAATTTCTTTGCATGAGAAAGGACCAGGAAGGGAGGAAACCTCCCCAGAAGGCAGGGGAGAAGGAAAAGAATTTGGAGCAGCTGCAGTGGTGGCCCTGGTGGTAAAGAGCCCTCCTTCCAATGCAGGAGGCATAAGAGAGCTGAGTTCAGTCTCTGCATTGAGAAGATGCCCTGAGAAGGGAATGGAAACCCACTCCAGTATTCTTCCCTGGAGAATTCAGGCAGAGGAGCCTGGCAGGCTACAGTCCATGGGGTTGCAAAGAGTCGGCCATGACTGAAGTGACTGAGCATGCATGCACTGTGCTAGCACCTAGCGCAGGGATAAAAAATGACTAAGACCCCTGGACTTCCATAATTAACTTTTAAATTAATGTCAGTTTCTCCCAGCAGACTGTAGTTTTATGGAGGCAGGGTCCAAATCTGTTTTGTTTAATACTCAGAGGGTAATAGCTCGATAGCTGTTGTTGTTTAGTTGCTGAGTTGCGTCTGACTCTTTTGCAACCCCATGGATTGTATGTGGCCCGCCAGGCTCCTCTGTCCATGGGATTCTCCAGGCAAGTATACTGGAGTGGGTTGCCATTTCTTTCTCCAGGGGATCTTCCCAGCCCAGGGATCAAACCCACATCTCCTGCATTGCAGGTGGATTGTTTACTGCAGAGCCACCAGGGAAGCCCAATCTGTGCTCAGTAATATTTGTTAAATGCAGGAGGGTTGTACTAGCAACAAGGGCTACTGTAACAACCCGCCACAAACTAGGTGGTTTAAAACAACAGCTCTGGAGGCTGTGTCTGCGGGCTTGTTCCTGCTAGGGGGCTGGAGGGAGAATCTCCTAATTGCTCCACCCCTAGTGGTTGGCCGTGTCCATCAATGCTTTGCAGCCTGAGGTTGCAGGCTAGCACTGTAATCTTTGCGGCTGTGGTCACATGACCGTCCTCCTTCATCTTTCCTCAGCATTTCCCACTCTGCAGGTGGCTGTCCCTATGTCTCTTCCTATAAGAACATCAGTCACATTGGATTAAGGGCCCACCTGACTCCAGTGTGACCTCAACTTACATGTGGAAGGATACGATTTTCTGTGAAGGTCAGCTTTAACTGTGCCAAGGGTTAGGATGTCAACATATACATTTTGGGGAGTGGGTCACGGTTTAACCTGCAACATCTGGGGAATAGCAGCAGGTTCCTGAGATGAGCACTTGGGAGAATCATGACCCAGAGCCTGGTGTGGACAAGGACAGTTTCCAAGACCCGTTGTCAGTCCTCTGAGAAGTGGATGTGGGTCAGGCTGGGGGATGTCTAGGGCCTGTGTTAACACTCTCAGGTCCTCTCTGCTTCCTTGGCTCCTTGATCAGGCCCCCGCCAGCCTCCACCTGCTGCCCATGGCTCTCACTCCCTCCACTCACCCCCTCCCTGAACCAGTTAGCCCCTACATCCTCCCCTGCTGTGTCCTTCCTTTCCTGTGTCTGTTTCTGCTTCAACTCTTCCTGCAGCTGCGTGGACGCTGAGGAGGCTGAAGAAGGGACAAGGTGCTCACCTCTCTCTCCAACTTTTTTTTTTTTTTTCAAATTTATGTATCTATTTATTTATTTATTTTTGTCTGCAATGGGTCTTCATTGCTGTGTGTGGGCTTTCTAGTTGTGGCAAGCGGGTCTTCTCTCCAGTTGCAGTGTGTGGGCTTCTCATTGCTACGGCTTCTCTTGTTGAGGAGCACAGGCTCTAAGTGTGTGGGCTTCAGCAGATGTGGCACATAGGCTTAGCTGCTCCATGGCATGTGGGATCTACCTGGGCCAGGGATTGAACTCGTGTCCCCTGCATCGGCAGGTGGATTCTTAACCACTGGACCACCAGGGAAGCTCCCGCTCCTGATTCTAATGAGTGCCACGCAAAGGGCTCCAGTGGCCACAAGCAAATGTCACTGGCTCTGGGGACTTCACTTTGGCCTCTGCAGTTTGACTAGGAGACCATATGTCAACATAGTGGCTCACATTTCAGCACTTGACATGACCTAGAAGGAGTGCTGAATGCTTGATGTGTATCCAGAGTCCCAAGCGAAGTAACTGGCTCCAGGTTACCTCGTATGGGAGAGGGGAGTTGGGATTTAACCCGGGTTTATCTGTCACCAACGGTTGACCCCTCAACCCAGACTTTCTGACTTTGAGGCTTCACCTGGCTCTGGTGAGGGTGTGGTCTCCCTGTGGGTGTCTGCCTCCCTGCAAGGCCCCTACGGCCGCCCCAGGAAACTGGGTCAGTGGTGGGGAGAGGATGGAGGGGAGGGAGGTGGGGCCGGGAGAGCAGCCACTGGAACGTGAGTGGAAGTGAAACTTGTCACTTCTGGGCTGAGGTTTTTAAGAATCAATGATGACTTTACCTCTGTCGTTCCCCCGTCGGTCAGGAGACAGTAACATCATGAGATGAACCCAGTCCAGCATACAGGGAGCCTCTGTGTTGGACTCTTACTGGGTGAGAAATACACTGTGATCATGTTAGGCCACAAAAATGCTGGTACTTACGTTTTTCCTTAACTAACATAGGGTGTAAAGCAGGACAGAAGGTCAGGGTGATTTCATTTCCCACGTGGCTCAGTCTGACTGTCCAACTCCTACAAGTCATGCTAGGATCTGTGACAGAGGGCCCTCTGCCACCTCTCCCCTGTGTTGGAAAGTATGTTTGCATCTAAGATCTCCTTAGTAATCACAGAAACCATTGGAAAGCTCAGTGAATCTCTGACTCAGCCTGGTTTCTGGGGGCCCCATGGACTGCCAAATTGATAACAGGTGAACCCTGCTCTGGGCAGCCCCGGGCCAACCACATGAGACTCACGCATCTGCCTCCAACTGGGACTTGCTACTAACAGTACCATGGTCTCTAAACACTTCATTCAGAAATAAAATTTTGGTCTTAGAGAAGAAATGCTCTTCCCCCCGAAACTTAGATTGTCTTGAGGAAGAAGGAAATGAAAAGGCATGAAGAACAAAGTATGAACTAAGTATTTACCTAAAATGGGCTGAAAAATGTCTTGAATCCCAGGGACGGGGGAGCCTGGTTGGCTGCCGTCTCTGGGGTCACATAGAGTCGGGCATGACTAAAGTGACTTAGCAGCAGTAGCAGCATCAATTAGCAAGGGTAAGTTTTCCAACATCAGTGGAATGGGAGAGCTCCAGAGATAGCAGGTTTGGTATTGGAGAAATGAAAGTACTATGTCTTTGCACAGATAAGGGTTCTTTATTGTTTTTAAAAAGATATTTTTATTTATTTGGCCATGCCAGGTCTTTGTTGTAACATGTAGGATTTTTAGTAGCTGCACTTGGGATCTAGTTCCCTGACCAGGGATCGAACTCATGCTCACTGCACTGGGAGCAAGGGGTCTTAGTCACTGGACCTCCAGGGAAGTCCTGATAAGGGATCTTCATACACTTCATACTCATCTTCTCACAGATGTAGCCACTGGGAATGCTGGGCCAAGGTCTGCTCTCCTCCCAGGCTCTCAGAATATCCTGACAAAGCAACCCTGGGGGAGGATTCTGCCCAGAGATAGAGAAGGTGGCTGCCAATAAGACACTCCTTTGTTGGTCCAATAATCACTGAACACAAACTCTGTGCTGGGCTGCAGTTTCTCCAACGTGCTGGGAAAGACTTTGCCTGGTAGGGTGGCTCCTTCTGTCCCTAAAGTCCCCACATCCCTGAGCTGCATTGACCCAGAGACGTGGCCGAGGTTGGTTGCCATGAAGGCGGAGTGACAAGCAGTAGAAAGATGTCAAGTTGGGGGCCAGGCTACTGGGTCCAGACCTCGGCTAGGTTTGTAACTTTGGGCAAGCTAAGAACTCTTAGGGTTTCTGTCTCTTTCTCTGTAAAAGGAAGATGCTAATAATGCCTACTTCATTGCAGGGCCTCTCTGAAGATTAAGTGAGATCATTTCTGTAAGCTCCAGTATTTGTTTGCTCCAAGTCTGCCAAGTTCTGAACAACCCAGTAAACTGTAACTATTTGGATGGATAGAAAGGACAGAAAAGTTCTTCCAGAAGAACAGAGCTGGATGGAATGGCAGCTCTCTGGGGGTGGGTGGGGGGACAGAGGCCTGGGATGGGTGGGGTGCGGGCAGGAAGGTCACGGGAAGGGAAAGAAGGCACACGTTTTCTTTGGCTCTCTGGACCTGCTGCCCGGCGGTCACTGGGACAAACATTGGTGTTTGCTCGGCTCTTAGCAACGGCTTCTGTGACCATCTTCCCAGGGATGAACTCTTTCTCACCAGGTGCACCCACCTCCTGCATCTCCACACTAGGTTCAACTGGAGCCAAATGCTAAAAGGGCAACATCTGTGGTTCTTTAGGAGCAAAAGGCACTAGAATAATTGTGTCCCAGTTATTCTAGAAATGCTCCCATTTCTCTCTGTGCCTTTTAAGAAAAGTCATATTTTCTGCCTTTGGGTTTCACATTGTTACTCCCTCGCTAGTCTGCGTTGGGAGTACTAAATGAACACAGAAATGTGCAGCAGACGAAATAAACCAAACAAATCGCCAAGTTCACGGCTATTGTCTGCTTCCTGCTAAGTCGCTTCATTTGTATCCGACTCTTTGTGACCCTGGGGACTGTAGCCCACCAGGCTCCTCTGTCCATGGAATTCTACAGGCAAGAATACTGGAGTGCGTTACCGTTTCCTTCTCCAGGGGATCTACCCGACCCAGGGATAGAACCAGTGTCTCTTGCATCTCCTGCACTGACAGCACCATCTGGGAAGCGTTCCTCACGGCTCTTGAGGAACTTGAAATCTTGCAGTGTGAGTGGCATCAATAATTCAATGCAGAACGGGGACAAGGTGCCGATTGACTTTTCTTGATGTAGGACAGGTGGGGTTTCAGGAGGAGCTGAAGCAGGAAACCATGAATTGGTATCTGTTCTAAATGAAACAAGAAAATGAAGGGAAAGATATGAAATTGAGATTTTATGACTGAGAAGAAGACTGAAGCTCTTCTGGACTTGCGTGGAAGGGTTCGAGGAAACAAAATAAGATAAAATCAGGCGGCAATGCAGTGGGTTAATTTCAGACAAGGATACCTGTTCTTCGCAGATGTTCAGAGGCATTGTGTGTTCAGATTAGGGTGAGGGCAGCAGGTGGTGCAACCAGCCGGCAAGAGGTGGCCCAGAAGGAAGTCTGGACCTAGGGAGTGTGTGCAGCATTGAGGATGACAAAATTGTGCTGTGGGTAAGACCTGCTTCCATGCTGAGAGATGAGGCTATGACCTGGGGGTGGGAAGGATGTCACGGGGCTGAGTCGTGTGTTGAAACATACCTGCCTCGTGTTCTTCACCATTTGAGCGCCTACTGGTGCTCTGTTTTCTTAGACCGAGTGGAAGCCTGGATTCAGTAACGGGCTGCCGCCTCTCCAGGGTTTGGTTGGTTATCTTGCCTTCCACCACCTCCGTGTGTCAGCAGGGTCTCTTTGTGAACCAGCTTTCTGTCACCCTCTGTAACACCTGTGACGCAAGCCCGGCCATAGAACGGTGGCTGGCCAAGGCTCTGAACACCATCAGCAGGAGATGTCAGTGACCAGTTAGCTCTGGAGGGGTCCAGCCCCCTCCCCAAGATCGCAGGCCTTTCAGTTGTTAAAAAAAACAAAACAAAACCAGGACACTGAATGAAGGAGTCCGGGAATTGCTCCCCATGGCAGAGGCACTCTCTCCACTGGCGGGCCTGGGTGCGTGAGACCTGGGGACGGGGCCCACAGCAAGGGCTGAGAATAAGGGAAGAGCTACACCTCCTTCCCTATGACTTCTGGCTCCAAGGGCTCTTCCGTCCTTAAGCAGCAGAGTCGCAGTGCAGAAGTCAATGCTGACCCCTGTGGGGAAACCTCACAGGGTGTGTTCACAGCCATGTAGCTGTGGCTTCAAAATATTTAGTTGGCCAAGAAGTTTGCTCGGGTTTTCCCTCTCTTACAGAAAAATCCAAACGAACTTTTTGGCCAACCCAATACTATGGAACAAAATTTCCCCCAACGCAGTGCTGAAAGCTGCAGCCTTTCTTTAGCTCTTCCAAATCCGAGGGCTGGGGCTCCAGCTGGAGAGGGCTCTGACCGTGGGGTCTTCACCAGATCCTCTGCTGGGCCAGCTTCCCCAAACCTCTTGGTCATCCCTAAGTTCAAGGGCAGAGGTCAGAGCCAGGATCGCATCAGTCTTTACCCTAGGCCCGCAGCTCAAGGGTCAGAAACCAACAGTTCTTGACTCAGAGCTGAGGAACCAGGAATGACCCTCCCACGTGTGGCACACCCAGGAGTCATTGGTTAAGAAGTTTTACCAATTTTACGACCAGTGCTCTCTCTTTTGCCATTTTGGGAGCTTCTTTGTCAAGGCTATTGCCAGTCAGACATGAAAGTGAAATTGTTAGTTACTTAGTCGTGTCCAGCTTTTTGCGACCCCATGGACTGTAGCCTGCCAGGCTCCTCTGTTCATGGAATTCTCCAGGCAAGAATATTGGAGTGGGTTGCCATTTCCTACTCCAAGGAATCTTCCAGACCCACGGGTCAGACCCATCTTCCGATTGGAGGCAGAGTTTTCACCATCTGAGCCACTCAGATGTATAACTGAGTTATATATTCAGGTATAACTTTGAGTAAAATTTTTTCAGTGCAACTTAATTTTTTACCTGCAATTGTTCTCTAGGGAAGTTGCGTTCAGTGGTTCCTGAAATAACTCAATCCAGTGATTGCAAAAAGCAGCAGATGTCTTAGAAAAAGAGAGATAAACGTAGGAGGTCCCCAAACTCAAGATATATCCAATAAATGTATAATAAATACATAATTTGTCTTTAGTTTCCAGATGTTTTAGGTAATGAAGTGAAGTGAAGTGAAGTGAAATGAAGTGAAGTCTCTCAGTCATGTCTGACTCTTTGCTGCCCCTTGGACTGTAGCCTACCAGGCTTCTCTGTCCATGGGATTCTCCACGCAAGAATACTGGAGTGGGTTACCATTTCCTTCTCCAGGGGATCTTCCCGACCCAGGGATCGAAACCGGGTCTCCTGCATTGGAGGCAGACGCTTTAACCTCTGAGCCACCAGTTTTAGGTAATAGTCTAATTTTTCAGGCTAATAATTGGACCTAATGCTTTAAATTTAAAACTACTTCATCAGAAAAGGAGTCTGGAAGCTGAAGATAAGTAAGTATTGAGCATATTATTTGAAAATGTATCTATGTATTTTTTTCATTTAATAATTGACACACAACATTATATATGTTACAGGTATACTACATAATGTTTAGTCTAGTTAACATCTGTTACAGTACATAGTTATAGGGTATTTTTTTCTTGTGATGAAACTTTTAAGGTCTTCTCTCTTAACAACTTTCAAACGTACAATACAATATCATTAACTATGACCAGAGGCTGTATGTTATATCCCCATGCCTTACTTATTTTACAGCTGGGAGTTTGTACTTTTGGCTGCTTTTACCCATTTCAACCAGCCCCCATCACCCGCCTCTGACAACCACTCTCTGTTCTCTGTATCTACGAGCTCGTGTGTTTGTCTGTTTGTTTGACAATTAGTGGGACCGGATAGCATTTGTTTTTCTCTGCCTGACTTACTCTACTTAGCATAATGCCCACAAGGTTCATCCTTGTTGTCCAGAATGGCCAGATTTCATTTTTTTAATGGATGAATCATATTCAATTGTGTAAATATACCACATCCCCTTTATCCATTCATCTATGGGTGAATACTGAAGTTGCTTCTATATCTTGGCTATTGTAAATAATGGTACAATGAACATGGGGATACACATAGATTTTTGTGAATTTTTGTATATAAAAAAAATTAGTGTCTGATTTTTTTTTTGAATACCTGGAAATTTATTTTTAAGGTTAAAATCTTAAGGATGCAAGTTGCATCAAGATAAAAAACCCCTGAAATTCTTGGTCTGTAGTCTTTTCTTTGAGGAGAGCTTCAGATTTCCTATGCTGACCTCCACTAGGATGATGAAGTGGGTGGGGGAGGGGAGAGTCTGAAACTCCTCCTTCACCAAAACTGGCCTGTTTTTGCAAGTTCAAAAATCAGAGTGTCATTTCCTACTATTGTTTGCATTTTCCAGTCTGAAGTTCTGTTTTTTGTTTTATTCTTTACAAAGTAGACTGATAAAATTAGGGCAAGACATCCAAGAGTGGTTTTGTGTTTTCTCAGGCTCACCACCAGGAGAGAAATTGCCAACACTTTGAATCTGATCCTAAAGAATAGTTGTACAGTGGCTGGGGCTCCTGTAACCGGCCCCGGGGAGCTGACCTGTCTTACTGAGAGTCGGACTGCACCTTCAAGGGGAGGCCAGAATTCTGAGAGGGGAATAAGGAAGGTCTGCTCAGTGTAATCTCTAATATGAGCACGGAGATGCAGGTGTCTGCCCAGAGTGACGGCGGACCAGTTCTCTAAGGCACGGGAGGCCTTCCACAGACTCGTTTAAAGAATAAAGACCAGGCAGACACCCAAGCATTGATGACAAGTGACTTCTCAAGGAGAACAGAGTGCTAGTAAACACAGACCAGGGCTTCCCTGGTGGCTCAGATGGTAAAGAATCTGCCTGCAATGCAAGAGACCCGGGTTCGATCTCTGGGTTAGGAAGATCACCCAGGGGCAGGCATGGTAACCCGCTCCAGTATCCTGGCCTGGAGAGTCCCATAGACAGAGGAGCCTGGCGGGCTACTATTTGTGGGGTCACACAGAGTTGGACACAACTGAAGTGACTTAGTGTGCACGCATGCACAAACCCAGACCACAAATTATCCCTCAAATTCTTTTCTTTTTTAAAAAATTGCTGCTTATAAATACTATCTTATGTGTGTGCCAAGTCGTTTCATTCATGTCTGACTCTTTATGACCCTGTGTACTGTCTAACCCACCAGGCTCCTCTGCCCATGGGATTCTCCAGGCAAGAATACTGGAGAGAGGTGCCATTTCCTTCTCCAGGGGATCTTCCCGACTCAGAGATCAAACCCGCATCTCTTACATCTGCTGTATTGGCAGGCAGGTTCTTTACTTCTAGCACCACCTGGGAAACCCCATCTTATATATAAACTGGTTTAACTTGGCCATGATAGTAAAAACATGTGTTAGAATAAATTTTAATTCAATGACCCTTTGGATGCACCTGATGAATTCTTTAATTTTTTCTCTAGACCCAGCGTCCATGGACTTTGTCGGACTTTCCTGGTCGGGCTCCTCCCTCTGTGATTTCCTGCTCATCCCCCTTCCCCACCATCCCCACCCTCCACACCACGCTATCGAGGTCGTGGGCCTTCACAGAGGATGTTGATGTCTTATCACTTTAAGCGCACTTTGGAAGGCCCCTTAGGAGATGTTGACCCAGGATGTAGGGGGATGGTAGGGTTGACTTTGTTCCCCCACAGGCCTGAGGAGGGGAAAGAATGACCACAGGAAATGAGGTCTTTGAAACTCCAAGATGGGGGTTTGAGAACAATGCCGCCTCCTGTAAACCTGGAGTGTTTTAAGGGAAGTTACCCTCTGTTACAGGAAGAGTGAGCAAGGCGCTGGGTGTTGTGGGACCTCTGGCCCGGGCTCGCAGGGCAGCTGCAAGGGGTCGGCTTCCTGGGAATCAAGAGACTTCATTTGGTGAGACTCGAACTGGAGGACACACAGAAGCCCCACTCTGCGTTCTTCATATTAGAATGTAGCATTAAATTGGACCACAGGGTTGATTATGACTTGGCTTTTAAATTTTAAAAAGCTGAACTAGAAGGTTCTTTCCTTTCTCATCCCTCCCCCGTCTCTCCCTCCCCCCATTTCCTTCCTATCTTTCTTTCTTTAAGAGGAAGAACCAGTAAAACTTTTGGTCCATAGACAGGCTCTGACTTGTCCCCCAGCTCCTGCTCTCTCATTTTCTCATCACATGCTCTTGGGCAAGGTACTTCTCTCTTTGCTCCAGTGATCTTTCCTGTAAAATGTGACTGATAAAAATGGCCAACTTGTAAATGTTAAAATGAGGATTATGATTTCTTCTGAATCTTTGGGAATAAAATACTTCTTTCAGAAATAAATAATACCATACAATTTTGAATTCTGCCTTTCTGATTCAAGATTACCCTCAAACTTGATTAAAGATATCCATCACTGGGGACTCTCCTGGTGGTCCAGCGGTTAAGACTCTGAACTTTGAAAGGGGCACAGGTTCAACTCCTGGTCAGAACCAAGATTCCACTTGCTGCGTGGCTTCCCTCCTGACCGCCCCTCCCCCCGACCCGAATTTCATCATTTTTATACCTTTCTTTAGAAAAGGGAATGAAGTGATTTGAGAATATAAGGTGTCATAACTACCAAAGTGTAGGATACGAATTCTAGTTTCCGTAACATGCTTTTGAATGCCCTTTTATCATGGACATCCTTTTTAAATCTGTCCACTTGCCTGTCCACCCATGCATCCCATCAGACCTCCAGCCGGCCATACGATGAGTATTTCCAAACTCCTGTCACATCTCTGACACAGAACTAGACTCTGGGCCTCTCCAACAAGGAAGGGGAGAGAGGAAGCCTCCACTGAAATCACAGCCAGAACACACAACTTGCATTCAATCGGAGACTGACATTTTCAGTGTTTCTTCTCCCATAGCTCCTGCCTGCAGTGCAGGAGACCTGGGTTTGATTCCTGGGTTGGGAAGATACCCTGGAGAAGGAAATATAACCCACTCCAGTATTCTTGCCTGGAAAATCCCATGGACAGAGGAACCTGGTGGGCTACAGTCCATGGGGTCATGAGTCAGACGTGACTTAGTGAAACCACCACTGACATTTGTACAGTACATGCCCTATACTACCATGATACCAAAGTCATGCATTTGAGTAGTAATAAGCTACAATACAAATAGCTGTGAAAAGAAGAGAAGTGAAAAGCAAAGGAGAAAAGGAAAGATATAAGCATCTGAATGCAGAGTTCCAAAGAATAGCAAGAAGAGACAAGAAAGCCTTCTTCAGCGATCAATGCAAAGAAATAGAGGAAAAGAACAGAATGGGAAAGACTAGAGATCTCTTTAAGAAAATAAGAGATACCAAGGGAATATTTCATGCAAAGATGGGCTCGATAAAGGACAGAAATGGTACAGACCTAACAGAAGCAGAAGATATTAGGAAGAGGTGGCAAGAATACACAGAAAAATTGTACAAAAAAGATCTTCATGACCAAGATGATCATGATGATGTGATCACTAATCTAGAGCCAGACATCTTGGAATGTGAAGTCAAGTGGGCCTTAGAAAGCATCAC
>SJYV01051337.1:896926-939198 GCA_006410875.1 Neotragus pygmaeus | reverse complement strand
GAAGTTCACGGTTCACGTATTGCTGAAGCCTGGCTTGGAGAATTTTGAGCATTACTTTACTAGTGTGTGAGATGAGTGTAATTGTGTGGTAGTTTGAGCATTCTTTGGCATTGCCTTTCTTTGGGATTAGAATGAAAACAGACCTTTTCCAGTCCTATGGCCACCACTGAGTTTTCCAAATTTGCTGGCATATTGAGTGCAGCACTTTCAAAGCATCATCTTCCAGGATTTGAAATAGCTCAACTGGGATTCCATCACCTCCACTAGCTTTGTCCGTAGTGATGCTTTCTAAGGCCCACTGGACTTCACATTCCAGGATGTTTGGCTCTAGGTGAGTGATCACACAGTCGTTATTATCTGAGTCATGAAGATCTTTTGGCTTTTCCTTCTGGTTGTTTACTCCTTTGGGTGAGTTTGGCAGAACTTGGGATACAATGTGCTACGCCTGTCCAAAAGCAGAAAGTTGTGAACTACACGGTGACTTCTCAGAAACAGAAGTGCTTAGAGCACTAAATACTACTTGAGTAGTATTTATCTCAAGTTCTGCCAAACTCACCCCGAACAGTAAACAACCAGAAGGAAGAGCCAAAACTTTTAACTCCATTTTTCGAATAGTCACTAGTAGAAACTTCAAAATGTGCACTCAAGATGGGTGATTGTGAGTGTGTAACTCCTAAATTAGAACACTTTGGTGTCTCTGAATATACTATGTGCTTAAATGACAATTACACAGCTGGACTTAAAAATGTGAAGACTAACAGTGAGGAGATCATAGAAACAGAAGAAGTGCCCAATGATAATGTCTTTGCCACTCCTGGCCTCAAGACCCAGCCGTTGGAAAAAAAAATGATGCTGAGCACACCCATTCTCCTCCCTTCTGCACTGGTTTGAAAGTCCCTTCTGCAAAGAGCAGCACTGGTTTGGTATCCACAAATTATCCATTATCGAAAGCAAACAGCTCATCAAATGATTTGGAAATTAAAAAAAGTGCATCGTTAGTTTCAAATTCAGGCAAGTGCTTTGAGAATTTTGCAGGTCCCTCTTCTCCTACGATTTCTTCTTACGAGAATCTTCTCAAAACACCTACACCTCCTCAAGTTACTACAGAAGATTCCAAAAGATATTTGCCAGATTTTGTCAAAAGAAGGCTGAGCACCGAAGAATTGATGCTTTTGAACTGTGGTGTTGGAGAAGACTCTTGAGAGTCCCTTGGACTGCAGGGAGATCCAACCAGTCCATTCTAGAAGAGATCAGTCCTGGATGTTCTTTGGAATGATGCTAAAACTGAAACTCCAGCACTTTGGTCACCTCATGCGAAGAGTTGACTCATTAGAAAAAAACTCTGATGCTGGGAGGGTTTGAGAGCAGGAGGAGAAGGCGATGGCAGAGGATGAGATGGCTGGATGGCATCACCGACTCAATGGACGTGAGTTTGAGTGAACTCAGGGAGTTGATGATGGACAGAGAAGCGTGGCATGCTGCAGTTCATGGGGTCTCAGAGTCACACACGACTGAGCGACTGAACTGAACTGAACTGAACTCAAACCTAGCGACTTTGGTAGCAGTTAGAGTGGTATCGTCCAGGAAACTGTTCCTTCCTCAGCATGGAGGACAGAACTTGTGAGATGCTGGCAACAAGGAAAACTGGTGAAGAAATGATGTGGGTCCATCCTTCCATGATAGAAACTGAGCAGAGATGAAAGCAAATCTGGTCTCACTTTGTTTTTGACATTCCCTTACATCTTCCCCCTTTTGAAAAACTGACTCATGTTAAAGATGAGTATGGTCACTGATGTCATAAAATGCTTTTTGTTAAATATGATTTAATCTAACCTGTCTTGTTGATGTGTAGATCAGCTACTCACTTTTGAAAGATCATTATTATTTCATTGATTTCAAGTTTACCCTGCCTCGTGAAACTGTGTGGTTTAAGTAATATTAGGAAGCAGGATAAATAATTTTTGAAATGTAAAAGTTACTGTTTGCCACTCAAATGAGACCAGGCTGGACAGTTGTTGCTAGACCTGGGCTTCTTCCTTGGGATTGGCTCTGCCCACTGTCTCCTCTGATGACTGTCCCAAGTCTTCTACACCTTTTATTTCAACAGTGCTCTTTAAGACACTGCTGTTTACCAAAGACAGCCTAAACTGATTCAGAAAAAGAGGAATTTACAGGCCTCAGTAGCTAAACTGAAGTAGGTGTCCGAAACATTTGGACTTAGACATTCGCCTGCTGTCATGTCAGGCTGTATGTTTTCCTCTACCTTGTCAATTTCATCCTCTCAAATAAGCTCTTCCCAGCACATAAGTGTGACCTCTTCAGACTCCCATGTAGCTCAGCGCCCAGCAGAGCCCGAGCCTCATCCTCTGGAGGATCCTGGGTGTCCTCCTGAGTGGATGCTCCTCTCTGGACTGTCAGCTGTGTCTGCGGACCTGTCTCTGATAGCGTCAGGCTGCCGTGTCCATGGAGCCCAAGAGCCTTATGATCTACATCAAGCTAATTCAGCAAAGATTATCCTCTTTTATGGTTGTGCCTTGAAAGTCATATGGGAAGACTCATCACGTTGTGTCTCTTCATTTTGTCAGAAAATTGTCACTAAAAAAACCTTATTCTGTGTCCTAGGAACTACTGTATAGTTATCATTTAAGTTTTACTAAGTATAATGTTATCTTGTTTTTCAGGGTAAGCTCTGGTCAACCTTATAGAATATGATGCTAACTCCCGAACTGTATCAACCTTTTGTACACTGTTTACCGTGACTTGGTATATATAAGTCCACAGAGTGGACAGGATTGCTTAAGGAGGAGTGAGTATATTCACAGTGTACTAAGGACTGAATCCTGGAGTTCTCATTTTAGAAGATGGAAAGAGGCAGAAAAATCTAGCAAAGGAGATTGAGAAGCAGCTAGGGAAATAGGAAGAAAATATTTCAGGAAGAGCAATCGATTCTATCAATATTGTTGAGAATTCAAGTAAAAAAAGACAGAATTACCGGACTTGGCAAAGTCACGGTTTCTGACAGCACTGATGAATTCTGGCGGAGTGCTCAGGATTAGTGTCTAGAGTTGAGTGGAGAGGTCGGAGGTGAAGAAGCAGAGACAATGAACTGAGATGGCTCTTTTCATGAGTTTTACTTAAGGAGGGAAAGAGGAAATGGTGTGACAACCAGGTGGGGTATGAGTGAAACAGGAGTGTTGGAGATGGGAAATAAAGAACATTATATGAAAAAAAAATTTTTTTGGTTATTTCCCATCCTCCACCCCTTGCTGACTTTAAAATTTGCTCCTCACATTCAGAGGCCCAAGTCCCAAACAAAAATGGTCTCATGCCTGAGCCCTCTACTTTGACCTGTGCTGAGTGGCATCACCAGTCCTCGCTTCTCTCTTAGCATCAAGCCTCCTTCAAGCCTTCTTTCCCGTCCCCTTGAAACAATTATAACAGATCAGCCTGGCACCCCTACGTTTATCTGGATAAAAACGTACAAGCACCCTCCAGTGCTGACAAGGTGCAACCTCTGCAGAGGCTGCCAGAGGGGTGTCAGAGTTGAGTCAATAGGACCATTTCTCGGATGCATGAAATAGATCCACATTAAAATGAAGTGACTTTTACATTCATCACATCTTCCTAACTTTTAGCTCTGATTGAAGCTACTCTAAGTATGATGCAAACAAAAGTATTTCCCAAATTATAAGCTAATTTATTCATTTGTTATCTATTTATCTTTTCTATAAGAAAATCACTCTATTTTTTTCTCTTTCTTTTTTATGTTTTAAATAATGAAAGTATGATAACATATTTACAGGAGACTTGGAAAACACAGAACAAGGGTACATATAGTTCCACTATTATATTAAAATTATTTTTCTAAATAGATAAACTAAGATTTTTAGTTGGAGTTTCAATATCAAACTCTAAAAAATGAATAGAATAAATATACAGAGAAGTAGAAGGCTATAGTAGACCTGAAAAGCACTATGAATCAATTCAACATAACTAAGATTTACACAATTTTCATACAATAGTAGGATACAAATTCTATTCAAGTTCCCATAGATTATAAGCTAGGAGACACTGGAACATATCCAGGGACATGAAACAAGATGCAGAAATTTCATGGTCTAAAAGTATTGAAACCATACTAAGTCTGTTCTCTTAACACTCTGGAATTATGTTAGAAATCACTATCAAAATATATTTGAAAATAACACACACAGTACAATGTGCTTAGTCGCTCAGTTGTGTTTGACTCTTTGTGACCACATGGACTGTAGCCCACCAGGCTCCTCTGTCTATGGGGAGTCTCCAGGCAAGANAGCACACCCATTCTCCTCCCTTCTGCACTGGTTTGAAAGTCCCTTCTGCAAAGAGCAGCACTGGTTTGGTATCCACAAATTATCCATTATCGAAAGCAAACAGCTCATCAAATGATTTGGAAATTAAAAAAAGTGCATCGTTAGTTTCAAATTCAGGCAAGTGCTTTGAGAATTTTGCAGGTCCCTCTTCTCCTACGATTTCTTCTTACGAGAATCTTCTCAAAACACCTACACCTCCTCAAGTTACTACAGAAGATTCCAAAAGATATTTGCCAGATTTTGTCAAAAGAAGGCTGAGCACCGAAGAATTGATGCTTTTGAACTGTGGTGTTGGAGAAGACTCTTGAGAGTCCCTTGGACTGCAGGGAGATCCAACCAGTCCATTCTAGAAGAGATCAGTCCTGGATGTTCTTTGGAATGATGCTAAAACTGAAACTCCAGCACTTTGGTCACCTCATGCGAAGAGTTGACTCATTAGAAAAAAACTCTGATGCTGGGAGGGTTTGAGAGCAGGAGGAGAAGGCGATGGCAGAGGATGAGATGGCTGGATGGCATCACCGACTCAATGGACGTGAGTTTGAGTGAACTCAGGGAGTTGATGATGGACAGAGAAGCGTGGCATGCTGCAGTTCATGGGGTCTCAGAGTCACACACGACTGAGCGACTGAACTGAACTGAACTGAACTCAAACCTAGCGACTTTGGTAGCAGTTAGAGTGGTATCGTCCAGGAAACTGTTCCTTCCTCAGCATGGAGGACAGAACTTGTGAGATGCTGGCAACAAGGAAAACTGGTGAAGAAATGATGTGGGTCCATCCTTCCATGATAGAAACTGAGCAGAGATGAAAGCAAATCTGGTCTCACTTTGTTTTTGACATTCCCTTACATCTTCCCCCTTTTGAAAAACTGACTCATGTTAAAGATGAGTATGGTCACTGATGTCATAAAATGCTTTTTGTTAAATATGATTTAATCTAACCTGTCTTGTTGATGTGTAGATCAGCTACTCACTTTTGAAAGATCATTATTATTTCATTGATTTCAAGTTTACCCTGCCTCGTGAAACTGTGTGGTTTAAGTAATATTAGGAAGCAGGATAAATAATTTTTGAAATGTAAAAGTTACTGTTTGCCACTCAAATGAGACCAGGCTGGACAGTTGTTGCTAGACCTGGGCTTCTTCCTTGGGATTGGCTCTGCCCACTGTCTCCTCTGATGACTGTCCCAAGTCTTCTACACCTTTTATTTCAACAGTGCTCTTTAAGACACTGCTGTTTACCAAAGACAGCCTAAACTGATTCAGAAAAAGAGGAATTTACAGGCCTCAGTAGCTAAACTGAAGTAGGTGTCCGAAACATTTGGACTTAGACATTCGCCTGCTGTCATGTCAGGCTGTATGTTTTCCTCTACCTTGTCAATTTCATCCTCTCAAATAAGCTCTTCCCAGCACATAAGTGTGACCTCTTCAGACTCCCATGTAGCTCAGCGCCCAGCAGAGCCCGAGCCTCATCCTCTGGAGGATCCTGGGTGTCCTCCTGAGTGGATGCTCCTCTCTGGACTGTCAGCTGTGTCTGCGGACCTGTCTCTGATAGCGTCAGGCTGCCGTGTCCATGGAGCCCAAGAGCCTTATGATCTACATCAAGCTAATTCAGCAAAGATTATCCTCTTTTATGGTTGTGCCTTGAAAGTCATATGGGAAGACTCATCACGTTGTGTCTCTTCATTTTGTCAGAAAATTGTCACTAAAAAAACCTTATTCTGTGTCCTAGGAACTACTGTATAGTTATCATTTAAGTTTTACTAAGTATAATGTTATCTTGTTTTTCAGGGTAAGCTCTGGTCAACCTTATAGAATATGATGCTAACTCCCGAACTGTATCAACCTTTTGTACACTGTTTACCGTGACTTGGTATATATAAGTCCACAGAGTGGACAGGATTGCTTAAGGAGGAGTGAGTATATTCACAGTGTACTAAGGACTGAATCCTGGAGTTCTCATTTTAGAAGATGGAAAGAGGCAGAAAAATCTAGCAAAGGAGATTGAGAAGCAGCTAGGGAAATAGGAAGAAAATATTTCAGGAAGAGCAATCGATTCTATCAATATTGTTGAGAATTCAAGTAAAAAAAGACAGAATTACCGGACTTGGCAAAGTCACGGTTTCTGACAGCACTGATGAATTCTGGCGGAGTGCTCAGGATTAGTGTCTAGAGTTGAGTGGAGAGGTCGGAGGTGAAGAAGCAGAGACAATGAACTGAGATGGCTCTTTTCATGAGTTTTACTTAAGGAGGGAAAGAGGAAATGGTGTGACAACCAGGTGGGGTATGAGTGAAACAGGAGTGTTGGAGATGGGAAATAAAGAACATTATATGAAAAAAAAATTTTTTTGGTTATTTCCCATCCTCCACCCCTTGCTGACTTTAAAATTTGCTCCTCACATTCAGAGGCCCAAGTCCCAAACAAAAATGGTCTCATGCCTGAGCCCTCTACTTTGACCTGTGCTGAGTGGCATCACCAGTCCTCGCTTCTCTCTTAGCATCAAGCCTCCTTCAAGCCTTCTTTCCCGTCCCCTTGAAACAATTATAACAGATCAGCCTGGCACCCCTACGTTTATCTGGATAAAAACGTACAAGCACCCTCCAGTGCTGACAAGGTGCAACCTCTGCAGAGGCTGCCAGAGGGGTGTCAGAGTTGAGTCAATAGGACCATTTCTCGGATGCATGAAATAGATCCACATTAAAATGAAGTGACTTTTACATTCATCACATCTTCCTAACTTTTAGCTCTGATTGAAGCTACTCTAAGTATGATGCAAACAAAAGTATTTCCCAAATTATAAGCTAATTTATTCATTTGTTATCTATTTATCTTTTCTATAAGAAAATCACTCTATTTTTTTCTCTTTCTTTTTTATGTTTTAAATAATGAAAGTATGATAACATATTTACAGGAGACTTGGAAAACACAGAACAAGGGTACATATAGTTCCACTATTATATTAAAATTATTTTTCTAAATAGATAAACTAAGATTTTTAGTTGGAGTTTCAATATCAAACTCTAAAAAATGAATAGAATAAATATACAGAGAAGTAGAAGGCTATAGTAGACCTGAAAAGCACTATGAATCAATTCAACATAACTAAGATTTACACAATTTTCATACAATAGTAGGATACAAATTCTATTCAAGTTCCCATAGATTATAAGCTAGGAGACACTGGAACATATCCAGGGACATGAAACAAGATGCAGAAATTTCATGGTCTAAAAGTATTGAAACCATACTAAGTCTGTTCTCTTAACACTCTGGAATTATGTTAGAAATCACTATCAAAATATATTTGAAAATAACACACACAGTACAATGTGCTTAGTCGCTCAGTTGTGTTTGACTCTTTGTGACCACATGGACTGTAGCCCACCAGGCTCCTCTGTCTATGGGGAGTCTCCAGGCAAGAACACTGGAGTGGGTTGCCATGCCCTCTTCCAGACATAGTACAGTGAAAACACTTAATTTGTGATTGCTCATGAATGTGAATGACTGATTGAGTACTGGTTTCCCTCACTTATCCTTGCTCCCCTTTCGCATATGCTATTCTCAGAAAACACCCAGGGTGTCCTGGGCCATTGACTAAGCATTGCTACTTCGGTTACCAATGGAATATGGTGGACTCCATGGCTTGGACCACAATGCCTCCTTCTCTGCTTCTTTTTATAGTTCAATCAATTCAAGTTCAGAGTACTCTGTTTTCACGTATCCTATTTAACCTCCTTCTGCCCCTACATCTTTCAAATATTTCCAAATTAGATGAGAAAAAAATGTAATATTAGATTTTCTACCAAGAGTTTGAGGCTATGGAATTAAACGAGGACTAGTACCATACATGGTTCTCACTGAGTTTAAAATCTAAAGTAGAGAATTATTTTTGGATTTCCCTGGGAGTCCAATGGTTAAGAATTCATCTGCCAGTGCAGGAGATCTGGGTTTGATCCCTTGTTCAGGATGGATTCCATATGCCACACCACAATTAGAGAGTAAACCCCACTCGCTGCAACTAGAGAAAGCCTCGTGCAGCAGCAAAGACTCAGTGCAGCGAAAAATAAATGAATACATAAAAAAAAATTATTTATCTATATGGATGTCGACGTATCTATGTATTCAATGTGAAATAAAACAAGGAGGGTACTCTGATCGAATTCAAAAGAAAGTTCCCTTAAGGAAAAATCAGTTTTACACATTTCTTTTCTTCTTTTATTTATTTGTTCTCTCTTGCTTTCTCTCTCTCTCCTTTTTTTTTGGCACCATTTTACAGCATGTGGTCTGTTGATACGGTTTTGCCTTATTTACATGACCCTGTCCTATTTTTTAGTTTCACACAGGGATGGAAAGTGTGTGCATGCCTGGTGGCAGCCTCTTTGTCTCCCACTTGCCTTTTCCTCCTCCCTGTGAAATCAGATCTCTGCAAGAAAGGGCCAAGATCACAGCACGTGTTAGGGAACGCACAGAGTGACCTGTAATCTCTCTCTCCTTCTGTCCTTCCATTTCCTGTCTATGGAACAGCTCAGCCTGAATTTTTCTACAGCACTGGCAGGATCAAAAGTCAGACAAAGTTGAGCTGTGTTCCACTTCTATTATGAAATAATTATCATATCTGCATCTGTGTGATAATACAGACACATATGCCCACGAAATTATCTACCTCCTAAGCATCCATTCACGCTGGGAGAGGATGATGAATGTACCAGATGCTCCCATGTTGTGGTGAGCTCATGGAGATGGGTGGAGCAGGGCAGCTTGCCAGCTGTTTGGGTGGCTTCATCAGGAGAGTGCGTCAGCTCAGCGGCTCCTGCTGTATCACCCCTGATACCCGTTCTAATATGTCCCATTGGAAGAAGGCCAGAGCCCTGACACTAAGATTTAGGCCTATTTTTCATCTTCCGGCAATCACGCTTTTCCTCTTTTATCCTCTCCCCTTGCAAACCTCCAGCTAGGCCATTACTGTGTCTCCCCAAGTGCTACTAAGCCTTACTCTCAGGCTAGGGCTCCTGTTTCAGATTGTTGTATTTGGTCCTTGAAATATTTACCAAAACGTATTATTGGATTTGGGCTAGACATTGGCCTAGAAACCAGATAATCTGCTTTTCCCAGAATCAATAGCTTTCATCTATTCCTGAGCTCCTAAAAGTCAGCAAGTCCTCCAAAATGAAATACTCGCCCAACTTTTGCCAGCAGACCGAGGCCTGAAGTCAGAGCTGGAAAGGGAGGAGTATGAGAGCAAGCTCTTTATATCAAGCAAAGTGCTTGTCCAGGCTCCCCTCCTGCAGCTGGCAGAGCATCGGCAGGCTCAGTGGACCCTGGACCATGCCGGAGCCACGTAACGACGCCCAGGGGCCTACGAGTCTGTGCCGTTGGTGTGGCCTGGCAGTTGCCAGCTCCCAGATTCCGTCCTCCTCCCATAGCCTTTGCGTCCTTGAGCTAGACTGAGCTGGCTTGACTTGAGATCAGACTGGCCCTGCAACCCTATTGTTTTAACAAGTAGTGCTGGTGGTGGGGGAAGCTGAGGGGCGTGCTGATCTGAAGTTTTAAATAGAACCCCATCCGGACTCAGGACTAGACCCTAGATAGCATCCGTGCCCACATGGTCCACCCAATAGGGGTGCTTGTCTAAAGGGCGCACCAGGCAGCTGATAAAAGAAGCTGCGTGTTACAGGCTGTGGGAAGGAGGGGGGGTTTATTTGTTTGGCATTCTGCAGTGTGGTTATTTTAAATGTCTGGGGGACCGAGACACACACACACACACACACACACACACACACAGGAACTGCTCCCCTGTGCTGTGTCCTGAGGCATCAGTGACAACTGTATTCCCTAATTTGGAGTAGGGCATTTGGGTGCTGTGTTTGTGTATTTGTTTATCTGCCATCTCTGGCCATAGGGCCATGGCAGGGACCAGGGTGTGGCAAGAGGTAGTATCTTGGTTAGAAAGTATGGAAATTTCTAGTTGTAGCTTATACTTATTTTTTTTATGGCCATTTTGATTTGTGTTACCTGCTAGGTTTTCTATACAATCTGAAAATCTTGCAAACTGTCAAGATTCAGGGTGAAATCGCAGAAGATTTAATCTAACTCATTCTAAAACTGGCTGTATTTGTCACTTTAACAATAAATCTAGCAAGTTCAAGGACAGTTGTTGAACTCAAGAATTTTTCTTCCCTCAGTTTTGATGCTGGTCTGTGAAATCCACCAGTGTAGAGACCTCAGGCAAATTTGGGCCATTCTTTTTATCTTAGTTTAGTAACTATCTTGAATGATGTTTCCTCTGAAATTTTCTAAGAATTAGATACTGTTAGGTCGAAAGAGTTCTCTGCAGGCACAGCTCACCTTATTGCATTTCACAGATTATTGCTTTTTTACAAGTTGAAGGTTTGTGGCAACTTTGAGTAAACAAGTCTACTGGTGCTAGTTTCCAGTGGTGTTTGCTCAGTATGTGTCTTTGTATCCATTTTGATTGTTGATGTTGTTTAGCCACTCAGGTCTGTCCAACTCTTTGCCATCCTGTGGACTGCAGCATGCCAGGCTTCCCTGTCCTTTACCATCTTCCAGAGTCTGCTCAAACTCATGTCCATTGAGTCAGTGATGCCATCCAACCATCTCATCCTCTGTCGCCCCTTTCTCCTCCTGCCTTTAATCTTTCCCAGCATCAGGGTTTTTTTTCCAATGTCAGCTCTCTTCCCATCAGGTGGCCAAAGTATTGGAGCTTCAGCTTCAGCGTCAGTCCTTCCAATGAATATTCAGGGTTGATTTCCTTTAGAACTGACTGGTTTGACTTCCTTGCTGTCCAAGGGACTCTCAAGAGTCTTCTCCAGCACCACAGTGCAAAAGCATCAATTTTGATAATTCTTGATATACTTCAGATCTTTTCATTGCCATGTTTGTGATGATAATCATGATCTTGGATGTTACTACTACAAATTTCTGAAGGCTCAGATGATTATTAGCATTTTTTTAGCAATAAAGTACTTTTAAACTAACATATGTACACTAGTTTTTTTTAGAAAAAACACTATTGCACACTTAATAGACCATAGTTTAGTGTAAACATAACTGTTACATGCACTTGCACTAGAAACCAGCAGATTTGTGAGGTTCACTTTCTTGCAGTATTAGCTTTACTGTCGGAGAAGGCAGTGGCACCCCACTCCAGTACTCTTGCCTGGCAAATCCCACGGACAGAGAAGCCCGGTAGGCTGCAGTCCACGGGGTCGCTAGGAGTCGGACACGACTGAGCGACTTCACTTTCACTTTTCACTTTCATGCATTGGAGAAGGCAGTGGTAACCCACTCCAGTATTCTTGCCTGGAGAATCCCAGGGACGGGGGAGCCTGGTGAGCTGCCGTCTCTGGGGTCACACAGAGTCGGACACGACTGAAGCGACTCAGCAGCAGCAGCAGCAGCAGCTTTACTGTGGTGGTCTGGAATCAAATCTGCCTTGTCTCTGGATATGCCTATGCGTTTTTCTCATTAAGCTCAAATTTTTCAAAACCAATATCCTTTTATATGATAAATATTCAATGTTAAGATGAACAGCTGCAAATTCAAATTAGCCCAGTTAGGGGCTATTTATATTTGAATTTTCTGAAAACATTTGTGAAGGTTGAAGAAAAAAAAGTAGGTAGGAATAATTGACCTAAGATCAAAAGCATGCCAAAGACTAAGGCATTATTTCTCTGAAAGAGGTTATTTGGAAAACTCAAAACATCTGGTTTTTATTATAAAATATAAGCGTAGAAAGAGTAGCAGTCTTTGAGACATCAGCTTTTATATTTCTGGAATTTTACAATCTCTCTGTTCCCTGTTTCTTTAAAAACAAAATGAAACGTCTGTTTTACTGTTTACATTGGTTTCAGCTGGGGAGGGGCAGTGGTGTGAGGCTGGGGGAGTCATGTCACCGATGATATTAAAGGAGACCTGTGTGATTTCTTTCTTTACTTTTCATATCTCAATTCCCTGGCTGTTCAATTGAGTTCCTGAGGTGCTGACAGCTGGTAATATGCTAAACTGCAATCCACTTTCCCCAAGTTATTGATATTTCCTAACTGAGGTTTAATGGTGTGACTTGGCTTAGGTGAAAATGTGCCAAGGTCTTGGGTCTCCTGTGTTTCATCCAGGTTTGTTATAGTTCCAGGAACGTACTTGCCAGAGGCTAGAAAAACCATGTCACCTGCCGGTCCTCCCAAGGCAGATGGCTGTCAATTGCCTATACTCTCAAAACGCCTCTACGCAGACCAAAAAAGGGATTTAGCAGTAATTCTCTCTTTTGGGCTATTGTCCTATTGACAAAAGCTGGTGCATCTCAGAGACTGAAAATTTCAATTTGACAAAATTAATAGCTATTTACATTATAGAAAATCATCTTTATTTATTTTAGAAAAAGCATTAAGAAAATAAAAGTAAAAATATCTGGTGGGCTTCCCTGGTGGCTCAATGGTAAAGATTTTGCTTGCCATTATAGGAGATGTGGATTTGATCCTTGGTCTGAGAAGTTCCCCTGGAGAAGCAAATGTCTACCCACTCCATTACTCTTGCTGGAGAACCCCACATACAGAGGATCCTGGCATGCTACAGTCCGTGGGATCGTTAAAAGTTGGACATGGCTTAGCAACTGAACAACGAATATCTGGTGCTATTTAATACTGATGGCTGCATGGCACTGTGAATGCATTAAATGTCAGCCATCATGAATCTTACATGTATTTTATCACAATAAAAAAGTCAGTAGAGAAAATTTATCTTACTCTAGTGGCTGAGAATGTTGATGTTGACTATCATTGTAGCTGTGTGGTTTCTAGTGAGGTGGAGGTTAAGCTAGTGGGGCTAAAGGGGAATATTCCACACTTGGACTTATATATTGCTGGCACTAAAGCTTATCAGTGGCAGGTGGTAGATAATTTGTATGTATATATATATATACGGTATATCTTAGTAAAGTAATTTCTTTACAATAAGGATTTAGCAATTGAAAAACAGTGTGAAGTCCATAATTGATAGTAATTTGTTATTTTGGGGAAATTAAAAAACCTAACAACACATATTGCAAGGCTCACTGACTGCCACTATCTTTCCTGGTTTGATGTTGTTTTTTAGTTGCTAAGTCATGTCCAACTTTTCTGTGACCTCATGGACTGTAACCTGCCAGGCTCCTCTGTCACCTACACTAAGCACATGTATAGTAATATTCATGAAGTGATTAAAAACTTTGTTCCTTTGAATAAAATGGCCATTAAGTAAGAGAGAAAGTTAAGTAAAGATAGAAAATGAAGTTAACTTGTGGAGAGTTGGTCAATACATAGCTTTTGACAGAGATGTAACAAAGGAGGAAGTAAGAGGTAGGTGGGACTTCCTTGGTGGCTCAGTAGTAAAGAATCCATCTGTGAGCGGGAGACATGGGTTTGATCCCTGGGTTGGGAAGATCCCCTGGAGGAGGGCATGGCAACCCACTCCAGTATTCTTGCCTGGAAAATCCCATGGACTGAGGAGACTGGTGGGCTGCAGTCCATGGGTTTGCAAAGAGTCAGACACAACTGAAGCAGTTGAGCATGCATGCATGCAATAGGTAGATGAGCATTTCTGAGTTCTACTCTTTGGGATTCATCTGATCCCCATTCCTTCTTTCCCTTGTGAATGTCAGGGGTATTGTATCATCTATTTTATCCAACACATCAGAACCATAATGACTGTGCTGAAACCCATGAATTGCCTTCTTAAAGTAACACAATTTCAATTAAAGATATGTTTGCTGAGCATGTACTGTTTGCAGAGCATAGTGTTAGATGTCATGAAAGAAAATGGAGATTGGTATGGCACAGATTATCTCAAGGAACTAGAAGTATTATAGAAAAGACAGGTGTCTGAAGGACAATTACACTCTAATAAAAGAGAATGTTAAATGCTGAAAGTGAAAGTGACCTGGAGGTTCACAGAGGAGAGAGAAAGGGCCACAGGAACTAGCTTTTAGTTGTGAGATCATGGTGCGTGTGGTGGGTCCTTTTAGAAAGGAGAAGGTGTTGGAGCAGTGGCTAAGAATTTGGCAAACCGAGAAAGAATTTTAAAATGGCAGAAGTGAAAAGATAAGGCAAAGGCAAGGAATAGAAAATGCCCAGGTGTTGGGAAAATGCTGTAATTTTAATTTGGCTGGCAGAAGGTTGTTTGTAGGGAATCAGTGAGAGTTAAGATTAGGAATGTAGGTTGGCTCTACACATCAAGACGAGGCATGTTGTGTTTAATCCAGAAAGCACTGGAAGACACTGACAGTTTCTGAGGAGGCAGTGACATGATCCAAGTCATGCTTCACTGATAGTGAGGACTGAACTGGGATGGTTTGGGAAGAGACCTGCCGAGCGGAAGCTGGTAGAATGCCCTGTGAGGAAGAGAGAGCAGAAGGAGTCGGGACCTGGGCCAGACTGGAAGCAGCGGGGGGTGGAGGGGGGGGTAAGAAAAAGAGAAAAGGCAGAATCTACATTTGGTTTGGCAACTAATCGGGTCCAGGTGGATTAAAAAGAGTTCTGGAAGGATGGCAACTTGAATGTGTCCAGGCTTCTTCTCCTGAGCCAATGCTTGCTGAAGCCAGCAGGCATGCCAGGCTGGAGGGTATGAAGCTGGATGGCCTCGTCTCCGGCGGATTCCAAGGTTGAGGCAGGATTTCTGCTCCGTTTGTTTGACAAGAGCCTGCAGTTAATGGGGAGAGCCTGGATGAGGCAAGTAAATTGTATCTTGGTCTGCAGGGATAAGAGTATTCTTTTTATTTTTAAAAACTTTTTATTGTATGTTGGAGTCTAGCCGATTAGTAATGTTGTGATAGTTTCAGGTGGACAGCAAAGCAACTCAACCCTACATATGTATGTGTCCATTCTCCCCCAGACTCCCCCCTCATCCAGGCTGCCACGTAATAGAGCAGAGTTCCCCTGTGCTAGACAGTAGTGTTCTTATTGTTGGTGGAAACAGAAAGGAGGATCCTTGCCTTTCAGTACGGCTTATAAAAAGCTTAGAAGTCATTATTCCAGTCCTCACAGCAAAAAAAAAATTAACAAGCTGAAAATCAACACCACTTATTAGATCCATCAGAGACCAAAGTCAAAGGGCAAACTGTCCCTCCCCACCTCAATTAGAGCGCTATACACAGATTCAGAGGATCACAGTTTATTGGAACAGAGGTGCTGAAGAAGCAACCTCCACGGGAATCAGAACCAGGTTCCTTTTACCTAGTGCATCATACTCAGCTTTCAGCAAAAAATTACAAGACATACTAAAAGACACAATGCACAATTTGAAGAGACAAAGCGAGTATCAGAAATAGACTCAGATATGGCAGAAGTTGGAATTATCAGACTGGGAATTTAAAATGGCTATGATTAATAGGCTAAAAATCCTAATTCAAAAAGTAGACAACACGCAAGAAGAAATGGGTAATATAAACAGGGAGATGGAGACTCTAAGAACCAAAAGGAAGGCTTGAAAAAAAAAAAAAGAAGGGAAAAACCAGAAATGAAAAATGCCTTTGATGGACTCTCCAATAGTCTGGATACAGCTGAGGAAAGAATCAATGATCTTGAAATGTCAGTAGGCACTTATGAAACAATGCAAAGAGATAGAATGAAAAAGTTCAAACAGGATGTGCAGGAACCATGGGACAGTTACAAAAGGTGTTACATATGCATAATAGGCAAGAAGAAAGAGAGAAGAATGGAAGAAACAATGATGACTGGAAATTTCCTAAAATTAATGATAGACACGGAACCAAAGAGCCAGGAACTTCAGAAAACACCAGGCAGGATAAAGACAAAAAGAAAAAAACCCACTTAGACATAGCACATTTAAACTTTAGAAAATCAAAGATAAATCTTTAAAGAAGCCCCAGGGTGGGATGGGGGAGTACATTATTTATTTATAGAAAAGCAGGAATAAGAAGGGCTTTCTAGTTGGCACTAGTGGTAAAGAACCCACCTGCCAGTGCAGGAGAGATAAGAAACATGGATATCATCCCTGGGTTGGAAAGATCCCTTGGAGAAGGAAATGGCAACCCACTCCAGTATTCCTGCCTGGAGAATCCCAGGGACTGGCGGGCTGCAGTCCATGGAGTCACAAAGAGTCGGACACGACAGAAGCAACTTAGCAGGAATGTGGGGATAAGAAGTACTGATACATGAAACTTTTATTCAGAAAACAGACTAGACTTGGATTGTTTACATGTCGTTCTTGTGCTGGAAAATAGGCAATAATGTGCTTCGGCTACTGTGAATACAGAACTAAGACCAGGAATTCATGCTTAGCCAAGATTATGATTAACTGACAGAATGAAAGGAAGATATTGGTGGATTTGTAAGGATTTAAAACTCTTATCACCCAGTGGGATGACTAATTTGTCTTGGTATGTCCAAAACGTTGTCCATCTTAGCACTGAAAAGTCTGTCTCCTGGAAAACACCTAGTCTTAGGCAAATGAGACAACTGGTTACTGTAAAATATTACACAAGAAGAAAACCACTATCAAGTGAAACAAAAACAAAAACAAAAATGACTTTGAGGTGGGTAGTTGTTATCAGTCAGGAAAGATTTTGTGCCCCTTCTTTTACTGGAACCCCTCTTTTCCTTTCCTAGAATTTGATAATATCTGGAACTATTTTTGGTTGGGGGAGGTGAGAATTCAGGTACTGGCATTTAGGGGTAGAGACCAGAGATATTGCTAAATATCCTGTCCTACAATGCACAAGACAGCACCCCTACCCCCAGAATGAAGAATGTCTTGGTCAAGATGTCAACAGTGCCAAGGTTGGGAAACCCTGGATTCAGGGAAGGTAATTAGAAATGGAGAGAGTTGTGAGTCCAAACCTCACTGCATTTACATATAGAAAACTTAAATGTAAGTGGAGAATCAAAGATTGTCTTGCACTGTAAGAATTAATAAAAGGTACTTGAAATGAGAAAGGTGAAGTGGGCTTCCCTGATGGTCCAGTGGTGAAGAGTCTGCCTGCCAATGCAGGGGACACGGGTTTGACCCCTGGTCGGGGAAGATCCCACATGCTGCGGAACAACTAATCCCATGAGCCACAACCACTGGGCTGTGCTCTAGAGCCCGCGGAACCTCCGCTACTGAAGCCCGCGGGCTCTGGAGCCTGTGCTCCCAAGAGAAGCCCCTGCAGGAAGAAGCCCTTGCACCACAGCTAGAGAGAAGCCCCTACTTGCCACGACTAGAGAAGACCCACGAGCAACCGTGAAGACCCAGCACAGCCACAAAAATTAATTATTTTTTTTTTTAAAGAGGTGAATTGCAGAGAAATCCTCATGGTACAAAGCTACCTCTGCAAAGCCTAGTCACTGAGATCAGGACAGGAAGCTGGTAGATAAGGCATTATAGTGTTTTCAAAGGGATGACAAATGACCACTGGGATGGGAATGGAACCCATCAGGGTCTAAAATATCTTAGAGAAGAAAATCATAGGTATCTTGTTTTCATACGATAGTGAACAAACAGGTATGTCAGTAGGTCCCAGGAAAGGGACTCTGTGGGATGGAAAAGTACTTTGGAATTTCCATATTAACAATGGGTCTAAAAGATTAGAGTAGCAGTTTGATCAGATCTTTGAAAAGAAGAGACGTGGTGTAGAAGGTCAAGGGATAGCAAACTCCTGCCTGCCTTAGTTTTGCCAACTGAGGTTCTAAGATGTCACTGTTTTATTTCTGTAGAATATAACTCAGAAATCCATGACTTTTTAATAAATACATGAGATTTAGTTTAAGGTCCTTATTGAAATAGCTCAATAATAATTATTGCTTCCCCCTCATCTCAAAAGTCATTCACTGTATCTGAAATTTGGATAATTTTTTGCACAAGTATACTCCAAATATTTCCTAGAGGAGGGCATGGCAACCCACTCCAGTATTCTTGCCTGAGAAAACCCATGGGCAGAGGACCCTGGAAGGCTATAGTCCATAGGGTCACAAAGTGTAGTATACAACTAAAGTGACTTAGCACAGCACAGCACCCCAAATATTGGAGAAGGGAATGGCAACCCACTCCAGTATTCTTGTCTGGGGAAATCCCATGGACAGAAGGACGCTGGCAGGCTACAGTTCTTGGGATCACAAAGAGTAGGACATGACTTAGCAACTAAACAATAACAATATCCCAAATATTGCAAAACTATCATAGACCATAATCCAAAGCAATATTTTTTGAACAGCTAGATATGATCATTCAGGAAAATGGCTATATTTTTCAAGTTAGTAATTAAAAATATTATTCAAAATAACACTAATGTTTTTAAGCAGCAAACATCTTCTAGAACTTTTAATTCCTGTGCCCTTTTAATTATATTTTATTTTCCTTCAATTTAATATTTTCTAAGAGATCTTGATCTTGACTTCCATGGTTATTTTCTAGACTATAATCTCCAAGATTGTCAAGGAAGTGCTAAATAGTCAAAGCAGTAAAAACAAATTGGATTTGCATGATGCTTTACTTCTGTATCCACCTAACACTCACCATAGTGAAGCAGGTAATATTATGCCCATTTCATAAATGAGGTCTGGTGTTATTGGACCTCAGCATAAGCTTATGATGGTTGCTGTGTTGTGTGCGTGCTCAGTAATGTCCGGCTCTTTGCAACCCCATGGACAGTAGCCTGCAAGTCCATGAGATTCTCCAGTCAAGAATACTAGAGTGGGTTGCCATGCCCCCCTCCAGGGGATCTTCCCAACCCAGCGATCGAACCCAGGTCTCTTAAGTCTCCTGCACTGGCAGGCAGGGTCTTTACCACTAGCACCACCTGGGAAGCCCATAACAATGTCTTTATCAATTTTCCTGTCAATAGACAGCTGGATTATTGACATTTTTTGCCATTATATGCCACATTGTCTTAAGCATGTTTAAAGGGACCTATTTGCAAGAGTTCAGTTGGGGCATATATCTAGGACTGGGATTGCTGGGTTGTATGGTATCACTCTTTAATTTTTACCAAATTGTTTTCCCAAGTGGTTGATTGCCACTTTTTCAGTGTCCACCTTACCAGCAGTGGGGCCCTGACTCAGGAAATACAGTTCTTGATGCCATTAATTTCCAAAGCAGTGATTAAGAATTTTCTAGGCAGCAGGTTCCATGGCTTCATGAACCATCCTGCTGTTTATTTGGGATCCTAGGAGGAAGCTCTTCCTAATGTCTCCTGTGTCATTTGAGCCTCCCTCCTTTTAAGAATTATTCTTTGTTTATTAATCATAAAAGCATCCTCCAGGCAGTCCAGCCTTTACTTTCTAGCATTCATTCTGACTTTTCCTGTAAGGATATATATCACACTTGAAAGGTCTTTCAGATAATATCGTGTTCTTGTGTATAACTTGAGATTTAAAGGTATGACATGCCTTATATCCATAGTTAAGAACGTGGAATGATTGCATTCTGTGTGTATAGTGCTTTATAATAACGTAGATAGCCAAGTCCATCCTCCAGAAGTCACATTTCCCTCCCTTTATTAATTATCCTGTCCGTGCGATCTGTGGCAGGCTGAATAATGGCCCATAGGCTTTGAGAATGTTATTCCAGGAGGCACACTGCCACTTGGATGGAAAGGGACATAAAGAG
Organism: Neotragus pygmaeus; assembly: GCA_006410875.1. NCBI lineage: Eukaryota > Metazoa > Chordata > Mammalia > Artiodactyla > Bovidae > Neotragus > Neotragus pygmaeus. The sequence continues at coordinate 919,255 of SJYV01051337.1, read as the reverse complement.
GATGAAATAAAGTAAGGCTGGTGGGTTCCCCAAACTCCACAGGTTGGAGACAGGCTGGTAAATGTACTCAGCTGCAAACATGCTGTATCCTTCAAGAAAAAGGGTGGAGTTGTGGACTGAGAGCCACAGAGTCATTCCCAGGACCTAAAATGTCATGGAGTTTGCCTGGTTGCATGTGGATATTCACTGAGAACCACGTACTCCTTTTCTTCTTTGGTTTTTAACCTTTTTGAATGGCATGTCTGTAACTGCTATCCTATGTATGTCCCATCATTGTTATTGTGGTGCTGGAGAAGACTCTTGAGACTCGGAGATCAAACCAGTCAATCCTAAAGGAAATCAACCCTGAATACTCATTGGAAGGACTGATGCTGAAGTTCCCAAACTTTGGCCACCCGATGCAAAGAGCTGACTCTTTGGAAAAGACCCTGATGCTGGGAAAAATGGAGGGCAGGAGGAGAAGGGGCGAAAGAGGATGAGATGATTAGATAGGATCATCAACTCAATGGACATGAGTTTGAGCAAACTCTGGGAGTGAAGGGCAAGGAAACCTGGCGTGCTACAGTCCATGGGGTTGCAAAGAGTTGGGAATGGCCTAGCAACTGAACAACAACAACAACAGCAACAACAAAGGAGGAGTCAGAGACAGAGGAAAAGGCTGTGAGAAGCAGGGACTGGATTCGTGTGGCCTTTAGCCGAGGAACATCAGCAACCTCTAGGAGGTACAAAAGAGAAGAACAAATTCTTCTCTTGAGCCTCTAGAAATGACCAGATTCTGTGGACATCTTGATTTAGACCCCATGAGGCTCATTTTGCTCTTCTGATCTCCAGACCTGTAAATGGAAACACAAGCTGGAATCAAGATTGCCAGGAGAAATATCAATAACCTCAGATATGCAGATGACACCACCCTTATGGGAGAAAGTGAAGCGGAACTAAAAAGCCTCTTGATGAAAGTGAAAGAGGAGAGTGAAAAAGTTGGCCTAAAGCTCAACATTCAGAAAACGAAGATCATGGCATCCAGTCCCCTCACTTCATGGGAAATAGATGGGGAAACAGTGTCAGACTTTATTTTTTTGGGCTCCAAAATCACTGCAGATGGTGACTGCAGCCATGAAATTAAAAGANAAAGGGGACGATGGAGGATGAGATGGCTGGGTGGCATCATGGACTCGATGGACGTGAGTCTGAGTGAACTCCGGGAGTTGGTGATGGACAGGGAAGCCTGGCGTGCTGCAATTCATGGGGTCGCAAAGAGTCGGACATGACTGAGTCACTGGAGTGAAGTGAAGTGTTGTTTTAAGGTATTACGTTTGTGGGAATTTGTTACACAGAGCAGTAATAGGAAACTGATACACTGGCTCTTGCGCTAGGGTCCTTAATTGGTCTTGTAAATTGAAGAACATGAGCTAGAACAGTTGTATGAAAAGACATGAGAGAGGAGACCTTTTCCCTAAGCAAGCCATTTCATTATAAGTGGTCAATTTTCTTTTTCTGAAACAAAACATCTTTAAAGGTACTAGAAAGAAGTAACTAAATTACAAAACCTTTTATAAAGCAAATGTTTTATAATCTAGCAGATCCTACCTGGGATAAAATACTTCAGCTTTTACTAAAGGTCTAAACTGACTCCATTTAAAAAATCCTCTCTCTAGAAAACCTACGGCCTCTTGGGAAAGAAACTAAGATGATGTTTGACATTATTTTTGCCAAAAAGACAGCAAGATCACATTATTGATATTCTTGTGAAATCCTAACAGGGAAAAATGCCATGGTTAAAGCTTGAGAGGTGTTTTTGATGGCACTGGTTATTTAGGACAGGTTTGGGCAGATCTGGCAAAACACTGAAGTAGACTGTATGTGCTTTTGATTTTAGGAAGAACATTCTGTAAGCTGAGGTCTTCATTCCCAATGTTTACTTTCTTGTTTTAATTGATGAGAGATGCAAGCATACAACATTTCATTCATTTACATTTAGTATACGAATGCAGACTCCTTCACGCTGGAAATTCTTCAGAGGGAGAAATTTGAAGGTTCTATTTAGACAGCTAGCTTATTAGCTAGCATTTCGTCTGTTAGTGTCTGACCTTTTCGACTAAATACCAGTTTGCTCTGATGGTTCTTACGTTGTCAGAGACCAGTCAGGAAACCAGACATGCAAGTTACACAGGGGATGAGAGGTCTGAGGACCGGTCGAGGGCAGCAGGGAGACCCACCGGGCAGCGGGAGGTTGCCTGCTCCCTCAGCACTAGAGGCCACAGGGTGGCATGGTGAATAGTTTCTACGGCTGCTGTAACAAACTGCCGTAAACGAAATGGCTTATGATAACACAGATTTATTATTTTTTGCTTTTAATTTTTTTTGGCTGAGAGGCATGTGGGATCTTAGTTCCCAGACTGGGAATCAAACCTGTGCTCCCTGCATTGGAAGCACAGAGTCTTAACTACTGGATGGTCAGGGAAGTCCCAGCACAGATATATTGATTTCTTGTAGTTCTGTAATTCAGAATTCTGCAGTGGGTCTCCATGAGCTAAAATCAAGGTGTCATCAAGGCCATGTATCTTCCTGGAGGCCCCAGGGAGAATGGTGTGTCCATCATCTGGGAGGCCACTTACATATCTTGGCTACTGACTCCCTCTCTCCATCTTCAGGGCCAGCAATGGCTGGGTTAATCTTTTTCACATCACATCACTCTGGCACCATGTTTCTGCCACTTTTTCTGCATTTAAGGGCCTTGTGTTTACATTGTGTGTGTGTGTGTGTGTGTGTGTGTTCAGTCATGTCCAACTCTTTTAGACCACATGATAGACTGTAGCCCACCATGGGATCCATGGAAATCCATGGGATTTCCCAGGCAAGAATACCAAAGCAGGTTGCCATTTCCTCCTCCAAGAGATCTTCCTGACTCAGAGTTATAACCCTTGTCCCTTGTGTCTTCTGCATTGGCTGGTGGATTCTTTACCACTTGTGCCACCTAGGAAGCCCTTGGGATTATATCAGGTCTCATCTGGAAAATCCAGGCTGATCTCCCTGTTTTGAGCTCAGCTGACTAACGACCTCCGTTCACCTTGACTTTCTGTTGTAACCAGTCACGCTTTGGGGGAAATTAGAACAGGAGCATCTTTGGAAGCCATTATTATTCTTGGTGTTCTTGGGACTGGCAGCCAGGGCGATACAGTGGAAGCTAGGCTGAGCCAGGAATTATGATCATGAATGGTGAGGTGTAGACAGAGGGAGAAAGAAATTCCTTGGCCCCACCTTGCAAAATGGGAAGTTTTTACTAAGTAAACATCTAGTGCTAAAGATCTGACATTTCGCTTTTCCTTTAAAAAAATTTTTTTACTTATTTATTTGACTGTGCCACACCTCAGCTGTGGCAAACCCAGGCCCCCTGCATTCACCCAGAATCTAGCTCCCTGACCAGGGATCAAACCTAGGCCCCCTGCATTGGGAACGCAGAGTCTTCACCACCGGACTACCAGATAAGTCCCTCTTTTTCTTTTCTTTTTTTTTTTTTAAATGTGGAATTTCAAAAATTTTTATTAGCAGTAACAGAGTGTATTGTTCTTTTGTTTTTACTTTGCTGTATATGGGACAACTATATACAATTTTATGAAGTGTACCAGCGTTATGGAGAAAGAAAGTGAAAGTGGAGTTGTGTCTGACTTTTTGTGATCCCACGGACAATGCTAGGCTCCTCCATCTACGGGATTTTCCAGGCAAGAATATTGGAGTAGGTTGCCATTTCCTTCTCCATAGGAGAAAAGACAGTTCCGTTCAGTTCAGTCGCTCAGTCGTGTCCGACTCTATGCGACCCCATGAATCGCAGCATGCCAGGCCTCCCTGTTCATTACCATCTCTCGGAGAAAAGACAAGCCCTATTGAAATTGCCATATTGACCACACACAAATCCTTTCCTTAAGTCAGGTGAGAGTCTGAGTTGCTTGTGTGGGAAAATCATGTGATTAGAGCCATCGTCCATTGGCGTTTTTTGTGACAACAGACGGCATCACAGTTTGTAATCCAACGTCTGTCTCTTTAGCATTCTTCCTGGATGCGGGCTAAAAGAGGTCAGTTTGGGTGTGTTGGCTTGTTAAACTCCCCCCCCTCCCCCCCTACCCAACACACAAACACAATACTGGGAAAAGATAGCTCAATATAATGTACCTATTAAAAAAAAAGTCTTTTATATCACTCTGTAGAAATTATAGCAAGTGGAATTCCAAGGATTACTACATGAAGGGAATGTCAATGTTAAATCTATAGATAGTCTCTTTGATACCGAGTATCATAAATTAAAAGCAAGCCCCAGGGAGCCTGGAAGAGGAAATGGTCACCCATTCCTATATTCTTGCATGGAAGATTCCATGGACAGAGGAGCCTGGTGGGCTTCAGTCCATAGGGTGGACTGATACGACTGAAGTGACTTAGCACACGCATACACATCAGAGAGAGGGTGAAGGAGATAGTGAGGCACCAAGGTGATCTGTTCGTCTTTCTTTCTGGAACACATTTGCTTGGTTGTTTTTTCTTGGGGCCCTTTTCCCCTTCAGCAAGCAATCACCACCCTTTCCCGCCAGGGTTTCCTGGGCTGTCTTAGCAATGTTGTCTTAGCAGCTGGCTGCTGTGCCAGCGTCAGGGATCGCAGCCACTGGTGACCGGGTGAACGGCCATGTGTTTTCCCTGGAGAAACAGGGACGGAAGGCCCGCCTTGGTCATCCCCAGGAGAGCTCCGAAGGTGAAACTCCATCCCAGCAGTGTGCCTGGGAGACTGGGGTGCCAGTCACCGGCCACTGCTTCCTCTCTGCGTGACCAGCTCTGTGCACGACTAGGTCTTCTTTGAGGGAAGGAAAATTCATCTCTCTTTTCTTGTTGTCATCCTGGATCTACATTTGGTTTGAAGTCTAGAAGTCAGAATTTTTTTTTTTTTTGGCCGTGTAGCATGTGGGATCTTAGTTCCCTGACCAGGGATCGAATCTGTGCCCCCTGCATTGGAAGCGTGGAGTCTTAACCACTGAACCACCAGGGAAGTCCATAGAAGTCAGATCTTTAAATGGACCCTTCTCTGTTGGAATTTCCTGTGGATACAGCGACTTTCTTCTCTGAGATGATTTGTGTCAGAAATGGGACGGGGTGTGGAAATTGTGTTTTCATCTCTCTTTTTCCTTTGTCTATCCCTCCTAGTGCCGTCTTTCCCACTAGCAATGGAGGGCACGGATGCTGAGTGTGTCCATAGGTGTTATCTCTTTCCTGTGCCTTTGTTGATGGTGGCAGAGACCACAGCTAGCATTCCCCAAGCTCTACACACCCTGCTAAGTGCTTTACTGCCCAATGGCAGTTTATCATCAGAACAACTCACAGGCTGTTACTATCACCATTGTTTTAAATGTGAGTAAACTGAGACTCAAAAGGCTGGGTAACTGTTACTTGAATTATGTCTCCCCTACCTGGTTCAGAGGTTAAAGCGTCTGCCTGCAATGCTGGAGACCTGGGTTTGACCCTTGGAGATGGAAATGGCAACCCACTCCAGTATTCTTGCTTGGAGAATCCCATGGAGGAGCCCGGTGGGCCTCAGTTCATGGGGTCACAAAGAGTCAGACACTACTGAGCGACTTAACTTTAACTTTTCACCCCAGGTGGCACTAGTGGTAAAGAACCCGTCTGCCAATGCAGAAAGGGATGTGGGTTCTATCGCTGATTTGGGAAGGTCCCCTGGAGGAGGAAATGGCAACTCACTCCAGTATTCTTGCTTGGAGAATTCCATGGGCAGAGGGGCCTGATGGGCTACTGTCCACGGGGTTGTAAAGAGTTGGACACGACTGAGGCGACTTAGTATGCAGGCATGCACACCCCAGGTCATAGGCTGAATCCCCAGTGCCTCGGAATATGGCTGGGCTTGCAGATAGGGTCTTCAAAGAAGTAATTACATTGGAATGAGGCCATGAGGGTGGACCCTAATCCAACATGACTGGTGTCTTTATAAGAGGGGATTAGATACAGACACCAAGCGAAGACCACTTGAAGGCAAGGATAGGGCTGCCATCTGCAAGCAGAGGAGAGAGGCCCCAGACAACAACCCTCCTGACCCCTTGATCTCAGACTTCCAGCCTCCGGAACTGGGAGACAGTAGTTTTCTGTCATTTAGGGGTCCCCTCACCTGTGGTATGTCATCATGGGAGCTTTAGCAAAAAATCCAGTAACTTTCCTATGCCTATACACCTTGAAGGTGTATACACTGAAGCTCCAATACTTTGGCCATCTGATAGGAACAACCAACTCATTGGAAAGGACCCTGATGCTGGGAAAGATTGAAGGCAGGGGGAGAAGAGGGACGACAGAGGATGAAATGGTTGGATGGCATCATTGACTCAGTGGACATGAGTTCGAGCAAACTCCAGGAGATGGTGAAGGACAGGGAAGCCTGGGGTGCTACCACTCATGGGGTCACAAGGAGTTAGACACGACTTAGCAAATGAACAACAGCAAATACCAGGCAAACCTGACTGCAGAACCCATATTTTCAATGTAAGTTTCTCAATTTTTCTATAATAAGTTCCAAGTAATACATTTAAGCTTCATTTTATATTCTGAAAGGACATGTTGTAAAATACTAGATACGGTCTCTCCTTTCCTACTAATAATAGAGTTACCACAATTTGAAAGTAATCACTCCCAAATCTGACAGTACTACCCTGGTGTCCAGGTTTGTCTAAGTGAGCTGTGAACATTTCAAAACAACACTTACTCAATTTTTCTTCAATTAAAGGGACAGAAACAACTATGCAAAACAGCTTTTGGTTTTAGGGGCAGAAGCAGGTTTCAGGAAATTAAACAAACAATAAGGTTTGGAAATTCCCCCAAGAGTGGGGCTTTCTGACCCCAAAACAGGGGCGAGCAACTCTCGAGAAGTGGAGCGCTTCTTACTTTCCCAAAGGATTGAGAGCCTGGGCAAGGATGGGTGAGGGTGGAAAGTCCACCCAGAGGAGGCCTCGGAGGACTGGACACCAGCTGGTGTCTTTTCCCAACCGGAAGCCTTGGATAGAAATGGGATGAGTGGGCGGGTTGTGGACAGTGCTGCCAAGGCCATGCCCCAGGGCAGCCAGGTGACACTACTGGTTGATCCTGATCTACTGGTTGAAGGTGTTTGCTGTAGAGGATCTTAGGCAACAGAGCTTTCCAAAAGACTGAACATAATGGCAGTTGGAGACTTGCTCTGACAGCATTCTCTGGCTTACTCTGGGTCTTCACAGTGATTAATCATCACAGAGACCCCAAGCACAGACAGTGGAATGTTCGGTGTTTCAAGGCACATCTGGCGTTTTATTTTTAATACTTAAAGAAATTTATTCCATTCCATATATATATATATATATGCACATCATATGTATATTTAAAGATAACTTTAAGATATAATTTCATACTTTATTATTTTTATTGTTAATAAAAAGCAACATTAGCCCAGTTTCCTGTTTCAGCTGTAGACCATTCATGACTTCTTCTGAATTTTCACTGTTAGTTAGCATGGGTTCTTTCTTCATTGCTTTCTTTCTAAAATCTCCCTGGGAAGGACAAGAGAATAGTAAACAACAGTTTGTGTTGCATTCATGTAGATTTCAGCAGAAGGAAAATAAAGGATTCAATGTGTGGTCCAGGTTAAAAAAAAATGTGTCAGTGGGGCCTTGAGATGTGACCTTGCATGTAATCAATAGGCTGCTTCTCCTTCCGTCAAGCAGAACCGACTTCTGGGTTTCTTTTTTTTTTTCCTTCAGCAAACGCAGTTACCTAATGATATTAAAATTTTAATTGATTATGCTAGATGTTCTGGAAATGAAAGCAGCAGCCAGGCTTAAACTCAATCAACCCAGTCGCCCTCCAGCCGCCATTGAAGGGAAATTTGACAGCTGTAAACAAATACTGCCACCTACAGGAAAGAGTGGGGACGTGCAAGCCAGAGTTATCCATCCTCCGCCATCAAGCTCCCTGGACTTTTTCCTTCTACCCACTTCCCGGTGCGATTCGAAAGAACAGAATCTGTACTTATTTGAATTTTTAAATTTTGCTTCAGAATGCAAAGTGAAGGCTTGTATTCTGTAGGAAAAAGATCCTTCTTTATAGCAAATCTTCAAATTGTCTAACACTTCCTTTTCCAACTCTTGCGACCCCATGGACTGCAGCCCGCCAGGCTCCTCTGTCCATGGGGTTCTTCAGGCAAGAGTACTGGAGCGGGTTGCCATTTCCTTCTCCAGGGGATTTTCCTGACCCAGGGATAGAGCCTGCGTCTCCTGCTTCGTAGGTGAATTCTTTACCACTGAGCCACCTGGGAAGCCACTTATAAAAAACAGGATATAAATACTTAAAGAGGAGCCTTGAGAGAAGGACTTATTCGACAGTGTCTGAACTGGTAAGGCAACCACTTCAAATTTTTCTTTATTTTTTTCCCCCTTCTTCTGTCAGCATGAGACTCAAGAATGCTTTTCACTGTAAAATGTCATTTAAAACCATTTAGATCATTCATAGTAGCCTCTGCTCGAGTTCAGGAAGTGGCCAGTGGCTAGGTAACTCCAGCTTGGGTCAGTGTGTTTAGGAAGCATGTCCTTCTATTAGATTAAGCTGTGTCAGCCTGCTGGGCGTTGGGCCTGTTTCTGTGTTATGGATCCACACAGAGAAAGCAGATTTCCTCTCTTCACATTTATGAAGAAGTCATTCCAGCTCCCAGGGCTTCATCCTTCAGGCTGCAGAGCCTGGCTTCCGAGATTTGATCCCTACAGCCTCCACCCCGTGGCCACCTGCATGCACCTGGCTGTGCTCACTCATGGCCAGTCCTGCCTGGACTGCTGTACTCGAGTGTCCATGGCAGACTCCCGTGAGGCTGATGGACGGTATCACCTCCATTCTGAAAACGCTGCTCTAGCCTGTCCAACTGAGACATCAACCTGACCAGCAAAAAGGCCACTTTGCACAGCTGGAGTGATTCGAGGCCACTGAAAAAGAGTGTAGGCAGTCATTTGAGAAAAGCGTTGTGAGCGTGGTTATGTGTGATGAGCTCTCACAATACGCTGTCTTTCCACCCACAGAAACTAGGACAGCATCGCTGGTCACTGTCGTCCCTCCCCAGATTTCTAGAGCACGTGGCTTGTGCGTTTTCCTGGAGGGTGTGAGCAGCGGCTCTGGAGGAAGAGGAGAGTGTTCTCTGTCGTGCAGACTGTGCTCCGTGTGAAGCTGGGAAGCCAGCTGTGAGGTCTCTGGGTCTCTCCTTTCTCACGCAGCCTCTGTATGGTGGAGGAACTCACCTTCATGCCTGAGCTTGAGGTCATGTGAATCTGTGCTGAGCGGAAGCTGGGGTCCGCAATCAGTTACATCAGTGTGTTGTGTGCTCAGTCGTGTCTGACTCTCTGTGATCCCATTGACTGTAGCCTGTCAGGCTCCTCTGTCCATAAAATTCTCCAGGCAAGAATACTGGAGTGAGTTGCCGTGCCCTCCTCCAGGGGATCTTCCTGACCCAGGGATCGACCCAGATCTCATGCGTCTCGGTGGACTTCATTCCCAGGCTGGGTGCTCTGCACTACTACACTGGTCATTAATTGTATTTTAAGTCTTCTCTCTAATTTGAAAAGGGTTTTGTTGTATTATTAAAGGAATATCAAGAATCCGTGACCATGTGGGGAAATGTTTTGGAAGCAGTGGATCTTGATGCCCCAAGAGGTCTCAAAAAAAGCTCATCCTAAAGGAGCTCACAGGGCTATCCTGATGGGCCAATGGTTAAGAATCTGCCTGCCAATTCAGGGGACATGGGTTCAATCCCTGGTCTGGGAAGATCCCACTTGCCGAGGGACAACTAAACCCAGGCACCAGAGCTCTGTGCGTCTAGAGCCCATGCTCTGCAACAAGAGAAGCCAACAATGAGAAACTCGTGCATCACAACATTCACTGCAACTAGAGAAAGCCTGCACACAGCTCGGAAGACCCAGTGCAGCCAATATATATATATATACATATTCGGGGCTGAGAGACTCATGGGAGTCCTGGGTCAGGATCTGGGCAATAACTACTAACCGCCTTGGGGCATGAATGGGATCATGCATTTACCTGTGATGATTACGAAGCCTCTGCTCACAAAATGAAATAGTTTGGTGTAATCATGCAATCAGATTTAAACCCCCTTTAAAGTTTAAAATTTAGAAATGGTATCTATTTGAAGATTAGTCCTATGTTATGTTTGAGCTCTGGTTGTGGTATTGGTGGTTAACTCAGACCAACGTTCCTGCTGGACCTTTTAATTATGCATAATAACCCTCATGCTTTGTTCTTCTGTATCTTTCATCCAGAGGTCCCAGTGCTCTCCAAGTATTATTAACTCATTAATCCTTGCAACACTCCAGGGAGGCGGATCGCAGACAAGGTGATTAACCCATTTTCCAGACAGGGCCATAGAGGCACAGATTTCGGCAGTTCCCTGAGGTTGCATGAGTCAGGGCTGGGTAGAGAACAGAGCCTTTCTGTGTTCCATTCCCAGTCTGCCTCCTCCTGGGAGTGATCACCAAGGATCTTGGGAATTGTCTCTACCTGCTTTCTTACTATTGGTGTGGAGCAACACAATGAACATCTTGTGGAAAATGAGGCCAAATAGATTTTTTTTCTTGAAATGTAAAATGTGTGCACTTTAAGGGAAAAGAGATGTACATATTAATCACCAAATAAAATGGGGTAACACTTAGATAGAGTCCCAAAGTCCTCAAAGTCTTCTAACATAGACCATTCAACTTTTCTTACATAGAATCAGGAAACTCCATCTGGCCCAGCAGAAATGAAACTTGAACTTCACAAGAGCTAGGATTCAGTTTGAAACTGAGAAGTACTAACATCTGTCTTTTGAGTTTGACAACTTTTTCTCCTTGGTTTCACTTGAATGCAGGCTGGTTTCACATGGACTTCATTGTTGTTTCAGTGGAGCCAGAGGAGGGGGCCTCTGTGTGATCTGGGTGGGTGTCCAAAGGGCTTATGTCCACGGAGCCATTGAAAGGCTGCGACCTGGGGTCAAAGGACTCCAGAGACCGAGTTGAAAAGCAGAGTAGCAAGTTCAGTGGGAAGCGCTGAGCCTTCTTTGGCCATTGTCTTTATTTATGATTTATTTATTTATTCAATAAACACTCATCGAGTATCTTTTATATGCCAGTCGTTAACAGGGTGCAAGCAGTTCTAACATCTTGAGTAAGGTGCAATGCTCATCTTTCCGGGCTTTGCAATCAAGGAGCAAAGATAAACAGACAAAAAATTATTACTTAAAATAAAGAGTAATTGTAGAGATTTTTACAAAGTCTAATTAAGGCAAATTAGCTTGAGTGGCTCAGAAAAATCTTCCAAGAGGTATTTTTTGAAGACCACATGGAGGTTGTGTCTGAAGGATGAAGAGTTTGCTGAGGGCAGTGATGGAGTCAAACTTCCAAGGTTATCTGTTTGCCGAAGGTCAGCAATTAGGACCGACAGCATCATTTACAGCAGCAGCAAGTGGTCCCTGAATTCCTACTCTGTGTGAGATGGGAATACCAGACCACCTTACCTGCCTCCTGAGAAACCAGTATGCAGGTCGAGAAGCAATAGTTAGAACTGGATATGAAACAAAGGACTGATTTAAAATTGGGAAAGGAGTACATGAAGGCTGTATATTGTCACCCTGTTTATTTAACTTCTATGCAGAGTACATCAAGCAAAATGCTGGGCTGGATGAAGCACCAGCTGGAATCAAGATTGCTGGGAGAAATATCAATAACCTCAGATATGCAGATGATACCACCTTTATGGCAGGATGTGAAGAGGAACTAAAAAGCCTCTTCATGAAAGTGAAAGAGGAGAATGAAAAAGGTGGCTTAAAACTCAACATTCAAAAATTGAAGATCCTGGCATCTGGTCCCATCACTTCATGGCAAAGATGGGGAAACAATGGAAACAGTGAGAGACTTTATTTTCTTGGGCTCCAAAATCACTGCAGATGGTGACTGCAGCCATGAAATTCAAAGACGCTCGCCCCTTAGAGGAAAAGCTATGACAAACCTAGACAGCGTATTAAAAAGCAGAGACATTACTTTGCTGACAAAGTAATGTCTTTGTCGTATAGTCAAAGCTTTGGATTTTCTAGCAGATATGTATGGATGTGAGAGTTGTGANCGCTCGCCCCTTAGAGGAAAAGCTATGACAAACCTAGACAGCGTATTAAAAAGCAGAGACATTACTTTGCTGACAAAGTAATGTCTTTGTCGTATAGTCAAAGCTTTGGATTTTCTAGCAGATATGTATGGATGTGAGAGTTGTGATAGATTATGGTGAGTGATATAGGATTTGTGATCTCTGAAGAAGAAGTTTTAGCTTCAGGACCAGGGACTGGCTTGATCACTCAGAACTTTTGTGTGGCAGAAGTTTTATTACAGTGAAAAAGGACAGAGGAAGCTTCTGACATAGACATCAGAAGGGGGATGGAGGGGGCCCCACTCACTAGTCTTATCAAGGCCTTATATACTTTTACCAGACCCACTCCCACAAGATACATTTTAAATTAACAAGGTTAGAACTGACAATAGAAAGGTCTTACCAGACCCACTCCCACAACAAATGTCTTAACAAGATTAGTCAGAAGGTTCTTGTTAAGGAGAAACATGTCTTCCAGCAAGATACATTGTTGTTACATAATCATTAGTACAGAGCTTAAGGAAAAACATATCCTTGATCAAGATAGTTGTTTTGTTGTGTCATTAGCTCTGAGCTTAGAGAAAGTTAGTCTTAATGACTGTTTGCATAACAACTCAGAGTTTAAGAAAAAACATCTTACATGACTAAGACAGGGCAATGTAGAAAAAAACGTTTGTCCCTTTCTCCTCCTTGAGAGCCCCAAATTCCTGTCTCCTCTTTGAGGGCCCCAGACTCCTTATCAACCTACCTAAGAATTAACACTCTCAGTTGGACCATAAAGAAGGCTGAGCACCAAAGAACTGATGCTTTTGAACTGTGGCATTGGAGAAGATTCTTGAGAGACCCCGGACTGCGAGGAGATCAAATAAATCAGTCTTTAAGGAAATCAATCTTGAGTATTCATTGGAAGGACTGATGCTGAAGCTCCAATAGTTTGACCCCCGGATGCAAAGAGTCCACTCATTAGAAAAGACCCTGATGCTGGGAAAGAGTGAAGGCAGGAGGAGAAGGGGACAACAGAGGATGAGATGNTTTAAGGAAATCAATCTTGAGTATTCATTGGAAGGACTGATGCTGAAGCTCCAATAGTTTGACCCCCGGATGCAAAGAGTCCACTCATTAGAAAAGACCCTGATGCTGGGAAAGAGTGAAGGCAGGAGGAGAAGGGGACAACAGAGGATGAGATGGTTGGATGGCATCAGTGACTCAATGGTCATGAGTTTGAGCAAGCTCTGGAAGATGGTGAAGGATGGGGAAACCTGGTATGCTGTAGTTCATGGGGCTGCAACGAGTTGGACACAACTGAGAGATTGAACAACAACAACACTTCTAGACTCCTGAGAAAATGAAGACACTAGAAATGATTCTGGTCCTCAAGCAGATTATAATCTGCTTGAGAAAACAAGGTATTTGTTAATGGATGAGTAGGAATAAAATGTGATGTGTAGTTAGTGCCTCTGAGGACTCAGATGATAAGCACAATAGACATCCAGAGAAGTGAGGGTGTATCCTGAAATGCTAGAAATAGGGATACTTATGGGAGAGATGGGGGCTTCCCAGGTGGCAGTAATGGTAAAGGACTTGCCTGTTAATGCAGGAGATATAAGAGACACAGGTTCAATCCCTGAGTTGGGAAGATGTCCTGGAAGATGGCACAGGAACCCCCTCCCATATCCTTGCCTGGAGAATCCCATGAACAGAGGAGCCTGGTATGCCACAGTCCATAGGGTCCCAAAGAGTTGGACATGACTGAAGCAACTTAACACAGCACAATGATTTCTTATAATCACTTCAACTGTATTTGGCTCCAATTTTCTTGTTTTATATGGATTAGGCTAGGCTATGCTGTAATAATAAATTACATCATTTTAAACAAATAGCATTATTTTAATGTTGCACTTATATATCAGAATGGGTTTACTTGATTACAATGACAGACAATTAACTGTTTTAAACTAAAAAATGATAAATATCCATTCTGGTGACATTTCATGGCCAAAGCAAATCACATGGCCAAGCCAAACATCCTGGAGTGAGGAATACAACCCTTCACAGTGTTTGGAAGGAGAGAACAAGCTATCACTGGTATCCATGTTTTCAGTTCAGTTCAGTTCATTTCAGTCGCTCAGTCGTGTCTGACTCTTTGCGAACCCATGAATTGCAGCATGTCAGGCCTCCCTGTCCATCACCAACTCCCGGAGTTCACTCAGACTCGCGTCNCCAGCCTCATCTTGGTCACTACGGCTTCACACCTGTGCTTACGCTAGTCTCATTCCTTCCAGATCTTCAAATGTGCTTTGTTCCCTGTTGCCTCCCAGGTTGCTCACCTGACTCTCCTCTGTCCCCACCCCTGTGCCTCTCATAAATAATTCCTACTTAGCCCTTCTCACCTTGGTTGAGTTCTCACTTCCTTGGGCACCAACCCTGAACCTCTTTAAGACTCTAAGTCCTGTTAGAGTGGGGACTGTGTCTTCTTGCTTACCATTTTATTCCTGCCAACTAGTGTAATCCTTAGAGTATTTGTTAAATGGATAAATAAGCAAACAACCTTCTCAGATGGGCAACTTTGTCCCCTACATAACTTATAAATGGTGGCCCCAGAGTTCAAATGCAACAACACCAAAGCCATGTTTTTTCCACTGCACTAAGCCTCCCCACGGAGAAGGCAGTGGCACCCCACTCCAGTACTCTTGCCTGGAAAATCCCATGGACGGAGGAGCCTGGTGGGCTGCAGTCCATGGGGTCGCTAAGAGTCGGACACGACTGAGCGACTTCACTTTGACTTTTCACTTTCACGCATTGGAGAAGGAAATGACAACCCACTCCAGTGTTCCTGCCTGGAGAATCCCATGGATGGGGGAGCCTGGTGGGCTGCAGTCTATGGGTTCGCACAGAGTCGGATGCTACTGAAGCGACTTAGCAGCAGCAGCAAGCCTTCCCACAGTTATAGTACTAAACACTCTAAGGAGGACTAGCAGGCAAATGAGGTAATTGAATTGAAACAATATACCTAATTACATAATTGATCCAATATAGAAACATAATGAAGCCAATTTTCCACCAACCTAATCATGAAGATATTGTTTTTACTATCTTTTAAAAATTGAGTTATTCTGATTTTAGACTTACACAGATTAAAATAAATGGTGCAGTAAAGACACTCCGTAAATACAGTGGAGGTTGTGGGATCCTGTAATGTATCACCCAAAAAATACTTTATTCTAAGGGTCAGATTCACCTGTCCCATTCCTCCCATAGATACTTTTTTTAAAGCATGTTTGCAAAGACAGAAATCTCTGCCTCCCAAGGTACAGTTGAACATTTTTCTTGAAGATTATGCAAAAAATGTTTTCTAAAGAACCTCATCACTTTAGCCCTTTGGAGTCTGGTCACAGTTTACCTCTCCAGCCTCTCTTTTGCTCTTACTTCCCCAAAGTCCACATGGTTTGCAAAGAAGTATTTCAATCCCTGACTGAGATTGGGTTTCCTCCTGTGAAACCCTTTGCTCACCCCATTTCTTGGCATCTATTACATTCATATGAAATAATCTGAGGAGTTATATGTCTTCTGTACTAGATGGTAAGCTTTCTTAGGGCATTTACTGTCTCATAAGAATTCATACATCTCAGAACTCCCAGAACTGATAGTTCCCAGCACATATTACATAGTTAAGTAGTACACTGTAAAAAATAATAATAAGTCTTGGACCTCAGATCTCCTTCAATGTGAAATAATAAATTAGGGGTAGTTTGAGAGCAGGAAGAAAGGATATAGTCATTATTTTAACTTTCGTACTTCAGATCCTCACAATTTGACTTCTAGATTCAATCAGTCTTTTGTTCTTCGAATTTCTGTTGCCAGGAGCTAGTTATCTCTCTGTTAGTTATCTCTCTGGCTCTTTAAACTGAAGTAGAACACGGACCTGCAATTTCACTTGAGTTAGAGGAAAGAATTCAGCAGGACTAACCATAGAATATTAAATTTTTTTTAACTGAATGAAATTCAATGCAAGAGCCGTAAATTGTAACCCTCAAAATCATTTAGGAGGGTTTATCTGACATCAGACCAAATGCCGCTGTAACATGTATGCCGCATATGCTCAGAGCGCCGGAATAAATTCCTGACTGCTGCTTCCCTTAGCTGTCCTATATTTGGTTGAACTTTTCTCTTTTTGCTTTTTCTGCATACTTTTCTAATTTAGAAAGTCAGAGCCGGTCTAAATGCAGGCACCAGTGAATTCCTCACAGTTCTCTGGGACCAAGGAGAGAAGCACCTCTGTGGCCTCTCCAGTCTTGTTTGGAGAGCTCCCCTGTGCCCTGTGACCAGCTAGCTTTCCCGCCAAAACCATGACTGCTGCTGGGCTGAGCAGTTTCTTATTCCACAGTAGTCAGTTCCCCAATTCTAGTTTACCGTTTGGCACTTTAGTTGTTACCAAAAATAAGATTTTTATATTTACCATCAAGATCATTTCCTTTTAAGGAGACACTAATTAATAAATACTTGTGAAAATCAGGGTAGCAGCCCATCACAATGTTCTCTAACAAAGGCACTGAAGAAGATAGTAGAAGCACTTCAGCATTATTTGAACATAAGGAGATAAGCCAGAATATTTAGATACTGTTTAAGCCCAGAACCAAAAAAAACAAAACAACTGCAACAACCACAACAAAACAGTGAATGAAGTCTAACTGTTCAAAAATGGGTTTTTAAAAAGAGCTTAAAATAACCTCTAGATTTTGGCTGTTATATTTTTGCAAACTTTGGTTCATAAGCCTTTCCTTGAGATTCTCAAGAAACTACATAAAATGTTTTGCTGCTGTCAAAGTTGAATGTGTGCTCATTGAGAAAGATCTGGAAGGTAGGTGTTCTAGGCAGGATCAAGAACTTCTGTTTTTCTAATTCCACACAGACACGTCTTCGGCCTCTGAGGATGAGGGCTCTCTGAGACGCCAAGCTGCGCTCTCTGCTGCCTTGCAACAGAGCTTACAGAATGCTGAGTCCTGGATCAACCGGTCAATTCAGGGATCGTCCACTTCTTCATCCGCATCTTCCACGCTGTCCCATGGAGAGGTCAAAGGAACCAGTG
Organism: Neotragus pygmaeus; assembly: GCA_006410875.1. Taxonomy (NCBI): domain Eukaryota; kingdom Metazoa; phylum Chordata; class Mammalia; order Artiodactyla; family Bovidae; genus Neotragus; species Neotragus pygmaeus. The sequence continues at coordinate 901,989 of SJYV01051337.1, read as the reverse complement.
GGTCTCTAGCTGATGTGTTTGCCAATACTCGAATAGGTAGGAGCTGAATCTCCCCAAGAAATTATGTTCGATTTGGCTCCCAGTAGCCAGAAAATAGTTTATGATTTGTGTTAGGTTTTTTCAGGGTGGCCTAAAAAAATAGTATCAAAATGAACATGACAAACAATGAGGCAGAGAAGGAAACACGAGCAGCACATTTGGAACGATGGAAGATGTCTGCTTTATTGGTCATAGTATTGCCCACCTGAAGCCATAGATATTTCCATAAGCAATACTCAAGCTGCGAGATGTAACACCAGTCTTACTGTGCTTTATCCCTAGTGGAGAATATTCCATCAAGGAAAAAGTGTTCAAAGATACAACATCTTAGGTTTTTCCCAGGATTGTTGCCTACATTCTCTCTCTCAAAAAAAAAACTTAAACCTGAGAAAATTTGGAATTAAGACAGTATCTGTGAGACTCTTTTGTCTATAGCATAAAGACTGGATTTATGGTCCTTGCTGCTGTACTATTGCTACAACAGAAGTGTGTGGGCTGAGAATGTCGGTCAATGCTTTTGCTTGACTTAGCTTTATGTTTGTGTGTGTGTGTGTGTTCTAAGCGTCTGTGACATCTGCAGATAAAGCTCAGGTCTCTGCCTTTGCTTAATTAGTTGGTACACACAGCATGAAGCGATACATATAAGCATCGTGTGTCTGTATAAGCATCGTGTGTCTGTGAGACTATTCCTTTTTTCTTGACAATCCATTTGCATTTTGATGTCTTAATTTTTTGTCAGTGACCTTCCTATACCACTTTATGTTTATTAAGTGATTTCTGAAAAGGAAAAACTTGGAAACCTTTTGATTCAAGCCTGTAATTTTTAAAGAAAATAGCTACCTTAAGGTCATGCCTGCCCACATTAAAAGGTTAGGGCCAGCAGCCAATGGCTTGGCCTGTGCTCTTAATTGACTGATACCCCCTCCCCCCAAAAGCAGCTACAGATAAGCAGACTCAACACTTCTCCTATTGGGAGGGTCAGCAACAGAGCCATAGCGGGGTCAGGTTTTATATCCACATTGTCTAAAAGAGCAGTTTCACTTGTGAAAAATAGTTTCCTGGTACTCAGTTAACTTTATCTCAATTTTTGTTAACAAGATGATTTTACCTGATTTCATATCTCATATTGCTTCTACTCTGAAAAGTTCAGGAACTCACAGGAACCATTTTATCCAACATTATTGCCTTTTGGATGTTTGCTCTAACAGAAGTGAATCTGTACTTCATGTTTCTAAAGGAAAAATTTGAAAATACAGATAAAAGGAAAAATAAGCTACAGCCCCACTTATGTAGAACACTTCAATATTACCACTTTCATGTAGATCCTAGACTTTATTTGTATAATATAAGGCTCCGGTGTTGTTTTTACAGAAATGAAATGGTACTAAATAGAACCCGCTTTTATTAGCAGACATGTCTGCTTTTAAAGCAGAAATCTTTTATATCATTAATATAGAATCATACTTTTGTCTTCATGGTTTCAAAATATGCCACTGTATGGCTCTGCCGTGGTTTATTTTAGCCATTTCCCTATTTTGGACATTTAAGTAGTATCCAGTTTTTTGCCGTATGAAAACTGAAATGAACATCCTCACACACACAACTTTGTGCATTCGTTTGATTATTTCCTCTTAGGATGTAATCCTATAAGTGGAATTGCTGGGTCAGGTAAAAATGTCTATTTTTAGTGCTTTGTTACCACATCATCCTACAGAAAGACTACACTGCAGTATACTTGTGCAAAGTATTTAAAACTTTAAAAAGTATTAAGCTAGTAAGTATAGACTTTTGGGGCCTGGAAACCTAAATCCCAAAATAATTTTAGAAATTGTTTATATTATGCTTTTTTCCTTGTTCATAGTTTTGAGTGGCTTTTCATTATTCTTGTGAACTCTGTTTTGCTTCCTCTAATTTTCTTTTTCTTCTTCTAATTTTTTGGTAACACTTCCCTGTTCAATGGCTCTCTTCCAACTATATCATTATTTCTTTATAGTAAGAATCCCTACATGAAGTAGAATAAAGCAGCACTGTTTAATCATGCTTAGAATAGGGAAGAACCTTGTCTTTCAAGTAGATTCAAGTTACGTATGGGTTGTTTTACAAAAATTAAAAATGGATTTTATCTGGTTTTCTTCATCTGAGACTTGAGCAATCTGACCCACTTCCAAGAGACAGTTTCTGTCCTCAGTGAGTGAAGAGACACAGATAAACTACCATAAACATGAAGAAATGTTCAGAGTCTAAAATATTAGTAGCCGTAATGATCATATTGACTTTGGTTTCATTTTGAAGTCACCAGCAATTTTTATTTTATTGTGGTTATTTTTATAACATTGGATTTCTACCAGACTTTCTGTGTAGAAAAGAATGTGTTTGGAGAGGTATTTGATATGTGATTTGATCTTACTAAGCCTGTTCAAGTTCTCAAAAGTAATAATTTTAGAAAGCTGATATGCCCTGACTTAACCTGTTCATCTCATTATATCTTGCTAGTAAAATTAGAGCTAGTGCCCCTTTGAGTGGTTTTCTCTCTTGTTAAAAAATAAACAGCAGCAACAAAAAAAAGACTTAAAGATTCTTATTCTTACTGCTAACATAATATAACTTTAAATTTTGTTTTCTCCCCTCTTAGAGAATTTCTCTGCTCCCCCTGATGTCACTACAACTACCTCTTCGTCATCATCTTCCTCAATACGCCCAGCAAATATTGATCTACCCCCATCGGGGATAGTTAAAGGCATGCACAAAGGATCCAACAGGTCCAGCCTTATGGATACAGCTGATGGTAGGCAGCCGTTTGGTAGTTAAACGGCATATTAGTTGTTAAACTGAAAAAATTCAAATTATAAACAGCAGTGTCTAATGTCCAACAGTGGCGGTACTTGTGACCTACTCACATAAGTCATTTCAGCTCTGTCTTTTCAAAGATACTTTGAACAGAAAGTATGGAAAAATAAAAGAATGCTAGGAGAGAAAAGGGAGGTTAGATGGAATCTTTAAACAGTATTAATAATAGCACCATATTTTTACTCTTATCATAAAAATTATTCTCTATGTATTTGTACCTATTTAGCCCAGCTGAAATAGAATGAGACTGTGAACAAAGGCCAAACATCATTGAAAATGAAAGCTCCTAAGAGAATTGAGGAAGTGAAATATTCCTAAAATCAGTTAATTTTAACTTACCATTTTTTTCCGTATAGGTGTTCCTGTCAATAGCAGAGTATCCACAAAAATCCAGCAGCTTCTCAACACTCTGAAACGACCCAAAAGGCCTCCCTTAAAAGAATTTTTTGTGGATGATTCTGAAGAAATTGTGGAAGGTAGTGGTAATAAAAGCAAACTATGTATATTCCTTAGAAAATTTTGTAAACAGTTACTGCATGTAGATATTATAGGATTTATGGATGGATAAGGCATCATTTTTGGTTGAGGAGTTCATAGTTTTCTGATCTTTTTTCCCTTATGATCATTTATATTTTAAATCTCAGATGAAAAATAGAGGGAGAGGAGGGAAAGACAAGCAGATAACTATGGAACATAGAATTATCTTTAGAAATAAGTTTTTTAAAATTAGGAACAAGCACATAATTTTAAAAATTATTTATATTTGTCATTATCTTAGAATAGTGTCACATTCATCCTTAAAAGTTTGCCCATTTTTAAAAATATATATATATAACTCAACCATTTTTGTTAAGTCAGTCAGCGCATATATAGATCTGTTTTAACATGGTGGATGGTGGAAAAGTTTCATGAAAATACAGTCACTTCCTTCGTATTGTTTCCAGTTTAGACAACACAGACACTACAGTCGAAAATTGAATTTAGTCCATAAGTATGTATCAATTGGTACTGGCAACTTGGAGAAAGGAAGAAATCAGTCTCATATATATGGTTGGGGAAAGCAAAGTGATAAGAGTGATTTATTCACCCAACAATTTAAAAAATATTTAGGGATAAAATGAATATAGAATTTAATAGAAGGATTGGGAAAGGACTATGTGGGGGCATAGAAGGTGGCCATTTGATAGTAATAGTTATTAAAGGTGGGTGATGGATAGATCTATCTAAAAAAAGCCTTTGTCTGAAGAACTGAGCCTTGGTAGCTTTGCAGTCCATTTTTATGTCCTGAGACGAAGAATAGACGTTGATCGCATCAGACTTTCACGGAACTAAGCATGTTAGAGAAACACCTGGAGTAACAGGCAAATTTGGCCTTGGAATGCATAATGAAGCAGGGCAAAGACTAATAGAGTTTTGCCAAGAAAATGCACTGGTCATAGCAAACACCCTCTCTGAACAACACAAGAGAAGACTCTACACATGGACATCACCAGATGGTCAACACCGAAATCAGATTGATTATATTCTTTGCAGCCAAAGATGGAGAAGCTCTGTACAGTCAGCAAAAACAAGACTGGGAGCTGATTGTGACTCAGATCATGAAATCCTTATTGCCAAATTCAGACTTAAATTGAAGAAAATAGGGAAAACCGCTGGACCATTCAGGTATGACCTAAATCAAATCCCTTATGATATACAGTGGAAGTGAGAAATAGATTTAAGGGACTAGATCTGATAGATAGAATGCCTGATGAACTATGGATGGAGATACCTGACATTGTACAGGAGACAGGGATCAAGACCATCCTCATAGAAAAGAAATGCAAAAAAGCAAAATGGCTGTCTGGGGAGGCCTTACAAATAGCTGTGAAAGAAGAGAGGCGAAAAGCAAAGGAGAAAAGGAAAGATATAAGCATCTGAATGCAGAGTTCTGAAAAATAGCAAAAAGAGATAAGAAAGCCTTCCTCAGCGATCAGTGCAAAGAAATAGAGAAAAACAACAGAATGGGAAAGACTAGAGATCTCTTCAAGAAAATTAGAGATACTAAGGGAACATTTCATGCAAAGATGGGCTCGATACAGGACAGAAATGGTATCGACCTAACAGAAGCAGAAGATATTAAGAAGAGGTGGCAAGAATACACGGAAGAACTGTACAAAAAAGATCTTTACGACTAA
>SJYV01051337.1:802845-896341 GCA_006410875.1 Neotragus pygmaeus | reverse complement strand
CCTATAATGAAAAGGACATCTTTTTTGGGTGTTAGTTCTAAAAGGTCTTGTAGGTCTTCATAAAACTGTTCAACTTCACCTTCTTCAGCATTACTGGTTGGGGCATAGACTTGGACAACTGTGATATTGAATGGTTTACCTTGGAAATGAACAGAGATCATTTTGTTGTTTTTGAGATTACATCCAAGTACTGCATTTTGGACTCTTTTGGTGACCATGATGGATACTCCATTTCCTCTGAGGGATTCCTGTCTGCAGTAGTAGATATAATGGTCATCTGAGTTAAATTCATCCATTCCAGTCCATTTTAGTTCGCTGATTCCTAGAATGTCGACGTTCACCCTTGCCATCTCTTGTTTGACCACTTCCAATTTGCCTTGATTCATGGACCTGACATTCCAGGTTCCAGGGCAGGCGGCTGTGAGAGCTAGGCCGGAGTACTAAGCACCGCCAAGAGGACCTACTCCACATCTGAGGTCAGTGGCGACCGGGAGGAGCTACCCTGCTTCCAAGGTCAGGGGTGGCTGGGAGGGGACACCCCGCGTCTGAGGTCAGTGGCAGCCAGGAGGAGCTACCCCGCGTCCGAGGTCAGGGGCGGCTGGGGGAGACACCCTGTGTCTNAGGACCTACTCCACATCTGAGGTCAGTGGCGACCGGGAGGAGCTACCCTGCTTCCAAGGTCAGGGGCGGCTGGGAGGGGACACCCCGCGTCTGAGGTCAGTGGCAGCCAGGAGGAGCTACCCCGCGTCCGAGGTCAGGGGCGGCTGGGGGAGACACCCTGTGTCTGAGGTCAGGGGTGGCTGGAAGAAGCCACCTTGCGCTTGAGGCCAGGGGCGGTGACCCTGAGGAGCCACCCCAACCCCCCAGGCAGGGGCAGCAGCTGGTAGGAGCCACTCACAGCCGAAGCCAGGGCCGGCGGCTGGGAGGAGCAACCCGAGGAGTGGTGGTGGCGCAGGCGCAGAAGGGCCTAGAGGAGCTATCCCACATTGAAGGTTAGGGATGGTGGCGGTAGGGAGATACCCCTCGTTCAAGGTAAGGAGCAGCGGCTGTGCTTTGCTGGAGCAGCCGTAAAGAGATACCCCACATCCAAGGTAAGAGAAACCCAAGTAAGATGGTAGGTGTTGCAAGGGGGCATCAGAGGGTAGACACACTGAAACCATTCTCACAGAAATCTAGTCAATCTAATCAGACTAGGACCACAACCTTGTCTAACTCAGTGAAACCAAGCCATGCTTGTGGGGCAACCCAAGATAGGCGGGTCATGGTGGAGAAGGCTGACAGAACATGGTCCACTGGAGAAGGGAGTGGCAAGCCACTTCAGTATTCTTGTCTTGAGAACTGCATGAACAGTATGAAAAGGCAAAATGATAGGATACCAAAAGAGAAACTCCGGAGGTCATTAGGTGCCCAATATGCTACTAGAGATCAGTCAAGAAATAACTCCAAAAAGAATGAAGGGATGGAGCCAAAGCAAAAATAATACTCAGTTGTGCATGTGACTGGTGATAGAAGCAAGACCAACCTAGATAGTATATTCAAAAGCAGAGACGTTACTTTGCCGACTAAGATCTGTCTAGTCAAGGCTATGGTTTTCCCTGTGGTCATGTATGGATGTGAGAGTTGGACTGTGAAGAAGGCTGAGCGCCGAAGAATTGATGCTTTTGAACTGTGGTGTTGGAGAAGACTCTTGAGANAGCATATTCAAAAGCAGAGACATTACTTTGGCGACTAAGGTCCGTCTAGTCAAGGCTATGGTTTTTCCTGTGGTCATGTATGGATGTGAGAGTTGGACTGTGAAGAAGGCTGAGCGCCGAAGAATTGATGCTTTTGAACTGTGGTGTTGGAGAAGACTCTTGAGAGTCCCTTGGACTACAAGAAGATCCAACCAGTCCATTCTAAAGGAGATCAGCCCGTGGGATTTCTTTGGAAGGAATGATGCTAAAGCTGAAATTCCAGTATTTTGGCCACCTCATGCGAAGAGTTGACTGATTCGAAAAGACTCTGATGCTGGGAGGGATTGGGGGCAGGAGGAGAAGGGGACGACAGAGGATGAGATGGCTGGATGGCATCACTGACTTGATGGACATGAGTCTGAGTGAACTTTGTGAGTTGGTGATGGACAGGGAGGCCTGGTGTGCTGCGATTCATGGGGTTGCAAAGAGTCGGACACGACCTAGCAACTGGACTGAACTGAAGCATGTTAGTAGACTCAACCCAGTCTTAGACCATTTGGTGCAGCAGGAAGCACCAAGCAACGTGATGTATGAGCTTAAGATGAATTTCTCTTTCTTTTGGAGTCACTAAACTCACTGAACTATGGTCATCTTTCTTGATGAACTGAATTTTCAAGTGTCTATGCCAGTAATCACCCTTTCAGTCTTTTTAGTACTGTGTTTTCAAAGTCAAATTAAAGTCAAAGCCTAATAGGAATCATACTTGAGCAACATTCATTGGCCGAATAGAGGTAATAGCTTCCCACTGATGTTAAATAGGCAATGATTTTTCATTTGAATGACAGTTGTCTTTGGAAGAGAAAAATACCTGTATGTCTTTGGAAGTCTGGAAGAGTATGCCCCAGGGTCTGCAGTGAGGCCTAATGGATGGCAATAATGTATAGACTTTTATGACCAGAACTATGCTTACCATATATACAGCTTGTCTGTAAAAACAAAACTATTTATTTAGAATTACCCGTGTTTATTTTTATAGTTAGGTGGTTTAGGGTCTGGGAATGTGCAAATGTTATTTACCTAGGGAGGTGAGTTGGAAAGTGAAACTGTTAATTTTTTATGAGTAGAAAAATGAGTGAAGACATTTTAAGTTTTCCAGAGTCTGTTATTAAATTGAGCTTTAACATGCCTCTCATTTCATATTTCGTTTGCCCTTCAATACTTGCTGCTCATTCCATCCATTCTCTCTTCTGTGCTCCTTCTCTCATCTCCTGTTCACCTGGCTAATCCCTACTCTTCCTTTAAGACTCAGCCCAGGCGTTACCTCCTGCAGGCGGGCGCCCTCTCCTCCAAGCTAGGAGGCGTGGTCCTCCTCTGCCCTTTCTCTTCATTTCTCTGTCATGCACTGGCCGTGTGGGCTTTGCTCTGTGCGCCAGGGTGCTTCCCCACTGCACGCTGGATGCTCCTACAAGGCGTTGCTCTGTACTGCTTGTACCTGACATTATTAGAAGCAATAAATGTTTGTTCAAAGAATGATACGCGCAGCATTTATCTTCTCAATGTTTATCACATCTTACATACAGAGTTGACATTCCGTGAACACTTGACTTTTGTTCCATATGTAAGTTATCCTTCCTCCTATGAGAATACAGGATTTTTTTTTTTNTTGGCTTCCCTCATAGCTCAGTTGGTAAAGAATCCACCTGCTATGCAGGAGACCTGGGTTTGATCCCTGGGTTGGGAAGATCCCCTGGAGAAGGGAAAAGCTATCCACTCCAGTATTTGGCCTGGAGAATTCCCTGGACTATAGTCCAGGGGGTAGCAAAGAGTTGGACATGACTGACCGACTTTCACTTAACTTATTAATCACTATTTTATGACATAAACAAAAATGATACAAGTAAAGCAGATGACTGGTAACTCGGGAATAAATCCCAGCATTAGAAATTATACCAGAACTTAAGATTAATGTTCTAAAGTTTTTAGAGTATTCTGGAGAATTTGCTTTGTCTTTTCCACAAAGCTTTGATTTTCAAGCTATGACTTAGTTCTTTTAAATTGTTTCTTTCTTCTTCTTCTTCTTTTTTTTTTTTCAAAATCCGCTTGAGATATAGTTCATATAGTAGAGAATTCACCCATTTAAGTGTATAATCAATGGTGTTTTAGTGCATTTAAAGAGTTTGTACATCCATTACCACAATCAATTTCAGAACATTTTCATCACTCCCAGGAGAAACCTTGTGTTCCTTAGCCATCAATCCCAAACTCCCATAACTAGCAAGCTAAACTCTAAAGATTTGCCAATTGTGAACATTTGATATAGACATATGGACCTTTTGAGTGTGTTCTTTGACTTAGGGTAATGTTTTCAAGGTTAATCCAATGTTGCAGCTTATATCTGTACTTCATTTTGTGTGTGTGTGTGATAATATTTTTTGCTTGTATAAGTCACATTTTATTTATCGATTCATCAGTTGATAAACATGTAGGTTGTTTATATGTTTTGGCTATTATGAATGATGCCTCTATGAACATTTGCAAACAAACATTTGTGTGCACGTGTGTTTATCTTTCTCTTCAATGTATACTGAAGGGATATAATTGCTGGGTCTTATGGTAATGTGACCATAGGTTTAAACATTTGAGAAATGGCCAGATTGCCTTCCAGTGTGGTTGTACCATTTTCCATTCCACCCAGTAAAGTATGAGGTTTCCAACTTCTACACATCTTCACTAACACTTCACCAACACATCTTCCTAGTGGTACCTCGTTCTATTTCCCTGCTACTGATGTTGAGCATCTCTTCATGAGCTTATTATTCATTTGTATATCTTCTTTGGAAAAATGTCTATGTGGCTCCTTTGTCCTCTTTTAAAAAAATGGGTTGCCTTTTCATTAATGAGTTGTAATAATTCTTTATGTATATTTTTTCAATACATATCCTTTACCAAATATGTTATTTACAAAAGATTTTATCCCATTTTNTCTATGTGGCTCCTTTGTCCTCTTTTAAAAAAATGGGTTGCCTTTTCATTAATGAGTTGTAATAATTCTTTATGTATATTTTTTCAATACATATCCTTTACCAAATATGTTATTTACAAAAGATTTTATCCCATTTTGTGGGTTCTATTTTTTTCACCCCATTCTTGTCAATTTCTGTAAAGAAACATCTGGGGTTTTGATAGTGATCACATCACATCTATGGATCAACTTGGGGAGTATTATCAACTTAACAATTGCCTTAACTCTTCCAATCCATGAACGTGAGATGTCTTTCCATTTATTTAGTTCTTCTTTAACTTCTGTTAACAATGTCTTATAAATTTCAGGGTATACATTTTACACTATTTTGTTAAATTTATTTATAAGTATTTATTTTTATTTTTGTTAATGCTATTGTAAACAGAATTTTCTTAATTTCTTTTGTACTTTTCTCATTGCCACTGTATAGAAATACAATAGGCTTTTGTATATTTTTCTCACATACTACAGCCTCATTGAGCTTGTTTACTAGTTCTAATAGTTGTTTAGTGTATTCCTTAGGACCTTCTGTACATTAGGTTGTGTCACCTGCAAATAGAGGTGGTTTCCTTCCACCTTTCCAATTGGATGCCTGTTATTTGAGATTCTTGTCTAACTGACTTGGTTATACATGATAACTTCTTCAGAGGATATCATGGATCACAGTGACAAGCTCCATGCCTCTCCCAAGCTCTTTATTCCCAAATGCCATTACTGGAGTAAGTGGTCATCTGGAGTTTACTACTAGGTTCCTTAGGGAGAAATACCTTAGGAAAAATGGGGAAAAGGGAAAATTGAGAGGGAAAAGAAAAAGGAGTAAAAGGAGAGAGATAGGAAGGAGGTAGGTGAAGGAGGAGAAGAAGGGAAAGAACAGAAAAGCTAAGAGTTGGTTCTGGAACTAAAGCCTCTCCGAGCACTGTGTATGCAGTCATGCCAGCAGTGAAGTTGTTTTTAAATTTTTTTAGTCGATTTACAACACTGTATTTATTTAGGTATTTATTTACATTTTGGCCATACTCTGCAGCATGTAGCATCTTAGGATCAAACTGGTACTGCATTGGAAGGCAAAGTCTTAGCCACTGGACTGCCAGGGAAGTCCCTGAAGCTGTTGGTTTCTGTGCATGGCCTGAGCACCACCAGGAAAGGCAAGCGATGGAGCTCTAGCACAGTAAAGGTTTTCATTTTATTTGTGTAAAGCAGAAAAGCATCAAGTCCTTATGCAGGATGGGCAACTTTAGAGAAAATAGGATCAAGATGGTAACAATGCAATGCAGGTTTCCATGTAGAAAGCAGTGATGTGGTCCTTGTCAGTGACTTTGGGCCAGGACCAGAAGGGGAAGCCTGGTTTGTGTAGCTGCTCTTCCTTGGCCACTGACGACGACCATCTATCTGGTTGCAGGTGAGCAGAAGCAATGAAGAAGTAACCGCGGGGAGTGCGTTTCAATGCAAATGCCTCACCCCAAATGTGGCTCTTTGCTGAGGACCAAAGATAGCCTGAGGATTATTGACTTGTTATTAATTCATTCAATCTAATTATTGACTTGTTTGAACTTGGGTAATCAGACGGCAGCTGGATCCAGAAAAAGATTGGTATCTGAAAGAAGTATGATTTTTCAGAGGCTTTGGGGTTATAAGTAAAACGCTTAGAGTACGTGACTTTTTTTAAGAGAATTAATCAGAATGTGCACATCCGAATGTGGGTAGCATGAGGCAGTGAACTGTGCCACTTCTGGAATAACAAAAGGCAAACGGAATCCTTGAGGAAATGGGCTGGCTTAGAATTATGAATCACTGAGTCCATTTCTTATAGTGATTAATGATGAACCAGTGTTTTAACTTTGGATGAAATAATAGGCTGCATCCGAGGCACTCCATTAATCATCATAAGAATTAGGCTTGTGCCAATTCGTTACTGCAGGGTCGACATGTGCTGAACAGTTGAATCGAATTGCAGGAAAGGGTGAACTTTAGGCAAGGGCTGGCTTAAAAGAATGCAAATGTTAGGATTCTATTCTCTCTGGATGGGTGGGGATTTATGAGTGGAGAATAGATCCTATTATACCATCCCTCCACTGGACCCCTCCTCTAGATGCATGTAACAAAACACCACTACGAAGTCTTTTCTCTTGGTATTCAGGGGCACAATACAATAGATAACCAACATAGATCATAAAATCTTTTTTTTTTTTTTTTTTTTTTGCCTGTTTCATGTATTTAGAAAGCGATTAACAATCTACTGGACACTGAGATTTCAGCAGGCATGAAAGTAAGCAAATTTAAGCCCACTGCTCTTTGAAGAACAAATCAACCTTGCAAAATTTCTGCTTTTCTTAAAACTTCTTAATATGGGTAATGAAAACTTGAGCTACAGGCAGCAGAAGAAAGAAACTTGGTCCATATAAGCCAGTAGTCAGGCTGGATTCATCATTTGGTCAACTTCAAAGCTCTTGAGCTGAATGGGAGGTAAAACAGTGGTTTCAACAGATTAAAATTAATGTGCTTGAAAGATATATAGACTGTGTGGATGTCTCTTGTCGTGGTTGGCAGTGACGGAAAATCCAAGATAAAGTCATGCAGTCCTGGATGCCAGTGATTTTGATGGAGTAGAAAATAACTCACCCAGGGTACAAGAGAGATCTATTGTTATGTCTTAATGTTATTGGCTGTAGGAATCTTTAAAAATCCTGAAACACATTTGAGTCATCATTTGGAAACTTGACTTATCCGATACAGTACAGTTGTTTTTTTGGTCAAATCAAATGCATATGAGGTTTTTTTTTTTTTTTTCTTTTTGAAGAAAACCTAAGATTGGATCAGAGTTTCAAAGTTTATTTTAAGAGATATTTTTAAAATACAGATTTTCTTAAGATAGCTTTCATCAATATTTATAGGAAGAAGAAAAAGAACAAAAGGAATTAGAAAACTTGAATCAATGAGAGGTACATACAGAGCTTTTGTGCATGGTTTAGACACACACACGCACATACGCACACACACACGTGCACGCACACACACACTTTTGCATAAAGCTTCTTTCATTGAAATCTAATCCTTCTCAACTGATTTCTCTGACCCCAGATTCTTCCTCACTCAGTGCATTTTTCATACCTACCAGAGAGAACTTCTTACAACAGAGAATGTGTCTGATGCCTGCCTGACCTAAAACTCCAGTGAGCGGAGTAGGCTCCCCACTCCCAAGACCCGGGCACCTATCTGAAGGCATGTGAGTGGAGGATAGGTACAGGGTGGTAGGGCATGGCCTGGGACACTGGAGCCCAATTCCCACACCAAGCACCATCTGTGCTCTGAAGAAGCCCTCACAGATGTTTGAAGATTGTAATTTGTAAAATAAGTAAGTTAATTTCAAGGCATGTGTTATTGTGTTTTTTTTTTTTTTTACATGCATTTTCTTAGTCATGCTGCTGCTGCTGCTAAGTCGCTTCAGTCATGTCCGACTCTCTGCGACCCCAGAGATGGCAGCCCACCAGGATCCCCCGTCCCTGGGATTCTCCAGGCAAGAACACTGGAGTGGGTTGCCATTTCCTTCTCCAATGCATGAAAGTGAGAAGTGAAAGTGAAGTCGCTCAGTCGTGTCCAACTCTTAGTGACCCCATGGACTGCAGCCCACCAGGTTCCTCCGTCCATGGGATTTTCCAGGCAAGAGTTCTTAGTCATAGGTTATTAAAAATATACCTATTTTCATGCAGGAGATCCCTGAATTTTGTGTGTGTGTGCTTTAAAAAGGGAACTTCGTACTCAAAAAGGCTTTCTAGGTGGCATTAGTGGTAAAGAACCTACCAGTCGATGCAGGAGATGTAAGAGACTTGGGTTTGATCCTTGGGTTGAAAAGATCCCCTGGAGGAGAAAATTGCAACCTTCTCCAGTATAAAATTCCTTGGATAGAGGAGTCTTGTGGGCTACATACAGTTCATAGGATCACAAAGAGTCAGACATGACTGAAGCAATTTAGCACACGTACCCATAGGAGTCAGCAGCTAAAGGACAAAGTAAGAATGTGTTGGCTGCGTGGGCGCCAGAGGGTCTAGAGGAGCTATTCCACGTTCAAGGTCAGGAGCGGTGGCAGTGAGGAGATACCTCTTGTCCAAGGTAAGGAGCAGAGGATGCACTTTGCTGGAGCAACCGTGAAGAGATACCCCACATCCAAGGTAAGAGAAACCCAAGTAAGACAGTAAGTGTTGCAAGAGGGCAGACACACTAAAACCATAGTCACAGAAAACTAGTCAATCTAATCACACTAGGACCAAAGCCTTGTCTAACTCAATGAAACAAAGCCACGCCCTGTGGGGCCACCCAAGACGGGCGGGCAAGGTGGAGAGGTCTGACACAATGTCGTCCACTGGAGAAGGGAATGGCAAACCACTTCAGTATTCTTGCCTTGCGAATCCCATGAACAGTATGAAAAGGCAAAATGATAGGATACTGAAAGAGGAACTCCCCAGGTCAGTAGGTGCCCAATATGCTACTGGAGATCAGTGGAGAAATAACTCCAGAAAGAATGAAGGGATGGAGGCAAAGCAAAAACAACACCCAGCTGTGGATGGAACTGGTGATAGAAGCAAGGTCTGATGCTGTAAAAAGCAGTATTGTATAGGAACCTGGAATGTTAGATCCATGAATCAAGGCAAATTGGAAGTGGTCAAACAAGAGATGGCAAGAGTGAATGTCAACATTTTAGGAATCAGTGAACTAAAATGGACTAGAATAGGTGAATTTAACTCAGATGACCATTATATCTACTACTGCGGGCAGGAATCCCTTAGAAGAAATGAAGTAGTCATCATGGTCAACAAAAGAGTCCAAAATGCAGTACTTGGTTGCAATCTCAAAAACAACAGAATGATTTCTGTTCGTCTCCAAGGCAAACCATTCAATATCACGGTAATCCAAGTCNTCTGCAGCTCAAAGAACTCGTCCTCCTCTTCCCCAGCGAGGGTAGCATCCCATCCACCGGCTTCAGGGTCATCGAGATTATCCTGAGAGCTGAAATCATCAGCTAAAAGCGGAGGAGTTCCTTCCATTAAATACGGAGATCACTTTAAACCCCTAACAGCTACATTTCAATGTGCTTAGTAGCAGAATTCTCCTGCCTCGAATTTCATTTGCTTTTGCCCTGAAATCTTACATGACACAGAGGATGACCATTAAACAGTTCACACATCTGAGATGGGAGACGCCGCAAGAAATTATCTCAATCCAATTGCCTGCCTCCATGCCTTATTTTGCATGGAAGGCGATGGAAGCCAAGAAACCCAAGAGGTTACTCAAGGTCAACCCATAAATGTTAAGGATGGGATTATAACCCCAATTCCCTGTCTTTCAGTGCACTGAAGACATGACAATGAGAGTGATTCCAATGATCTGACAGGTAAATTTAACAAAACACATCTACTGGCTACATGAGCTGGAAACAGAATGGTTGACCTGAGGTGCTCTGATTATTCATGTCCAAGCCTGGCCCTCCCAATTCCCCATCCATCTAAGCTTCGGGGTGAGCATCAAAAGTCTCTTTTCTAGGACGTGGGCTTCACGGACCAAGAACAGACATAAGGCTGAACAGGGTGCTGCTCCTGTCCTGGAATATCCCTACTGCTAGGTCTTCTTTAAGCTTGTTCTTTCCCACTTTCTAGCCCTCCTGCACGCACGTACACACCCTCACCCACCTAGGAACCCAACATAAGGACAGGACACAGCTGCCTTCAGTCTCCAAGGCTTGAGAGAACAAGGCAGGATAGTGTGTGGCAAGACCTCAAAACCCCGATGGGTGGACAGACAGTACAAGTGGCTAAGTGTTCTTCTCTGACTCCCTGCGTATGTAAACATCGCCCACACATCCAAGTAAGCCAAATGGTGCGTGCGTGCTCAGCTGCTAGGCCATCAGACTCTTTGTGAACCCATGGACTGCAGCCCGCCAAGTTCATCTGTCCATGGGATTTTCAAGGGAAAAATACTGGAGTGGGTTGTCGTTTCCTCCTCTAGGAGATTGTCCCAACCCAGGGATCGAACCTGGGTTTCCATACTGGCAGGTGGGTTCTTTACTACTGAGTCACCAGGTAAGTCCAAGCCAAATGGTACAGGATGCTATATACCTGAGATGCTGAAACGCACTCTCAGGGTGAAAGAAAACTAGGAGGGCATCCACGCTTGTCTGTTTAGGACAGTTCATTAAATACACAGTTCTTCTGCAGATGTCTTTGGCATTTAAATGCTGACTTTTAAATTATTTTTAGCTCTTTAATCTTACCTTTTTACTTTCAGTTTCTCTCCTCAGACAGAATATATGTAAAATGTAGCTGTATCCAAAATATTTCACGAGAGTGAAAAAAGTGACAGTAATTTTTCAAAGGTGCAGGGGTGGGGGGAGTGATGCATGGATGGATGGCACAAGAACTCACAGAAAAAGTGGCAAATCCATTAGGTACCGCTAAGAAGATACCAGACAAAAGAAAACACGCTACACAAGCATCACTAGTTATTAGTCATTTCCGGACAGAGGTCTCTTCCTGAGAATTAAGTGCAGGAAAACATTACTACCATCCTAAATTGAAGGGAGAATAGAGCGCACAGGGCAATATGGGCTGGAGAATGAAGTGTGAGAACACGTCACGATGAGACATACCTATCACTGTTATAAAAACATTATGCTTACAAGAAATTCATTCTCTGTTGAGGTATGAGAGTCTTTCTGCACACACTTGAACTCAGGCCTGCAGAACTGCCTATCTGCATACCTGGTTAGAATCTAAATGTTACTTGGGCTTCCCAAGAGGCTCAGTGGTAAAGAACCTGCCTATCAATGCAGGAGACATGGATTTGATCCTTGGGTTGGCAAGATTCCCTGGAGAAGGAAATGGCAAACCATTCCAGTATTCTGGCCTGAGAAATCCCATGGACAGAGGAGCCTGGCTGGCTGCAGTCCATGGGGTCGCTAAAGAGTTGGACACAACTTAGTGACTGAACAATAACAGGTATTACTCAGACATTAAGTTTTCAGAGGAAAGCCTTCAGAAGGGACTTCCTCACTTACCATTTAAGTCAAGGAATATGACAGGAATGTGTGTTTCCATCCCAGGAACTGGGGTCCTAAAACATAATGAACAACAGCATCTCAAATAAAGCAGCCTTTCTCAGTGGTATGTATTGGCTTGCCCAAAAAGTTCGTTTGGGTTTTCCTAAGATGTTATAATAAACCCAAAGCAACTTTTTGGCCAACCCAATGCTTTCTATCTCAGCTTTCATATATTAAGAGCTACTATAGGTCAACCGATGATAATGCTGGGTACTGCGTTTGCTGTAATTTCACATCAGAAATTGACTTGACTATGCCACTGCTTCTTTCCTTCGGGGCTCTCATGTAAATTATCATGCACTCTGATAGCAGAACTCAGGAGACACATGTACCCGTTTAAAACTGAAATTGAAGCTCCCTTGTTTAAACTTACCTTCTTACAAAGTTGTATCTCTAAGGGCCCCATGTGGCATAATTCAATATTTTTAATTTCTATAAAGTGGCATAGAACATCTGCTGACATTTAAGTTTAGGCCAGCACCAAAGTCCAAAACTCCTGGAGATGCAATTTTAATAGGAGTGAATAGTCTTTTAAGGGAATGACCCAAGTAATTAACATATTAACTATTTTTTTTTAATGCTAAGTGTGATGGTACTAAATATTGATTTAGATTCTCAGAAATCTTAATTACTTGGGCCAATAACAATATTACTTAATAAAACACAGTTTTAGGGCACAGTTATTCCAACTCATGAAAATAATTTAACACTTCCTCTAATTCAGACAATTTTTTTTCCATACGCTATGACTCATCCACTAATCAAACCAGCAGCAATATTCACAGCGGAAGCAGGCAGCCCTGGGAGCCCGGAGAACGTTGGAAGACAGAGAGCCGTGCCATACCATTCTGCCGGGGCTCCTGGAATCCCGCTGCCGGCCGAGGGGACCATGACGGCGTTCCTCTCCTCCGTCAGAGTCAGCCTCATCTCTAGGAGCTGAGCTTCACGGTCGGCATCATCCTCTGTCTTATCTAGAACATTAGGAATCAGGATCAGACACAGGCGGCCCACTTCCTCCCNCTATGCAGAGTACCTCATGAGAAACGCTGGGCTGGAAGAAGCACAAGCTGGAATCAAAATTTCCGGGAGAAACATCAATAACCTCAGATATGCAGATGACACCACCCTTATGGCAGAAAGTGAAGAGGAACTAAAATGTCTCTTGATTAAAGTAAAAGAGGAGAGTGAAAAAGTTGGCTTAAAGCTCAACATTCAGAAAACAAAGATCATGGCATCCGGTCCCATCACTTCATGGGAAATAGATGCGGAAGCAGTGGAAACAGTGTCAGACTTTATTCTGGGGGGCTCCAAAATCACTGCAGATGGTGATTGCAGCCATGAAATTAAAAGACACTTACTCCTGGAAGAAAAGTTATGACCAACCTAGATAGTATACTGAAAAACAGAGACATTACTTTGCCAACAAAGATCCATCTAGTCAAGGCTATGGTTTTTCCAGTGATCATGTATGGACGTGAGAGTTGGACTGTGAAGAAAGCTGAGTGCCGAAGAATTGATGCTTTTGAAGTGTGGTGTTGGAAAAGACTCTTGAGAGTCCCTTGGACTGCAAGGAGATCCAACCAGTCCATTCTGAAGGAGATCAACCATGGGATTTCTTTGGAAGTACTCATGCTAAAGCTGAAACTCCAGTACTTTGGCCACCTCATGTGAAGAGTTGACTCATTGGGAAAGACTCTGATGCTGGGAGGGAATGGGGGCAGGAGGAAAAGGGGACGACGGAGGATGAGATGGCTGGGTGGAATCATGGACTCGATGGATGTGAGTCTGAGTGAACTCCGGGAGTTGGTGATGGGCAGGGAGGCCTGGCGGGCTGCGATTCATGGGGTTGCAAAGAATCGGACATGACTGAGCGAATGAACTGAAGAATGTTTTGCCGCTGCCACATGTGACACACCTCACCAACTTGAGCCACAGCCTTGAGGAGCCTGTTTCTATTTCTCAGCCCCACCTTTATATTCTCTGTTTACCCCCAGGGCTGTTCTGGAGGCTTGTTATAATTCCCCCAGCGGAGTTTTTGGTCACTCCCCGTGACATGCTGAATTTTAGATCCCCCACCAGGAATTGAACATATGTCCCCTGTAGTGTAAGCTCGGAATCTTAACCCACTGGGCCACCAGGGAAGTCCTCTCACAGCGGAGTTTTTGCCTTCCTTTGCTGCTCCATTCCAGCACTTACTTGTCCCTGGCTGCTGGTGTATTTTTCGTATTCTACCACCATTGCGCCCGCCTATCCACCCCTGCCCATCCACTCTGTCACACCTGCCTTGATGAATCCCTCCTTCACCCCTTCCCCAGCAGAGTGGGGCTCTTTTGTAGGCTCTTGGTTAAGGTTTGTTTAATTGAACGAAATTAAATCCAAAGTCACTGTGCAGATTCAAACATGGCAGGGATGCTGTCAATGGAACTCTCCAAAAACAAACAAAAGCAAAACCGGGCACAGACACACACCCGCTATAGGTGGGTGGCCAGCTGTCAGTTTAACAGCCAGATAGAAGACTTCCCAGGGGTTGAAGTGATGGCACACAGGAAAGCAAGCTTGACATTCAAAAAGGATTTAGAGTGAAGGCTAAAGAGGTTTTGGGAGCCAAACAGCAAAACAATCCTGGAAACAGGTTCTGAGAGCCAAGCTGGGCACGGGGGAGGCACACAGTGATGGTGAGGATTACAGATTTGGAAAAGGAGTGCCTAGGCTGCTCTGGACCCCGAGAAAGGAGCTCCTGGCATTTCTCGGCACACGGTGGATGGTGCAAGGCCGCCACAGACTTGAGCAAGTTGACAGGCAGCCCAGGTGCAGGCTGCCAGCCCGGGTAGACTGCACTGAGGCACTTGGCTATATGGAGACACCTGATTTTGCTCCCTTCACACAGAGGAGACACAGCTATAGAAATCTTCCTGGGTAAACTCTCAGGTCCTATGAAATTTATAGGTAAGAATCAGCCTGACTCAGCTTTAAGGGACTTACCAGTGAAGTCGAGAAGAAAAATCCAGGTTCCGTATCTCAGGATGCCTAGAGGCAAGCAGAGGACCAGATACTCAGTGTTGATGGAATGAATGAATGCATGAGAAAATGAGTACAGTGGCCTGGTTTCATGTGATGGTGCACCTGGCGGAGGACCCAGGCAATGACAGTCCTGAATCTTTGAGAAAGCCATCTCAGAGGATGCATGGAAACTGGCTGAACACTACACTCCCTCTCTCCTCCCATTTGATTGTCCTAAGGGATTTTAGACAGTTTGATCAGTTAATCCCTGTTAGCCAGTCTGAGGAAGCAGGACAGATACAAGCTAGGAGACAATCGGAAACCATAAGGGTTGTTCTGCAGGCTTCCAAGTGGCTCAGTGGTAAAGAATCTGCCTGCCAATGTAGGAGACATGCGTTCGACCCCTGGGTTGGGAAGATCCCCTGGAGGTGGAAATGGCAACCCATTCCAGTTTTCTTGCCTGGAAAATTCCATGGACACAAAAGCCTGATGGGCTACAGTTCTTTGGGTTGCAAAGAGTCCACCACAAATGAGTGCACACATGCGCATGTGCACACCCCCCNGTCTTCACCTCGAAGAGAGTGAGAAATTATCTAAAAAATCAGGCAGAATTCAGGACAGAAGCCTTCCTCTGCACCGCTGAACCCAACGTACCGAGATCCTGGGTCTGTGCTGACTGACCTGGATCCGTGGAGAGTCCCCTGTGAAGACAAGCATGAGAATCGCAGCATTTTCTGCATCTCTGATGGCACAGTGTGGCATCAATTAGCACAAACACGTTTGCTGGATTGAACTGAAATGTCATAGGAGCTGCTTTGGAAATAGTTCCTCCACTCTTTCAGGTTTCCAGAGCTCAAGTGACTGTTTTTTCCTTCAAGTAGGGGTGAAATTGTGAACCGATTATCTTTATGATCTCTGGTTGATTGTACGTTGAAAAGTGATTCATTCAACGAATGTTTACTGAGTGCTTGCTCCCTACCAGGTTCTGCTCCACACACCTGGGATTCATTAGGGGGCAAAGAAGCAGGAATGTCTGTTCTTTTGGGTCTTCTATTCCGGGTAATGACAATCTACACTATTAGTTGCAAATGTACACTAATGGCTACATTTCCCCTTTGTATCAAAAGGAGTGACTCTTGCCTGGTACTTTTGTGTGCCATTCATTTCTTTGTTGTTGACTACTTAGTAAACCTATAATTGTGGCATTTCAAAGCTCTGAATGGCTCCATGGATCTTTGTTTCAATCTATTCCAATTTCTCACTCTTTCTGTCTCTGTCTCTCTGTGTGTGTGTGCGTGCACGTGTATCTTTCTCTGTATATACTCACACTCAGATGATACATGTATCTCTAACAACATTTGGAAGAAACGATGAAAGGGACATCTATTATTATATTTAACATGTGTGAACCTAGCTAAGATCATTGGAACATCCAAGAAATTTTCTGAGACCCAGCCAAACTAAATACGAGTCCCAATCTAGGGGGTGTATTTTCTCCTGACTTTGTTGTTCCTTTCTACTTACAACCCTCTTGGGTGGCTATGTCCTGTCTCTCTATTGTTACAAAGCTCAGCTCAGAGTCTGGGGCTCACTGTTTAGAAGGCACTTCTTTCTTTAAGGGGTCAGGCAGCTCTGCTGAGTCAGGGGCCCGTGGGCGTTTCCAGTTCAGCCCTGTATTCCAGCTTGCTCATTTCTCTTGGGTCTGAGCCACGTTGCCTGGAGCAGGAAGACAGCTTTTCCTGCAAGATCAGGGAGAATTTTCCTCACCAAGATGCCTGATTGGAGGAGAAAGGGTGAGCAGGCATTCTCTCATCTCTTTTGGGACTTTAAGCAGTTTTTCTCTTCGGGGATTTCCCACCTGCCCTGGCAAAACCCTGGCCTGTCCTGGTGTGATGGGGGAGAGTGACTAGAGGGGTCCCACTGAGTCACTGGTGATGCTGTGTGTCCTCAGGCTAGGAGGGTTGTACTGGGTCCACTTTCTGCTTCCAGCGATTTTTGCAACTTTCCTCATTCGTAATTTAAAGAAAATACTATTACCCTTAAAGTCTAAGGGCTTCCCAGGTAGCACAGTGGTAAAATACAAGAGACACAAAAGACACAGATTTGATCCCTGAGTTGGGAAGATCCCCTGGAGAAGGGCATGGCAACCCACTGCAGTATTCTTGCCTGGAGAATCCGTGGACAGAGGAACCTGGTGGGTTACCATCCATAGTGTTGCAAAGAGTCGAACATGGTGGGGCACACACAGAGTTAAGTTTAAAGGAAGTAATTTCCATAAAAGAGCCTGGTTCCTGTAGGCTACTGTGGAGGGGGTGTGTGTGTTGTAGTGACCCCACCTGCTGCTGCTGCTAAGTCGCTTCAGTCGTGTCCGACTCTGTGCGACCCCATAGACGGCAGTCCACCAGGCTCACCCGTCCCTGGGATTCTCCAAGCAAGAACACTGGAGTGGGTTGCCATTTCCTTCTGCAATGCATAAAAGTGAAAAATGAAAGTGAAGTCACTCAGCCGTGTCTGATTCTTAGCAACCCCATGGACTGCACCCTATCAGACTCCTCCGTCCATGGGATNCCGTCCCTGGGATTCTCCAAGCAAGAACACTGGAGTGGGTTGCCATTTCCTTCTGCAATGCATAAAAGTGAAAAATGAAAGTGAAGTCACTCAGCCGTGTCTGATTCTTAGCAACCCCATGGACTGCACCCTATCAGACTCCTCCGTCCATGGGATTTTCCAGGCAAGAGTACTGGAGTGGGGTGCCATTGCCTTCTCTAGTGACCCCACCTAGAGTTGCCAAATTAAGCAACTACAAGCAGGAAGCCCAGTTTGGGTGGAATTTCAGATTGGCAGCTGAAGGACCCCAGTTGTCCCTGAACACAGCCTCCTTACCTGGGAAATTAAGGTTCCTCTGCTCTTCTCCCTCTCTCCCAAACAGGGGCAGCCTGCAGCTCTGACTGACTGATGGAGGGGTGCACAAGAGAAAGCTCCCCTTTCTCAGGGAGGGACCCCTCAGTGCAGTCCCTGCAGGAGTGTTGCTCCAAGGGGCCAGGCAGCAGTCGGGATCCAGGGGGAGACTCGTCCTGAAAATCTGCTCCTTCCAGCATCCCTCCCTCCCCTTCAGAGGCCGGTTTCTCAGTGTCACAAGAATCCTTGTCTTAGATGGGAGACACATCTAAAACAGCGACCCATGAATGTGATCTTATTTTCTCCTTCCCTAATAAAAAAAATTGTGAAGATTTGTAAAAATAAAGCAGGATTTTTTTTTTCTGAAGAAAATGCAATGATGTTTAAGAGAACCTTGTCAGATATGAATATTCAGCTTTTGCTGTGTGAAAAACTAGAAAATTTGTGAACATAAAGATCATAATATTTGTTAGATTATTAAAATTCTCTACGTAATGACAGCTCATCACAGAAGCCAGATGCTCCTCTCCTTCCAAAACGCATTGTCACTTTCCCCAAGAGAAAATGACTCAGCATTTTTTTTGTTGTTGTCTTGGAATTTACTTTTAGTAAAGATAGATGTGTCAGATATGTGTTATCCTATAAATTTAGCATGAAAAGATTGGGAGTGGGGAAGAAATACAGGTAAGGTCCATTTATGGCTTTATCTTTCACATTTTAACTTTAATTCAATTAATTTTTAGTTATCGAAGTCTAGCTCTATTTGTTGGTTATTTCTATGTTGATTTGAATGCTGCTACTATAATCTATTTGTTTATATATGGTTCCATTTCTGGTCTTCTACTTTGTTCTGCAAACCTTTCTGCCTCGTTCTTTGCTGTTATTAGACTTTTTATTTATTTTTAATTATTGTGGCTTTAGAACATGCTGTAGGATATGGGAAAATGAGTCTTTCTTCTTTTCTTTTGTCTTTTGAAAAACTATTGGCTGTTCAATATTCATTCTATCAAAGAAGTCTATAAATGATTCTTATAAGTTTCAAAGAGTTCCAGAGAATAGCAAGAAGAGACAAGAAGGCCTTTTTCATGATTAGTGCAAAGAAATAGAGGAAAAAAACAGAAGGGGAAAGATTAGAGATCTCTTCAAGAGAATTGGAGATGCCAAAAGAATATTTCATCCAAAACTGGACATAATAAAGGAGATAAATGGTAAAGACCTAATAGAAGCAGAAGAGATGAAAAACAGATGGAAAGAATACACAGAACTGTACAAAAAAGATCTTAATGAGCTGGATAATCATGATGGTATGGTCACTACCCAGAGCTAGCATTTGGAACTCTTATCCAAAGAGAAAGCTAAACTATCCCAAACTCTACATTTCAAAAACTGCCAAGTAAGGAAAAATAAAAAGAAACCAACCGAAACATGAAAGGGCTCTAGTGTCTAAAAGAGACTTCAATGACTGCATTTACTTTATGCTAACTTTTTCTATAAGAGGCCAGTTAGTAAATATTTGGGGCTTTAGGGGCCTGCAGCCACTACTCAACTCTGTCCTTGTGTTTTGTTTTTATTTGAACTTTTTATTTTGTAGTGGGGTACAGTGATTAACGAAGTGGTGATAGTTTCAGGTCAACAGCAAGGGGATTCAGCCATACGTATACATGTGTCCATTCTCCCCCAGAGTAATTGTGTGTTGAAAGCAGTCATAGGTGACAAATAAATGAAGGACCATGACGTGCTCCAGTAAAACTTTATTTATGGATAATAAAACTTGGATTTCATATAATTTTCACCTGTCATGAAATGTTCTTCTTCTTATGTTTCCTTTCAATTGTGGGAAAATAACAAAGCGTTTTTAGGTTGCAAGCCCTAGATACCAGGTGGCAGACCCTGCCTTTACCCGAAGGAAAGACTCACTTGCCTTATGAACCATGGTACAGTCCTTTGATAGGGCCAACACCACCCAGAGAAATAAAGTTAAATAGCAGCAAGAGCTTGATGTGGATTCAGTAAACTATCGTCCATAGCAAATTGCCCAGAAAACTCTCTGAATTTTGAATCAACTGGGCCTTCTTCACAAACACTCTGAGGGAATGTCTTTCACAGAAATGATATTTAAAAACAAACAAACAAAAAAGAGACCAAATTCCTAAATAAAACCACTCTGGCACTTAATGGATCAAAAGAAAAAAAATGCAATGACCAAGTTATTTTTTGCCCTGATAAACTTAGCAAGCTCCAGTGCAACAGATTTCTTCCACTTTGAGCAAGATGTTGAAACTAACACCTAAAACATTATTCTGAGGTTTAAAAAAATGGTTGCACATNGAAAAAAAATGCAATGACCAAGTTATTTTTTGCCCTGATAAACTTAGCAAGCTCCAGTGCAACAGATTTCTTCCACTTTGAGCAAGATGTTGAAACTAACACCTAAAACATTATTCTGAGGTTTAAAAAAATGGTTGCACATGAGGCATGTATTCACCAGAGTTCTAGACCAGCCGAAATAATTTTGGCTATAGGAAATCTTGCGTATGTTAAAAGACAGTGAATGAAATTGCCTATATTCCAGCCTTCTCAAAGCTCTACATTCATCTTTTGTTTCTCACTTGCTAAGTGACATTCTCATGTCACTCTCTTGAAAAGCAACAAATAAAAATAAAAACAGAAAGTTGCCAGTGCTTTCATGTGAGTGTGAAAAATAGCCTCAGAATGTACCCAAAATCTCTGTGCTCTTCAAAATTCCATGCAGTTTTCTGGCTTGTCATTTTTAGCCATTGACGTTACTTGAAAGCTGGACTCTGTAACAACTGAAATGATTGTAGGATGTTTTCTGCAGACATTTTTGGAAGCAGCCTTTGGTAGAGAAGACATTAAAACACAGGGTTTCAAGGCACAGGCTTTGGCAGGATGCAGCCCTGGGCTCACAGTGCATCTGATACTTAACCGTGTGTGACTTGGGACAAATTACTCTGAACCGTTAGGAAAATGGGGCTGATAATAGTGATCTTTCACCATCATTGTGAAGCAAAGTGAGATATTGTGCACAAAGCATTTAGCACAATGGTTGGCACATGGTAAGGGTTAGAAAAATGGCAGCTTGTGTTATTACAACTATGAGATTTACTCTGTGTGGTTGTGTGTGTGTGTGTGTGTGTGTGTGTGTGTGTGTTGGAATATATTCCAGGAAGAATCACTGGCATGTGTGTCTTGTGGCCCTTACAGACTGATCAGACATGTTCTGGGAAATAAAACCATCGAACAGACTTTGAAAGGACGGCTCAGTCCATCGGAACTTTGCGGAAGAATCAAACCTTGAGTGACTAGATCCTGTGGAATCCTTGAGATGCTGAGCATTTCAAGTACATTTCTCAGCTGACTGTCAAAACACAACTTCCTCAACAACAGCAGGGCTGCTCAGAACGGAAACGTGCCCACCCACACGCAGGCGTTAGAGCAGTTGGATGTATGTTCTAAGGTTTACGCGTGCTTAAAGCAGCACAAAACAGAAATGCCTGAAAGGGACTAGAGGGGAAAAAAAAAGGATGCATGAATACGTGCAATCTGTCCATATGGAAGTGCTGCCTTCCCAAAGAAAAGCGTGCCGGGGAAATAAAGACGCTGAGACACAATACAGTAAGTCTTCTACGTATGAACTTTCAGGTTGAGAGCTTTCAAAGATGTGATCAGGCGTGCCCGCCCCTGTATGTCAGCCGTTGTGCTGTACCACTCTACTTTTCAAGGTGCGCATGCTGCCATATCAGTCATGTCCGACTCTGTGCAACCCCGTGGACTACAGCCTCTGGGTTCTCCAGGCAAGGATACTGCAGTGGGTTGCCATGACCTCCTCCAGGGGATCACTGTACTGAATTGTAAGATTAAAAATGTTTTTTTAAAATTTTTTTGTTTGTTTTTTATGTGGTTATTATTAGTGTGAAAAGTATTGGATAACTATCACAGTACAGTATCATATAGCCACCTGTGTTAGCTGGATACCTAGGCTAACTTTATTGGACTTATGAACAATATTGGACTATGAATGCACTCTGGGAACAGAACTTATTTGTATATAGGGGACTTGCTGTAGTAAGACTTGGCATGGTGGAAGGTAAGAATCGAAATGAATTGAGGCATTATATTCTCATAAATTAAAAAAAAAAAAACCCACTGAACTTGGTGAAAATCTCTTCTGAGTTTAAATATAAAACTTCCTGAAGAATCTAAAGCCTCTGTCTTCAACAATACCTGTGTCTGTTTCAGTCTGTTGCTGGTAAGCCTGACTTAGAGAAAGAACTTAGGTAAAATGAGCTGATCTGTTTCCTCTAAAGCTCTTTCTGTTTTCATTTCAGTTCAGTCACTTAGTCACGTCCGATTCTTTGCGACCCCATGGACTGCAGCACACCAGGCTTCCCTGTCCATCGCCTACTCCCAGAGCTTGCTCAAACTCATGTCCATCACCAGCTGGTGATGCCATCCAACCATTTCATCTTCTGTTGTCCCCTTTTCCTTCTGCCTTTAATCTTACCCAGCACCTGGGTCTGTTCCAATGAGTCAGTTCTTTGCATCAGGTGGCCAAAGTATTGGAGCTTCACAGCAAAGTGTTAGTCACTCAGTCATGTCCCACTCTCAGCGACCCCATGGACTGTAGCTTGCCAGACTCCCCTGTCCATGGGATTCTCCAGGCGAGAATACTGGAGTTGCATTTCCTCCTCCAGAGGATCTTCCTGACCCGGGGATTGAACCCGTGTCTCCTGCATTGCAGGCAGATTCCTTACTGTCTGAGCCACAAGGGAAGTCCACAGCAAAGTAAGGAGGAGACTAATGCTGTTAAAGATACGGGTAGGGTCTTTTTGAGAGCTTTCTCACTACAAACCTCTTGGACGATGTAGTGGATGACACCATCACCACCTTGTCATTACACAGGAGCAGGGGAAGAACCACACACAAGATGCTCACAACTGATGCAAAATCCAGAGTTTTCCCAGGTTCTCAGGCCACAAATATGATTGTTGCTGCTGCTACTGCTGCTAAGTCGCTTCAGTCATGTCTGACTCTGTGCGACCCCATAGATGGCAGCCTACCAGGCTCCCTCGTTCCTGGGATTCTCCAGGCAAGAACACTGGAGTGGGTTGCCATTTCCTTCTCCAATGCATGAAAGTGAAAAGTCAAAGTGAAGTTGCTCAGTCGTGTCTGACTCTTAGTGACCCCATGGACTGCAGCCCACCAGGCTCCTCTGTCCATGGGATTTTCCAGGCAAGAGTACTGGAGTGGGGTGCCACTGCCTTCTCCAATATGTTTGTTAGGGAGTGTCAAACACATTTTTCTGGCAACCTAGTGGCTGGCCTTTGCAAACTTTGGCTTTTGGCTCTCTTTACTTCTTACAGAATCCCATTGATCCATTTCCTCCAACATGCGAAAGCCAATGGCCTATATTAAAAAAACCCAAAAAACAATAAGCCAAGAAGTGAAAGGAGACGTAAAAGTGTGGGGCTGGTTCAGAAGGCAGTGAAAGGGATAAAGATAGAAATACACTTCCCAAGACCCAAGATGCTTTGGACCAGCTTCAGTTCCTGGCTCCTTTGCTGAAAAAGGATGCTTGACTCTGTAGTGGCTTTAAACATGGAAAGTGTCACTTTCTGGGACTTCCTTGGTAGTCCAGTGGCTAAGACTGCCTTCAATGCAGGGGGCTCAGTTTCCATCCCTAGTCAGGGAACTATAATAGATTCTGTGTGTGGCAACTAAGACCCGGTGCAGCCAAGTAAATAAATAAATATATTTTTTAAAAAGTCACTTTCTGTGTTCAACACTAATGTTTCTGGTTTCCTTGGTTTTTGGTAGCTTTTCATAAACTGCTCAAAAGAGATACCAAGTGCTTTAAAGAGTTTCATAGTTTGTAACCACCCTTTCCTGCAAACATTAAAATCTTTGAAAATAAATTCAACTAGTACCTTTAGAATTACTAAGAGGAGGAGGCTTAGTTGCTAAGTTGTGTCCGACTCTTGCGACTCCATTGACTGTAGCCTGCCAGGCTCCTCTGCTTATGGGATTCTCCAGGCAAGAATACTCGAGGGGGTTGCCATTTCCTTTTCCAGGGGATCTTCCTGACCCGGGAATTGAACCCAGGTCTCCTGCATTGGAGGCAGATTGTTTACCAACTGAGCTATAAGGAAAGCCCCTTAGAAGCTGCCTTCTTTCCTGATGCAGAGTAAAAATGAATTTTTTTATGGCCAAAATAAAAAGTTACAACCAATGCCCTTTTGTGCTATTAAGCTAAAAAGTATATGTAGTAAATAGATTACAAATTGTTCCCCCAAATTTCCATTTTTCACCAGGAATGATTTAGAGAAAAAAACTAATATTAAATATTTTAAAATATTAACTTTTAAATACTAAAAATTTCTAATGGTTTCAAAATCACTGGAAATATTTATTCTTTTCTTCATTAATAGTTTAACAGTAAACTTGGTTTTCCAAAATTGGGGAAGAGCAGGCTGTGCTGATCTGGGTCATTTGCTTGGAGTTTTATAAATTTCAGGCCTGCCAGTGTCCATGGACTAAACCCCATGAAGGCAGGACTTCACCAGGGGTGAGTGACCACAGCTGGTCCCCTACAGACTTCAAGAGGCCCTTGATTTACATTCAAGTGGGCCTTGTCTACATTGCAGCTCTGGATTCACTTTGAAACAGACTGATCATCAACCTAGACAAAGAGAGAGCTAGCACAGGCATACCAGAGGAAGAGGTGACTGCGTCTCCTTTCTTTAGCTCCAAGCACATTAAAAAAAAAAGAAAAGAAAACCCTAAAAAACCCCAACAAACAAACAAAACAATTTTGTTTCTGCACAACCAAGGCTCAGAGACAGAACATCTCTTACTTTCAAAACACAAACTTCTCCTTGCTAAAAAAAAAAGAAATGAATGAGAATCAGTTGTTCAAAAAGTCAATTTAGTAAAATAACCGTGTGTTTTGGAGGATCGCTGTTCATCGGTGGTTGTGCTTTTCAGGTTCAAATCTTTGCACAGGAACAGCTCTCCAAAATTCACCAGCACTGAGTGCATTTTAAAACAATGTGAATGAGAGCAGCAAAAGAAAACAACCAAATGACAAGATTTAGGAGGTCTTAAGATAAAACAGGCAGAGCACTTCATAGGAGATTCCACGGCTAGTAACTGATCCCTGGAAAGAGATGAATTGCTCCCAAAGTCATTGCTTGTTTAACGGGACCAGAGTGAGTCACTTTGTTTTAAAGCTGGTATGTGCGTGTCTGGACAAGGCCTTCCTTTCTTATAAAGACGGCATGCTCTTGTATGTTTGACCCAAATTCGTTATTTGTAACAGCCCCTTTATCTCACTCCCTTTCTAGTCAGGCTTGTCTGTTTTTCTAGGACTTGAAACCGCAGCATGTCACTGTAGTTCCTTGCAAACCCTTTCGTGAAAACCCCAGCCTGGCACTCACTGGCCTGCTATTGTGAGGCAGGCGCTTAGGGTGGCTGAGCCTCAAATTCTTCATGTTAGAATTCCTCCAGTCATTCCTTGAAAATGTGGGGAGTGGCCACTAGAAGCTGGAATCAGGACAAATAAGACACAGCCTTACTAGTATTAACCCTCGTGAGTTACGCTGCGGTGGAGAGCCGCACGTGTCCATGTCGTGTGTGCCCTAAGCTTTTTGGAAGTGTCTCCTACACCAGGAGAGGGTTGGAGGTGGATGACAGGTTCTCCCTGGGGACAAGAGGAGCAGAGGACGTCAGAGAACAGAGGAGAGGGACTGTTTGGAAAGTCCTTGGCTAATAGTAACAGCAAGGATCACGTAGCACTATGTCCTGGGTTGGGCGTTGGAGGCAGTTTTCATCTCTCTCCACACACCTCTGCAGTGGTTACTATTGTTATCTGCAAAGAGGAAATGACGGACCACAGAGATTAGCAGCCTGTTCAAGGTCATGCACGCAGAAGGACAAAGTGAAGATTCTCCCCAGCAATGAACCGGAGACTTTGCTTTTACTGACCCTGGAGCTTTTCCTACTCCACGTGGGTGTGTCTCCACTCCCCCCTCCCCTCGTGCTGGCAGCTTTGCCCACGGGTGCGACAGTGCCCGGGGAAGGGGTAAGGGCTGGGTGGCAGACAGTTTACAAGACAGCACAGCCAGCCTATGCAAGAGTCAGGTTTTACCCATAAGGGGTTACTCAAAACTAAAAAAAAAAAAAAAAAAAGACGTATATTCAGTTCCTCATTTTGGTTTGTCTCTTCCAGATCATATTTCTTTTCTCACTTAGTTCAAACTACTGAAAAAGACATGAGTGATTTTTTTTCCCCCTTTAAAACACATGATTAAAAGATGACTGGGTCACTTGACTGAGGCACAAGGACTTATACTCGGGAGAGTTAAAACAAACAGGCAACAAACTTTCAGCTATTGTTTAAATTCTGTCCGAAGGGATTTTTGAATCTAAAGAGTTCATTTTTTTTTCAGGGTCAGGACAATGTCCTACTTAGTACACAGGAAGGTTTTTCTATGAGAGAATTTAAAACAGAGATATGCAAATAACACTGGGGAGATTAATAGGAAGACACACCTCTGAGACACAGGCAGTGAAATACTGTGACAGATAATATATTTTAGTTTGATTTTTCAAAGTTATATAAATGCTCTTAATTAATATTAAAACAACAATTAATGAGAAATAGCCTTACTGGTTTGATAAATGGAGCAGAGTCTTTTTCAAGGACATTTTTCCCCCCTTGGTCTGTTTCCAAAGTTAATATAGTTTATGGAGAAAGGGTTGGAAATGAATGATAAGTGTGCAAAGACACAGAGATGGCTAAGATCTCCAAGCTTCCCCAGAGCCCCACCGTGAACTTTGTGGAGGTCTGCCCCGCCAGGCTAGTGTTGTGACCAGCTCTGTGTCATGGTCTCGCTTCTCTCTTTCCCTTTACATCAGGGGTCCCCAACCTCCAGGATCCGATGCCTGATGATCTGAGGTGGAGCTGGTGCAATAATAATAGAAATAAAGTGCACAGTAAATGTAATGTGCTTGAATCATCCCAGAACCATCGCCCCCACCGCTGATCCAGGGAAAAGTTGTCTTCCACAAAGTCTGTCCCTGGTGCCCGAAAGGCTGGGTTTATATACACACACACGTTTAAATACACACGGAAGATCTAGGAAGCAACAAGAGTAGGAAAAAAATTAGTTATTTTGAAAGCTCATTAACCAGCTGCTGTGGGGTGTTGATTAATTTTATTCTATTTTTTCAAGAAGAGTTTTGGGATCAGTATAACCAAATATGGAGTTTCCTTGGTGGCTCAGTGGTAAAGAATCCACCTGCCAATGCAGGAGACACAGAAGACATGGGTTCGACTCCTGGGTTGGAATGATCCCCTGAAGAAGGAAGTGGCAACCCACTCCAGTATTCATGCCTGGAAAGTCCCAAGGACAGAGAAGCCTGGTGGACTACAGTCCATGGGGTTGCAAAACAACCCGACTCGGTGACTAAACAACAACAACATAACCAAACATCTGATTTTTTTGAGTTCATGCTGAATATGATCACCGAGGTCCAAAGCTATTTCCTAGAAGTGATACCTGGTTTGTGCATAGATACATGCAGTCCTGAAAGAATTACTGTGACTTAACTTCTTCTTGGATGTCATTTAGTCATTGAGGGGTAAGCCTGAATTACTCCACAGGCATGTGGGTTTGATTTTACTCTTTGTGATCTTTTACATACTTTTCCCCCTTTATTTTTTGAGTATCTGCAGCTATTTTCTATACACAAATTTTACTTTCTTATGAAATTCTATATTCCATGTTGCTAGATCACTTCACTCTCCACTTTATGCCACATTTCCATCAAGAAGTATTTCAGGGAATTCCTTCATGGTCCTGTACAGTCGGAACTAGCCACAGAGCTGGGTCTGTTTCATTGCCTTTACCATCTGTGCCTTTTTTCTGGAATCTTTTCCTCCCTATGTAGGGCTCCTTTCTCCATATTCTTTTTCTCTAACAATTGCTCCATCTTCTTAACTATCGCAGGCTCCTGCAATACAAAGCTCTGATTTGGTGAGGTATGTAACATGGTATGAAATCCAGGATCCAGAGGAGAAAGAGGTAGAGGGTCCGTGCCAGGGCCCCAAGCGCCAAGCGTGGTCGCCTTCTGTGCTCTTCCGTCTATACCCTGGAGCTGCTCAACCTGTCCCGGTGTTTCCACCAGCCTTGACTTTCAACAGTTTCAGTGATACATGAATAGAATTTTCTTTTTTTTTTTTCTTCTTTGCTGTCTGTACCTTCCTTCTCACCCTCCGGCCCAAATTCCTGAAGAGCATGTTGCTGAATGATATCTGCCACATTAACCCACTTAGGAAAACTGTTTTCTTACCACCAAGGGTTGACCTGGTCCCAGTTTGCTGGAGGAATAGATAATAAGCTCAGCATTCTACAGTTTCTTTGATGATTTATAAAAAAAATAAGCAAAAAGGATTCTGATGTTTACACGTTGGCTAAACCTGTGGTTACTGCTTCTTCCTTTAACTCTCCTTTTATTTTATTTTTTGGAAAAGTATGCATCCTTGAAAGGACCCATTAAGGTTTCCTTTTGGATCTTTTTTTAAAATGTAAATTTATTTATTTTAATTGGAGGCTAATTACTTTACAATATTGTATTGGTTTTGCCATACATCCTCCACGGGTGTACATGTGTTCCCCATCCTGAACCCCCCTCCCGCCTCCCTCCCCATCCCATCCCTCTGGATCATCCCAGTGCACCAGCCCCACGCACCCTGTCTCATGCATCGAACTTGGACTGGAGATTGATTTCACATACGATAATATACGCATTTCAATGCCATTCTCACAAATCATCCCATCCTCTCCCTCTCCCACAGAGTCTTTTACATCTGTGTCTCTTTTGCTATCTCGTATACAGGGTTATCATTACCATCTTTCTAAATTCCATATATATGCACTATTATACTTTATTGGTGTTTTTCTTTCTGGCTTACTTCACTCTGTATAATAGGCTCCAGTTCCATCCATCTCATTAGAACTGATTCAAATGTATTCTTTTTAAATGTAAGCAAGTTGGAGTCTCTACTTACGAATAATCCTCCGAGAGTCAAGCATGATAGAGAAGCCCTATATTACTTAAGGGCACATAAAACATTAACTATTCAGAGAAATAATTGGTCAAATGTAAGAGGAAAAAGGTGGTTTGTTATGTTGCAGTTAATAAATACCTTCTGGAGCATTTTTTTTAATTAAAATTTTTATCCATTTATTTTGGCTGCACTCGGTCTTTGCTGTTGCACACGGGCTCTCTCTTGGTTGCTGCAAGTAGGGGCTAATCTCCTTGTGGTGCACAGGCTTCTCATTGCAATGGCTTCTCTTGCTGTGGAGTAAGACTCCAGTGCACAGGCTCAGTAGTCGTGGCAAACAGGCTTAGCTGTTCTTCGGCATGTGGAATCTTCCAGAACCAGGGATCAAACCCCTTGTCATCCTCTGCTTTGTCAACTAGATTCTTTACCACTGAGCCACCAGGGAAGTCGGCTGGACTATTCCTCACGAAAGCAGTAGAAATGAATATTGAAAATCTTGCATTTCCTTCCATATCACTGGTCTATTGCTGTGTAATAAGCCAGTCCCAAACTTAATGGTGTCTATTAACAATAATCATTTTATAATCAATCACTGCTTCTGAGGGTCAGGAAGACTTCTTGGGGTTGACATGCCGTAGTGTCTGCTGAACGGTTTCGTTAGCCAGTCACTGGAGCTGGAGCAGTGTGGGGCTGGAGGACAGGGCTGTGCAGGCTTGTAGGCACACCCTCCCCTTCTCTCTCTGTCCTTGTCCCAGGGCCTCTCATGTAGTCTTCCCACCCAGGCTAACTTGGGCTTCCTCACAGAATGGCAGCATCTTGGTGGCAGAACCTTTCTTTCTATGCAGAGACTATGCAGAGACTTGGGGCTTCACTTTGACTGTTTGATCTATCATTGTTTAGTTGCTAAGTCATGTCCGACTCTTTGGGACCCCATGGGCTATAGCCCGCCAGGCTCCTCTGTCCATGGGATTTCCTAGGCAAGAATACTGGAGCGGGTTGCCATTCTCTTCTCCAGGGGATTTTCCCAACCCAGGGACTGAATCCACGTCTCCTGCATTACAGGTGGATTCTTTACCGCTGAGCCACCTAGGAGGTCCTGACTGTTCCAGAGAACCAGGTAAAAACCACCCTGCTTTTTGGACACAGTCTCAGAAGTCTTGTAGCACCATTTCTGCTGAATTCACTGGGTCAGCTAGTCACTGAGGTTGGGCCAGGTTCAAAGGCAAGGTATACACACTGCTACCTCTCCATGGAAGGACTTAACAATTTGCAGACATATTTTCAAAACACCACACCTCTCTAACACAATGCTAATATATCCTTTGGTTTGAATCTAAATACATGCTTTTTCCTTTTTAAATGATCCTGAATGAACAATTGATTTAAAGAGTTAAAAAGCACATATGTGTTGCAAAGTTCCCCTGTAGAACAGTATATTCCACAAAATATCAGGAACATCATGGAGCCTTTGTGTGCATCAAATCGCCCCAATTCATGACGAGCATTCTGTGGACAGTGAATAAAGACTACCAGAGTGAATGGATGAATAGATAATGAATTAGTTCACATATCTGTCATCAATCAAAAAAGCTCTTAAGCCAAATAGATTAGAAGCCAACAGAATGAATAATAGTTTAGCATAAAGGGTGAGGAAATAAGTTTCTAAAATATAATTAATATAGCACTAGTTTTGCTTTTTTTTGTCTGTACCTGTAATTTAGTTAAAAGACAGTTACATGTATTCACAGGACTGTCTGATGGGGTGAAGGAAGGTGAAGGAGAGAACATTTTCTGAAGAACTTTTTTTCATATTTTATTTTATTTAAAATTTGCCTGCATCAGGTCTTAGTTGCAGCATGTGGGATCTAGTTCCCCAACCAGGGATTGAACCTAGTCCCGCTGCATTAGGAACATGGAATCTTAGCCACTGGAACACCAAAGAAGTCCCTGAAGAGCTTCAAGAGGCTCCAGGTCAAGTGTGTGAAATGTCCAGACCACAGGCTCCCCAACATCCCTCACTGCTGTTGGAAGAATCCTTGGAATTCTCTCAGAATTCTGGAAGGTGGTTACCATGGGGCTCCTTGGTGGTCACCCTTGGCCTCTTCCTTTGTCTGCAAATTGCTGCCAGGGCAGGGGTCTAAGGCATCTCCAAAATTCCAGATAAGTCAAATCATAATAATTGCACTCTTCATCAGGTTAGATAGAGTTTTGGCTCAGGGCCCATTTCAGGCCTGAATGTTCTAAGCAAACCCTTTTGACTTCCAGATTATCAGGTGGGCGTTCCCAGGGATCATTCTACACACGGGTCTGTGCTTGAATCCCAGGCCAGAGACCCCACAACGACCACCTTCAACCCCACATCCCCCTCCGATGGGCCAGTGTTGTTCCCTGGGGAGGTCACTTCCGTCTGTGACCCTGGGCTGAGATATCATCATAACCATGCATAACACCATTACACCCCAGAGCTTTTTGACCTGAGCATGTTTAAGACATGCCCTCTGGTAGCAGAAGGGAGAGTGATGTGAGACAAGGAGAAGACGAGTGAGAGCAACCCCCGCGAGGAGGTGGCTGCAATAATCCAGGCGTCAAGCGGGTCGGGCATGGCTTAGGGCACTGGTACATAATGCAGCTGAGACACAGTGATCAGAGATGAGTCTGCAGATGCAGGGGTGATGCACAATCCTCCTACTGCCCTTTACCCAGGGCTGAGAGGCAGCTTTGGTGGCGTGGGCCTCACTCAGGACAGTGTTCCCTTATGGAAAGCCCTGAGCAGCATTTTCCCTTATGGAAAGTCCTGAGCAGCTCTTTTCGTGAAAATCTCTGAGACTCTGAATTGGAAGAGTAATAACTGACCAATATCTGAGTCCTGCAAGAACCAGCATCCTTCAGCTGCACTGTGAAGGCCTCGTGTAAGCTTAGTGGTTAGCATTTTTACACATATAAAATCTCTACCAGGGCCAGAAGCTGTGCTTAGGACCTCTGAGGTGGTCCTGTGGTTAAGAATCCACCTGTCCCTGGTTTGGGAAGATTCCACCTGCTGCAGAGCAACTAAGCCCATGCCCACAGCTGCTGAAGCCCGCACGCCTAGAGCCTGTGCTCTGCAACACAAGCCACTACAATGAGAAACCCATGCACTGTGACACAAAGTAGCCCCTGCGCTCTGCAACCAGAGAAAGCCTGCGTGCAGGAACGAGGACCTAGCATGGCCCACAATACATAAATTTAAGAAAAGAAGAAGATGTGCTTGGTCCCAGGGACACCAAGAGAGGTCACCCCAAGGACGTCGCTGCCTATAGGGAAGGCAGACAGGGAAGCAAACAATTTTGATGGAGATACATGCCAAGAGATACAGACGTGGAAAGATGCAGAGGTGGAATAAAGGAGGACTCATCAGCTCTGCTCAGGAGGCGGCACCAAGGAAGTCTCCCCCGTAGATGTGAGAGCTGAGTAGGGACTTAAAGACTGAGTCTAGATCAGCCGCGTGGGCCCAGGGCAGGACACAGGGGCGCAAGTTTCAGGAAGAACCTGGTACGTGCAAAGGTGTGACTGCACAGAACTGCATGCTTTTCGACGTTGCAAGTAGTTTCTGGTGACAGGTAATAAGGAAGAGGTGGGATCAGCACGTGGACCGGCAGGCAGGGGCCAGGTCTCGGGGACCTTTGCTGCAACCTCAGGAGACTGGATGTCACCCCACCATGAAACTACATCTCATAGGGCTTTGGGTCCAGGACTCATGGAGGGACCCTACCAAAGAGTTTGGAGGTTACTCTGATGAAATATGTTGGAAGGATTGGAAGGGGCAAGATTGGAGTTTGCTAGGTCAGTTTTAGGGAACCTTTGCAACGGGGAATCCTAGGGATGAAGGATAGTCCTACTGGCTAGGTGGATAGTTCAAGGGCACAGCTGTAGAGTACTCAAGTGCTGGACGCCACAGGGTCTCACAGCCGGTTGCAGAATATGAGGGAGAGAAGGGGAGAATGATGCTCTGGAGGTCTGAACCAGGTGCATTATGATGCTAACAAGCAAGGAAAGCTGTTTAGTTGTCTATTTCTGGTTGAGGTGGGTGAGTGTTAGGGGATGGGGAGAAAAAAGGGCAGAGATAATGAGTTCAATGGAGCTTGTATACATGCTCAGTTGCTTAGTCGAGTCTGATTCTTTGTGACCCTATGGACTGTAGCCCACCAGGCTCCTCTGTCCATGGGATTCTCCAGGCAAGAATGTTGGAGTGGGTTGCTATTTCCTCCTGCAGGGGATCTTCCTGACCCAGGGATCAAACCCACATCTCCTGCACTGGCAGGCAGATTCTTTACCACTGAGCCACCTGGGAAGCTCTCAGTGGGTCCTAGCTTGTGCTAAGAATGCACTTAGCAACAGGAAAGAAACTCTAGTAGACATGCCTTGGTGACCACTGTGAGTTAAGGATGAAGCCACTGGGGATGCTCAAGGAGCATCCCAAGTCTGTGCTCCCTCTCCTGGGTTCTTCCCCTCACTCTGGCTACAACTGATCTGGGGCTGCAGTGCTCCAAGAATGAGCCCTAGACCCATAGCATCAGTATCACTGGGGAATCACTGTTATTGTTCAGTCACTAAGTTGTGTCTGACTCTGCAACCCCCTGGACTGCAGCTTGCCAGGCTTCCCTGTCCCTCGTTATCTCCAGAGTTTGCTCAAACTCATGTCTGTTGAGTTGGGGATGCCATCCAACCATCTCATCCCCTGCCGCCCTCTTCTCCTTGTCTTCAGTCTTTCCCAGCATCAGGGTTTTTCCCAAAGGGTCGGCTGTTTGCATCAGGTGGCCAAAGTATTGAAGCTTCAACTTCAGCATCAGTCCTTCCAGTGAATATTCAGGGTTGATTTGCTTTAAGACCGACAGGTTTGATCTCCTTGTTGTCCAAGGGACTCTCAAGAGACTTCTCTAGCACCACAGTTTAAAAGCATCAATTCTTTGGCACTCAGCCTTCTTTATGGTCCAACTCTCACATCTGTACATGACTACTGGAAAACCCATAGCTTTGACTATAAGGACCTTTGTCAGCAAAGTGATATATCTTCTTTTTAAAATGCTGTCTGGGTTTGTTATAGCTTTTCTACCAAGAAGCAAGCGTCTTCTAGTTTCATGACTGCAGTCACCATCTGCAGTGATTTTGGAGCTGAAGAAAATAAAATCAGCCACTGCTTCCACTTTTTAGGAAACTAAAATTCTTGAATTTCCCCAGACCCACTGAATCAGAAACTGTAGGAACTGTGAGGCGCTGATACCTGTATTTTCATAACTCCCCTGGTGATGGCGATGGACACCAAAGAGCTGTTCTCAGGCTGCTGTTTCTGACTGTTGCCCAGAGGGTCGTGTGACCCTCAAGTGGAACTCAGTGGCTGTTGATGGTGAGGATGACTTGTGCGTTGGAGGCCCCTTACTGACAGGTTCTTAGCTCTCAGTGCCTGGTTCATGGCAACACCGTTTCATGATCTAAGTTCAGACAAAAGTCTGGGTTTTCCTGAAACACCAATCTGTGAGCTCAGATTTCTTCCCTGAAGATTGTAATAGTCGATTAGATCTCTTTAGTTACTGCCATTTAATTCTACTGATGCCTAATGAAGCATGAGCCAGGGACGAAAAGTGATGGATGAGGCAGCATTTCACATCTTCTCGTGAACGGGTATATGAAAGTGGACGTCATCTCTGTTAAGATGGGAAATGAGACTCTTCAATTATTGATCCTCATTGTACCTAGGACATGTGCAGGCTGGCAGCTAGGAAGGGGTCTGAATTACAGGAGACCCTTAGTATTCAATAGAGAAATGGAGAGATGGAGAAATCCAGCAGACTTCCATGATGGAGAGAATGATGGTCTTTAGAAGGGCTAGCCCACGTTACTCAGAGGTGGGAGGTTAGTTCCTGCTTGTGCTAGGTGCTTTTGTTACAGAGAGTTTGTGTGGGGTCTGGTTGCTCGCCGCTCAAAAGCCAATAAACAGGCCAGGTTGGTGGAAGGGAAAGTTTGCTTTATTTCAGATGCCAGCAACTGGGGTGGGGGGTGAGCTTTTATAGACAGAGTCAGGGTGCTACATGCAGGAACAGCATAGTCATCTCTAATAGTCATTTTCAAACTGTCATTGGTGATCTGACCAGCTTCATCTTGGTTGTTTTAGGTACAGTTAATCTTCAGTTCCAGGGTCCATTTGTTTCCATTTCTTTGCAATCAGTTCTTGAAATTGTGGCAGTTCATGTCCTGAGTATAGTCTGGTCATCAGGCCATCTGGTCAACTTCTCCACCTGGTGCTTTAGTATCTGCAAGACAGCTCACAGGCTATGGCTCAGAATATTATCCATAACCCTTGAGAAAGAACTAAAGGTCCTTGACTATGCTTAATGCCTACATTATTATTATTTGGTCTCCTTTGACTGTTTTCCCTTTCTTTTTTGCATTTCTTACTTCTCTGATTCAAATTATTCTTCCACTAAAGGTGCCCACAGACGAAAGGCAGGCAGAGGACACAGTGGGGGTGAGGGGCCAAGGACAGAGGCTCCAGCTCCATCTCAGTTCAGCCTTTCTTCTCAGAGCAGAGCAAACGTTAATGTAATGGGATAACATGGGCTTAGAAGTCAGGGAGCCTGGATTTGAATCTTAGGGCTGTCACTTAGCTGTATGTGACCTCAGGTCTGCAACCAAATCCATTTGACCCTGAATTTCTCATTGAGAAAATGAGGATCACAACATTCTATGGTTGGCGTGAGGTTCAGAAGGAGTTTGAGGAGTATTTGGCACATACACGGGACTCAGCCCATTTTTCTCTCCTCTAAGCTCCCCTGCGAAGCTCCCACACTTTCTTCTTTCCTTGTGTGCCTGGTGTCTGAATAGCTCTCTCCTGGGTCTCAAAGTGTTGTGCTCCCACCAGACCGATTTCTGCCAAGTTCAAGTCTTCAGAACCTCTCTCTCCTCTCCTCCTCCAAAAATCACTTCCCTTTGCCAAGGTAGCTTAACGTCACCATCATCATCTGAGCAAAGGAGTTGAGGGTTCAGGTGAACTTGTCTGGACAAAGCCCTGCGGGTGGTTTTGCTCGATCCTTTCCAGCCCTCACGGGAGCAGATTAAGTCATGAGACTGAGTTGGAAGTACAAGGAGATGACTGGGGCCGGTAGGTGCCTCTGGGACTCCTCTGGTGCATGCATTCTTTCCTGCCTTGATTCATTCATCCATGCAGTGAACATGTGGTAATTCTGAAACTGTGCTAGGTAGGGGATAGGAAGATGACTCAGACAGTCCTGGAATTCAAGAAGCTCAGAAACAGTGACTAAGGAGACTAACAGACACTCAGGAAACTCTTGAGGGAGATGAGGCCTTCAGGAAGGCTTGAGTCTTGGATAAACGAACAGAGGAAGAGGCTGGGAGAGGGTCTATCAGATGAAGGGATTAGCGTCACCACTGGCAGATATCAGACCCATGGTGTGCATGGGGAGCCCAGGCGTTCCATGACTGGTCTATGAAGCTTCAGAAAATGTTTGAAGAGGAAGTGGAGAGTCAGGCAGATGCCCACTGATTTTTATCTGAGGTGTAGGAGATACCCTTGGAGAAGGAAATGGCACCCCACTCCAGTACTCTTGCCTGGAAAATCCCATGGACAGAGGAGCCTGGTAGGCTGCAGTCCATGGGGTCGCTAGGAGTCGGACATGACTAAGCGCCTTCACTTTCACTTTTCACTTTCATGCATTGGAGAAGGAAATGACAACCCACTCCAGTGTTCTTGCCTGGAGGATCCCAGGAATGGGGGGAGCCTAGTGGGCTGCTATCTATGGGGTCGCACAGAGTCAGACACGATTGAAGCGACTTAGCAGCAGCAGCAGCAGCAGCAACAGCAGCAGCAGCAGCAGCAAGAGATACCCTAAAAGCATTTATGGGGCAGGGTGTGGATGGTCAGATATAACTACATTTCTAGCTAAAATTTTTTGAGTACTTACTCCTGTACCAAGCATTGTATGAAGAGCTTTACATTAATTGCATCATGTGATGTAGCTTTCCTTGGGTGGAGTGAAGAATGGACTTGGGAAAGAGGTCTAGTGTGGAAAGACTGGTCAGAAGCCCCATAGACGGGTTGTGGAAGGGGAGAGGGACAAGTTGGGGTGACTGCTGGGAGAGTGGTACCTGGAGCCCAGCCTGAGGTGGGGCATGGTATGGTGGGTGGGGCTTGGTCCCTCTGGGAGTAATCTGTGGGGGGATGGTGGTCCCCAACTGAAGTGAATGTGTGTTTTATCCCTGGACCCCAAATCTGAATGTTTCACCCTTTCCTAGTAGGAACCTCCCTCCACCCCCACAACACACACATGCCTTTGTTCCACAAGCAGATCTCTTTCAGGGAGGAAAGTCCTGGACACAATGGCTTTCTCCATCTGTGCAATGACAGGTAGCAGGGGCCGCGCTGCAAAGAGAGCAGCTGAGCATCCATAGGGTGAGATAGGATGCCCTCGAAGGCGGTGAGTTTCTGCTCTGCCCCTTATATACAACCATATGCTCCTTGGCACCGTGTCCCCTCCTGCACAGGTATTGTTCAGTCGCTCAGTCGTGTCCCACTCTTTGCATCCCCATGGACTGCAGCACGCCAGGCTTCACCATGTCCCTGAGCTTGCTCAAACTCGTGTCCATCGAGTCAGTGATGCTACCCAACTATCTCTTCCTCTGTCGCCCCCTTCTCCTGCCTTCAATCTTTCCTAGCATCAAGGTCTTTCCCAATGAGTCGGCTTTACATATCAGGCTGCCAAAATACTGGAATATTCAGGATTGATTTCCTTTAGGATGGGCTGGTTTGCTCTCCAACGAGGGGTCATCTGTGAGCTCCGCGTCTGGTTAACAGAGGTGAACCCTCTCGGTTAATCGCAGGGCGGCCGAGCCTCTCTACCCGGGGCGTTGCCAGCGCCGCCACAGCCCAGCAGAGGGCAGCATTGAGACATCGACAACGGAGTGGGAGGCCCGGGGGCCCAGCGCGGTCTGTGGACGCTGACCTTTCAAGCATTTCTCGCGGGAGCCTTTCCTGCCGTGTGCTGTTTGCCCCGAAAAGGAGCAGGTGATACGAATGAAATATTTAACAATTTCTGTTCCGCAGAATGCAAATGAGTTGTCATTTAACATTTTATCAGTTGATGACACCTTCTTCCCGCTTAAAGATGGTGCAGGAGCCGGTGAACGCGGGGGCCGGGTATCTCCACCACCCACCTCCCTCCCCAGCACTGAGAACCCTCTGTGGGGACGCCGCCAGCAGCGGGAGCGGGCACGGGAGAGATGAAGGCTGAAGCCAGTAGGGACAAAGGGCTGCGGATCTGGGACCCGGGCAGGAGGGAGGGAAGGCAGGAGGAGGCATTAAGGATGCTAAAGATGCAGGCACGTTTTCAGCGAGGCTGTGATCTACAAGGCGGCAGAGCATCACAGCCTGATGAGGCAAGCCGAGACAGCAGAGTGAGGGGAGGCAGGCACCTTGCTCTTCCTGTTGGCGACAGGTGTCTCCTTCCATATTGATTCTGTTGATGAGCAGAGAGAAATGTTTAGCATTTTCTTTGTCCTTCATCATCTCCATTGACCTGCCATTCCTCACCTCGCATCCCCGTTGCACTGCAGCAGACTCCTGGGCACACCCTGGAGGCTGCAAGTGACCTTGAGTTTTTTTTTTTGTTTGGCCAGAAGGGCGAGACTGCATTTTCTGTGTTTCTATTCTGTAGATGCTGAGTCAGTGTTCCAGACCTTGAGGTAGTCTTCAGCACAGTTCTTGCNTTTTTTTTTTTTTTTTTTTCCTATTTCTTCTTCTTGGTTGGTACAGAACTGAGATTCTCTGTAGATCTCTGCAAAAGGTGACTACTAAAGCAAAGAATAACTAGTGCTACCCACCAGAGTGTTTTCCAAACCAGCAAAAGTGTAATCAGTACTTGGACCACCCCGAGGAAGCACTTGAAATGGGCAGATTTGCGTTTTAGAAATGCCATTTCAAATGCTCACACATGGATTTTTGATGC
The DNA here is from genome assembly GCA_006410875.1 of Neotragus pygmaeus. Classification (NCBI taxonomy): domain Eukaryota; kingdom Metazoa; phylum Chordata; class Mammalia; order Artiodactyla; family Bovidae; genus Neotragus; species Neotragus pygmaeus. The sequence goes on along the minus strand of SJYV01051337.1, from coordinate 857,580 downwards.
CTAATCAAGGGGATGTAATTAAAATCTGAAATCGCAGTGTTGGCGGAAAGCAGTCGCACGGCCGAGCCAAGTGGCTGCTTCCGAGGCTGTTGGAAACATTACACGTGGATGAAAAGCGGGCGCTCGCAGCTGGCAGCTGCAGGAGGGGGTTGCTCCAGCGGCAGAAGGTGAGGAGACCATCGGAGGTGCTGTTGTGGGTTGCTTTCGGCAGCTGTCAAGGTAGACAGAAAAATAGAGTCCTCCAGCAGTGAGAATAAAGTAACAGGAGAGCCGGCTGGTGCCTCTGAGGGGGAGTCTGGGGGAGGGGGAGGAGCGGCAGGGAGCCGAACTGGTCCCTGATCCACGCTCCGAGTCTCCCCAGGAGGAAGGTGGTGGTCTCGGGGTTCGGTGAAGGGGCTGGGGCTGCCAGTGAGGGGCTGCCTCATGCCTGCATGCAGCTGTCCTGCAGCACTATGGGTCAGTGCTTATCCTGGGTTTCCAGTTGTCTCCAGGATTCCAGGGAAAGGATGAATTTCTGCTGCCTGGTGGGCTTCTGAACCTGGAGTCCTGACAGCATTTCCAGGTTAAACTGCACAGATGGAGTTAGATGGAGTTCAAACGTACAAAAATAAAATACGCACGAAAAGCAACTAGTCCTTTCAAGATGGTTTATAAACCATTTTAAGTTAGATCCCAAGATTTTTAAGACTGACTTTCTAGGGAACTGAGAAAAACAATCTACAAATCAGAAATGAATATTTTCCTTCTCCACAAAGAAAAGAAAGCCAAAAAGGAAACCTCAAAGAGCAATAACAAGAGGCTCAGTACCATCCCTGCCTTTATTGCTTTTTTTTCAGTGTCTGGTCTTTCTTCCCCTTGGGTGTTTGCCATTATTCACAATATTAATAAGGAACCTGAGATCTTTTTTCCCCCCCCCTGGTGGAGCATGTTACTTTATTTTTTAGGTAAGCAGAAATTGATTTCTGTTTACTCTGAATGAAGCTGAAATGAAAGAGGCTGTATTCAACAGCACCATCAAATTCAATGCAAGAAGTATCTTTTTTTTGCCAAGCATTCCAATTCAAAAATCAGAAACAACTGTGTCATCATTCCAGCCTTAAAAACTAAAGCTGCCTAAGTGCATGAAGGTGCTATATCCTTCGGGGGGAGAGAGGGAATTGTTTTAACACATGGTTTGATCCTGCAAACAAACAAACAAATAAACCCAAAGTAATACCAAGGAATCTAGGCTATATCATGGTTAGGAACAGNAAAAACTAAAGCTGCCTAAGTGCATGAAGGTGCTATATCCTTCGGGGGGAGAGAGGGAATTGTTTTAACACATGGTTTGATCCTGCAAACAAACAAACAAATAAACCCAAAGTAATACCAAGGAATCTAGGCTATATCATGGTTAGGAACAGGGGAAGAAGCCTGCAGATAGCCCTCTGTTCAAATTCAGGATTAATTAGGTCTGTGTCCATGAGCATGTGGTTGAATCTATCTGGGTCTCTGCCTCTTTAATCTAGAAGATAATAAAGATGAAAACTCTCTCATACTGTGGTTGTGAACATTCAAGGGGATGCTGACCAGGAGGGTCTTAGCACAAAGTTGAGGCCCAGCAAATTCCCTCCCTGTGGTTTTCCAAGCACTCAATATATTTATAAGGCCCCTACATAATGATTTTGACAATGATAACTGCAAGGAAGATTTTTCACCAACACTTCAAAGAGAGCTATCTGCCACGGATTTAAAAAAATATATACTATTCTTAAAATGTCAGCTTCCCTATGATAAAAATCACTTTAGAATTTATGAAGGAGAAATGGGAAATTGAAAATCGGTCAGGCTACTTACTCCTTAATTCTGATTTAGAGCAGCTATAAAACTCAAAATACACCCGCTCAGTGCCCTATCACTGAAGAGGTTTCTATGCAGTTCTCTGGAAATGAGAATAAAGGCCTATGTTCTGGATCAAGAGGCTCCAGAGTTTCAGGAAGAGCCCGGGACTATTTTTCTTTCAGTGGGGATGGAAGACAACAGATGAGGACTATGTACTTCGAAAATGCCAGCAGCTTTTAAAACTTACTTTCCTTAACTTCCTCTCTCTTACCAAAGAGCCTGAGAAACTAAAGTGAGAATTAGACCTCAGGGAGGAATGCCCCCTGGTTTATGCCGGTCACGTCCCAAGCTTGAATGCTCTTGGGCTTCTTTCGCTGTGGATTTCTTTCTTTCTGTTTTCCTTGCTGTGTCATGCAGCATGTGGGATCTTAGTTCCCCTACCAGGGATCAAACCTGTACCCCTTGCAACGGAAGCTCGTAGTTGCGACTGCTGGACCACCAAGGAAGTCCCGAGTTTCTTCTGCTTGAGGGCAGGTCAGTTGCTGCTTCTATGGATGCACAGCAGACCCAGGGCAGTCCTCGTATGAGAATTGACTTCTCTGTGCCTTTCCTTTCCTCCTGGTGGGAAGAGGGTCTTTTTCATGTAAACATGTCAAATTCATGTTAAGTCCATACATCAGCATTCAAAATTTTAGCCTGGGCACCAAAGTCATTTAATGGAGGAAAAAGAAATCTATTCAGCTGGCAGTGCTGGGATAATAGTGTCTCTGTTTGGAAAAATAAAGAATCGTGTTCTATCTCACAACACACACACACAAAAATCAGCTGAAGATGGATCACAGACCTAAGCAAGAAAGCAAAAATGATAAAACTACTAGCATAAAACATAGAGATATCTTTACAACCATGAGGGGGTATATATTTCCTAGAGAGGACATAAAAACCACAAACCATAAAAGAATAAACATTAATAAATTAGACTATCAAAATTAAAAACTCCTGTGCATTAAAGAAAACACCATCAAGAAAATTGATAGGCCATTTGCAGACTGGGAAAAATAATTCACACCACATACATATGACAAATGACTTGTATCTAGTATATCAAGAACTCCTGCAACTCAATAATAAAAGAGACAACCAAATAAAAAATGGACAGAAGATTTAAGCACTAAACAAAAGATGATAATGAAATGGCAGTGAGCACATGAAAAAGCACACAGCATCCTTCGGGAAATGCAAATGAAAATTAAAATGAGCTACTGCTGTATACCCACTATAATGGAAAAAATGATCAATAACGTGGGGTGATTGGAACTCTCATACACTGTTAGCAGGAATGTAAAGTGGTTCATCCTGTGTGGCAGTGTTTTTAAAATTAAACTTACACCTACCCTATGACTTAAGTATTTACCTAAGAGCAATGGAAACAACATGAGCAAGTGTGTTTAGAGTAGCTTTCTGTATAATACCCCGCAACTGGAAGCATCCTGCATGCTCCACAACAGAGGGGATAAGCAGACCGTGATATGCCTCTACAGTGAAATATTACTCAGAAATGCAAAAGGAACAAACTAATAATATATGCAGCAAGATAGGTGCATCTCAAAAACACTTTCCTAGTGAAAGAAGCCAGATCTCTCCATAAGCCAAAACCTACCTTGTATATTTCTACTTATATAACATTTTGGGTAAAGCAAACTGTGTTGTGGTGATAGAAATCTGATCAGTAATTACTTTGGGGGAGCAGGAATTGAGTGGGGAGGGGCAGGCAGGTTTCTGGGGGTATTATTATTGTTCTGTGTTTTGATGCATGTTCATTAAGACTGAATGACAATACACTCAAGATCTGGGCATTTCACTGTGCATGGATTAACTCTCAGTTTAAAAACAGAAGTTATCAGAGCAAGGTGGTCCAAAGGCCCAAACATTCAATAAGAAGATAAATAAGCACTAGGGACGTGCTGTACAACGTGATGGCTGTAAGTTAACTCTGCTGGGTGATAACATAGGAAAGTTGATAAAAGACTAGATCCTATGAGTTCTCATCACAATGAATAAAGACTTTTTTTTCTTATTTTGCTTTTATTTTCATTGTATCTCTATGAGATGATAGAGGCAAACTAAATTTCTTGTGCTAAACATTTTGCAATATATGTAAGTCAAACCATTACACTGTATGCCTTAAATCTATACAGTGATGCCTATCAACTTTATTTCAATAGAACTAAAAACATTAAATTAAAGCCACAGCCAATGGATCATGGGTTGCAAAAGAGAGCTTTCTTTGTCTGNATGATGTGATCACTAATCTAGAGCCAGACATCTTGGAATGTGAAGTCAAGTGGGCCTTAGAAAGCATCATCACTACAAACACTACTATATAGAAAACAGATAACCAGCCAGGACCTACTGTACAGAAAGAGCTATACTCAATGTCTTATAATAACCTACTGTTGTTGTTTAGTTACTAAGTCCTTTCCGACTCTTACAATCCCATGAACTGTAGCAAGAATTATTTTCCAGGCAAGAATACTGGAGTGGGTTGCCATTTCCTCCTCCAGAGGATCGAGAATCTGAAAAACAATAGATTTATACATATGTATAATTGAATTACTCTGCAGTATACCTGAAACTTACATTCAGTCCTGAATATTCATTGGAAGGACTGATGCTGAAAGCTGAAACTCCAATANTTTCCTCCTCCAGAGGATCGAGAATCTGAAAAACAATAGATTTATACATATGTATAATTGAATTACTCTGCAGTATACCTGAAACTTACATTCAGTCCTGAATATTCATTGGAAGGACTGATGCTGAAAGCTGAAACTCCAATATTTTGGCTACCTGATGCGAAGAACTGACTCATTGGAAAAGACTCTGATGCTGGGAAAGATTGAAGGTGGCAGGAGAAGGGGACGACAGAGGATGAGATGGTTGGATGGCATCACCGACTCAATGGACATGAGTTTGAGTAAACTCCAGGAGTTGGTGATGGACACGGAGGCCTGGTATGCTGCAGTCCATGGGGCTGCAAAGAGTCAGACATGACTGAGCAACTGAACTAACTAAATGAAACTAACATAATCAACTATACATCAATTAAAAAATGAAGACTATAGGCGGATGGTGAATGGCCTCAATTTAGAAACCAGGCCGCAAGGACTCCAGGAATGCCCATCCTCATCAATAGCTCTGAAATATGTCCCTCACTTAAGGGCTCTGCTGAGCGACATTCCAATAGCTGACATTCGTTTCTCGACGTTGAGCACTGCCTGTCTACTAACCCCGCAGACAGGAGAGGGATGGATGGGCTTGCATCTCTGAGCTCTGATGTGAGTTAAGATTGGGCTCCCGGTTCCGAGGAGGACCCAGGATGCTGAAGAGCAGGGGGTGGTGAGAGAGACCCAAGGATGAACTTTGCCTCCTTGCTTGTGTTGGCTTGGTTTGACCTCAGCCTGGGCCAGGTGGCCATCCGGGCTTGCTCTCCTGGTCTGGGGCAAATAATGCTGAGGTTGGCAGCCCTGCCCCTCATCACCAGGAGGACTACAGTTCAGAGCTTACGTTTCTAAGGGGGAGTGGGGGACAGCAAAGGACACAGACCTGGGGCTGTATTTTAGGTCCTCCTACCAACCAGCCCTCTCTGGTGGCTCAGATAGAATCCACCTGCAGTGCAGGAGACCTGAGTTCTATCCCTGGGTTGGGAACGTCCCCTGGAGAAGGAAATGGCAACNGGGTGGGAATTATAGAGAAATATGTTGCTGTAGCAGCTGGCTTTGATTGAAAAAGGCAAAGTTTTAGTTGCTCAGTCATGTCCGACTCTTTGTGATCCCATGGACTGTAGCCCGCCAGGCTCCTCTCTCCATGGGATTCTCCAGGCAAGAATACTGGAGTGGGTTGCCAGTCCCTTCTCCAGGGGATCTTCCTGACCCAGGGATTTAACCTAGGTTTCCTGCTTTGCAGGCAGATTCTTTACCATTTGAGCTGCCTGGGAATCCCATACAGGAGCTATTATTATTATTGTTTTAATAGCTTTATTGAGGTTTAATTTAACATACAATAAACTGCACACATGTAAGCATACAGTTTGTAAATATTGACCTATGTATACGGCTGTGAAGTCATTCCTACCATCAAGGTAATGAGAACCATTCCCCTCAAAGGAGCTCTTGTTATTCACACCAGTTTACAGATGAGACAACTGATTTCATTTGTATGAGGTGGCACAGCAGCTGGGTGGGGAGACAGAAGCCTTGTCTGCAGGATTTCAGAACCATGACTCGTCCCACAACACTAGCACATGTCTCTCTTCCCTTCTCCCCAGCTCCCTGTTTCTCTCTCTTTCTGTCTCTGTCTTTCTGTCTGTCTGTCTCTCTCAGGTATTACTGATCACCCACTATTTGTTAATAGCTCTATATTTAGAGGCTCAACAGTGTCATGCTAAACCAACAGCAGTGGTAAGCAGCGATGACAATGACAACTAACACAGATGACAAGTCATTCCAACAAGCTCTTTAAATATGGTGCCATATTTCACGCAATGTGACTCTTAAGCTCTTGGCTTTGCAATCAGATTGACCCAGCTTTGAACTCCAGCTTCCACATCTACTGAGCTGTCCTGGATGATTTTAGCAACCTTGTTGAGCCCCAGCCTACCAATGGCATAAGGAGAATTGTGATGCCCATCTCAGAGCTGGTGTGATAATCTCATGGCAGAATTGCNTGCAATCAGATTGACCCAGCTTTGAACTCCAGCTTCCACATCTACTGAGCTGTCCTGGCTGATTTTAGCAACCTTGTTGAGCCCCAGCCTACCAATGGCATAAGGAGAATTGTGATGCCCATCTCAGAGCTGGTGTGATAATCTCATGGCAGAATTGCATAGTGCAGAGCTTTATAACAGCAAATTCTCCCCAGAGGTCACTGTGATGATGAAAAGCATCATAACAAGTTGGTAAAAAGGCACATCTCCTCAAATTTTAAGCAATAATTTTTCTCTTTCAAGACTACAATTGTTTTCAATGCATATATGTGGAATCTAGAAAACTGGTACAAACGGGCCCATTTGGAGGGCAGGAATAGATTTGCAGACATAGAGAAGACTTGTGGACAGAGTGGGGGAAAGAGAGGCTGGATGCATAGAGACAGTAGCACTGACATATACGCACTGCCCTGTAAAATAGATGGTTGGCAGGAAGCTGCTGCATAGCACAGGGAACTCAGCTCGGTGCTCTGTGACAACCTGGAGGGGTGGGATGACGGGAGTGGTAGGAGGGAGGCTGAAGAGGAAGGGGGCGTATGCATACTCATGGCTGATTCACACTGGTGTACAGCAGAAGACAAGACCACTTTGTAAAGCAATTATCCTCCAATTGAAAACAAAACAAAACTACAGTTGTTTCTACACAGGGAGATAGATTACATAAAAGAGCACATGTCAATTTTCCATCATTCACCGAGTACTTCATGGAACACCAGAAATACAATGTTGTCAAAAAGGGCTAGAGGAAATCAGAAATGGCCAACATCTGCTTAATTCCCCTCTTTATAAGTTTATTTTTTACTAAAAGCCTCTTGAGCAAAAGATATGACTGTCTTAGACAATAGTTTAAAAAAAAAGAAAAAAGACATCTCCGTCTAACCATCTGGCTGTCAGGCCAAGAGTGAGTTCCACAAGCTCCTATTAGCTCCCATATCATTGGCTTTAAATGCCAGGGCTCCATTTCAGCACATAAAAACAATCATCATTGAACAGATCAGTAAGGAATTTGAAAAACATTTTCTGGGTCTTGTGGTCAATACAAAAATCAAGTTAATCAATTATTATTGAAATAAATAGTGAATTTGAATGTTGAAGAGATCAGCAGGTCAAGAAAGGAGAGAAATTAATCAGTATAAAAAGTGTAGTGGAGGAGGGCCAATTTAAATGGATTTTTTTAATATTAGCAAATGAGAATAATCTAAGCCAGGGCCATTCATCTCTTTTTTGATGTTACTGAAACCTCATCTCGGAAATCTTGGTCTTCTAGACGTGCTTCAGGCAGAGGTCAGGGTGCAAGTTGGTTGCTTCTGAAAATTGGTCCTTTGCCTTCCGTTTAGCACGGAGATGAGATGGCTCACAAAGCTAAGCTTCATTCACCTCTTGCTCCTCATGTGGCTTCGCTGACACTCAAGCCCAGGGTAACATGAGACTGAAAGAAGTCAGCAGGCACTTGTTCCGTATTCTTTTTAAAATAAGCACGTTAGGGGAGCAGGCAGCATACTAGAGTCTGAATGTACAAAGGAGTAAAGCCACAGACCTTATCCATCAAGAGCTATGATTTTAATTTTAACTGGAACAACTAAGTTTACCCACTCTAAAAAATAAATAATAGTGTATGGCCAAAAATAAGCACCGTAAGAATGGAATGCCTTCCCAGGTGGTGCAAAAGGTAAAGAATCCCCCTGCCAGTGCAGGAGATGCAGGAGACGCGGGTTTGATCCCTAGGTCGGAAAGATTTCCTGGAGGAAGAAATGGCAACCCACTCCAGTATTTCTTGCCTGGAAAACTCCATAGACAGAGGAGCCTGGCAGGCCACAGTCCATGGGGTCGCAAAGAGTTGGACACAACTGAGCACACACACACTGCACTGGATGAACGGAATGGATATGAAGTGCTTTGGTAAGGAAGAAATCACTCTGAGCTAGAGCTGGGTTACGATGGGGTGGGAGTCAAGAAAAGCTGTATGCAAGAGGTAGATTTCAAGCTGGACCGAAGGTTATAGTTCATCAGGAACAATGGGATCCAAATAGTAAGAGCATGGAAAGCCCCCTTTACATTCAAAGTCATGCTGATCCATCACTTTCTCTGCTCCGTCCAACTCCTCCCAACCCACAGCTGTCTTGGAACAGGATTAATACATTTCATCCATCACTCTAACATAACAATCTGTTCTTAGGTTTCAATTGTTGTGTCTTTTGTCTATATTAGCTATATCTTGCAGGTTTCAGAAAGGGCATGTAAAAAGGTGGGTGTTAAGAATGACTCTGGTTTTTGGCTCATGCATTTGGAAGTCTGGTGTTGCTATTCGGTGAAGGAGGGAACATTGGAAGAAGACATTACTTGGGTGGAAGATCCTGAGTTCCGTGCTGAGTAAATTGAGTTTGAATTGGCTTTGAGACAGTGGGTCGAGTTAAATGGAGTTATCTTTAGGTGTTTTATTACAGAGGACAGCTATTATCTCTTTTTCATTTTTCTCTCTATTTGCAAGAGCAGCAAATTTTTACAAAATACATAATAAGCAGACATTACTTTAAAAGTAGAAAAAGCATAAGATAATAAAACATGAAAAATTAAAGAGTTTTTAAAATTAGTAATATTCACTGTGAGATTATATTTCATCTTGATCTGATTAGTTTATAGAAATATAAACAGCAAAGCACCACATTCTGAGGCTTCATTATAGAAGATGTCTTCAACTCCTGCAACAAAAGTCTGCAAAAAGTGTGATGGTTCCAAAGGGGAGGAGAATACATGACTCTGAAATATGCTTCTTTGATATGTAGACTATTAGGAGCTGAAGGCAAGCAAGACCCAGAAGACTGAAGAAAAACTCACTTTCTCTCTCTGTCTAAAAGAATTTAGGTAGGGGGCCTGGATCCAAGAGAGAGCTATTATCAGGAAGAACCTCTGTCTGAATGACCTATCTGTATGGCAGGGCAAGCATCTCATTATTGTAACAAACATCTGCTCTTCTTATTGAATTACCCTCCTCTCCCTTGAAGTCCTGACCTCATCCCATTTCTTAGCCCAGGATGGCAGATAGGCCTCAACTTCCTGACTTGCCCTTGGGTCTCATTTCTTAGGGGATGCCTGTACTTACATAATTAAATTTGTTTTTCTCCTGTTAACCTATCCCATGTTAATTTGATTGTTAGACCAGCCAAAGAACCAAGAAGGATAAAAGTATTTCCTCTCTATCAGCTCAAACACAGTAAAAATTTGTTCCCTGCTCATATGAAGTACAGAACAGTGCTCCAAATTAGTGGGCATTTCCTCCATGGGTGGTTCAGTGGCCCTGACACCTTTCATCTTGTGCTTCCACCACCTTCAGTGTGTGTCTTCTAAGGAGTCCATGCTTGTCTACATCAGCTGACAGAAGAATAAAGAGCATGGAGAATTCTCCATGAGATATTTATCTGCAGCAGACCTGAAAGAGACACAGACCGCTTCTGTTCAGACTCCTCAGCTCTAGTCCTGTCTGACAAATATTAAAAACAAGATCTGAAACTATGGAATGGCTTTCAAGAACTTAATTCCATCCCAGAACAAGATTCAGAAATATTTAATGGAAAACAAAAATTTCTAGCATGAAGCAAGACAAAATTCACAATGTCTAGCATCCAGTGAAAACAAAATTCCCAGGCATACACAGAAACAGGAAAATACAAGCTGTAATAAGGTTAAATCAATCAAAAATGATCTAAATGTTAGAATGTTAGATGTTAGAATTAGCCTAAAACAGCTTTAACTATATCCTACATGTTAAAATTTATTTAGAGAGACATGAAAACCAAAATCAAAACCAAAACCAAAACCAAAAACCGAATGTCTAGGATCAAATTGTAATGTGTGAAGTGAAAAATACACTGTATGATGAGCTGGAAGGACTGTAGCTGAATGATTCATCCCATAACCAGGCTTCTTGCTGGGATTCAAAATGATTTCCTGACCATTATAAATTCCTGTGTAACATGGATTTTTGGGGTTGCTTGACAATAATTGAAACCATGCCTGTCAATTCTTCAGTGGTTTGGTTAGGTAGATACTAAGAATGTGGGTTCTGGAATCAGAAGCCCTGGAGTGGGCTACTAGACTCAGTAACTGAGTGGCAGTGTAATCTTAGACTATTTGCATTGTCTTTCCAGGGCTCAAGTTCTTTATTAGTAAAATGGGAATATTGATGTAAACATATAGCTTTGAAAAAGACTGTGATGATTTAGTGGCTGATATGGAAGCTCATTGGGCTTTCCCAGGTGCTGCTAGTGGTAAAAGAACATGGCTTGCCAATGCAGGAGGCATAAGAGATGTGGGTTCGATCCCTGGGTGGGGAAGATCCCCTGGAGAAGGAAATGGCAACCCACTCCAGTGTTCTTGCCTGGAGAANATGATTTAGTGGCTGATATGGAAGCTCATTGGGCTTTCCCAGGTGCTGCTAGTGGTAAAAGAACATGGCTTGCCAATGCAGGAGGCATAAGAGATGTGGGTTCGATCCCTGGGTGGGGAAGATCCCCTGGAGAAGGAAATGGCAACCCACTCCAGTGTTCTTGCCTGGAGAATCCCATGGACAAAGGATCCTGGCAGGCTACACATTCCATGGAATTGCAAAGGGTCGGACATGACTGAAGCAACTTAGCTCACACAGAAGCTAATATGGAAGCCCTTTGCAAGGTTTGGAAGCTGTACAGATGGTAGTTGTTAGTATGACAGTGATTCCAAGTCTTATCTTCTCCCTAGTTGCCGCCTAAAATATGATGGCCGTGACTTGTTCCCGTGTGGGGTCAGCCCTACAGTTAAGGACTGTGTGAGTGAAGCTGTTGTGCAGAGCTGATGGGATGGGGAGAGTCACTGTGCCTTTCACTGAAATCTCCCTAATGGGAATATATGTCTCTCTGACTTCTCACGCCAACACCGCACGGCCCGGGAGGAAAAGAGACACAGGGAAGTGCAGGGCCAGGCTACCTCATCACCATAAATGTGCTCGGACTTGGACAAGAGAATCAAGCAGGGGCGGATGGTGGTAGGAGGGTAAGTCTGCAGCTGGCACTGACCTTCTTTCTGTGAGACTAAGACATTCAGCTGCATGAGTTGATGTTCCATCTCTGTAGATCTGCAGGACCCATAATGAAATGAAAATGAGATGCAAACGCAAACTCCCCTAAGAGAAGCTGCAGTGTCTGTTCCTTCTCGGCAGGCATAGTCGAAGAGCTGTAAACACTGAGAGGCAATGAGGACCAGCATCTGAGGCTGCACTGGGGGGGTGGGCAGATCTGGGGGAGCAGGACGGGAAGGAGACAAATCGCCTTCACGAAGTCCNAAGCTGCAGTGTCTGTTCCTTCTCGGCAGGCATAGTCGAAGAGCTGTAAACACTGAGAGGCAATGAGGACCAGCATCTGAGCCTGCACTGGGGGGGTGGGCAGATCTGGGGGAGCAGGACGGGAAGGAGACAAATCGCCTTCACGAAGTCCTAGCAGCGTCAGTCAGCTGTGCCGCCCTTGGGGCTTTGCTGGGTGGGGAGTATTCACCAGAACCCTGGAGGATGGGAACAACAACCTCGGGAAGAGAGAAAGACAGGCAAGGGGAAGGGAGGAGGAGAGGGAGGGAGGAAGGAAGAGGGAAAGGAGGAAGGGAGGGAGAGGAGAGAAGGAGGGAGTCACTGAAGGTGGTTACAACAGATGCCTTCAAAGAAGGTAAAGTGAAGTGAAAGTCGCTCAGTCATGTCCGACTCTTTGCTACCCCATGGACTCCAGGCGAGAATACTGGAGTGGGGAGCCTTTCCCTTCTCCAGGGGATCTTACCAACCCAGGGATCGAACTTGCATTGCAGGTGGATTCTTTACCAGTTGCTTTACCAGTTGAGCCACAAGGGAAGCCCAAGAATACTGGAGTGGGTAGCCAATCCCTTCTCCAGAGGATCTTCCTGACCCAGGAACTGAACCAGGGTCTCCTGTATTGCAGGCAGATTCCTTACCAACTGAGTTATCAGGGAAGCCCAAAAGAAGTGTGAGATGCTGGCAATTGGACTTTACAAAGTGTAAAATCCCAAACATGTTTCAACTAGCTCTGTAGTTTCAGAAGGGATTTAACTGAGGTTGAGGAAGGAGTTTGGACAGAAAGAGCTGTTGAGCTGAGAAAAATTGTAGCATCATCTCTGAGATCTTTAAAGATAGAGTTAGCTAGAATGCTGAAAATGGGTGTGTCAAGTTCAACATCATGGTGGGTTTATTCAGATCCCACCATCCTGGGCTACACAGCTGAACTACTTTCCTATGTAATGGGCAGTTTGAAATGAAAGACCTGGAGTATAAAACTGAGAATAACTGTATTGTGATATTTCCTAACATTCATCAAGGCATTGAAATTGTTTTCCCATGGAAATCTGACTGATAACCAGTTCCATTCATTCATTCATTTAATAAAGAGCTTAACTCTGAGGTGACATTTGAAATGGGTCATAAGAGATAGAAATTAATTATACAGGCAGACAAAAGAGAGCAAAATGACCATTTATATAAACAGTTCATATGATGCCATCTTCATTCCAGCTCAGAGTACCAGAAGATCTGTTCTCAGAAACTTCATTTAAAAATATTACTAATTTTTAAGTGTCTTTTTTCTATTTATTTATTTGGCTTCATGCCTCATGGTATCTTCGTTCCCCAACCAGGGATCAAACCCACAGTCTCTGTATCCCTGAAGTGGTAGCTCAGAGTCTTGATCACTGGACCACCAGCGAAGTCCCAGAAATCTCATTTTCTCACTGCTTTGTTTATTACATAGCCCCTACTTGAGACTACCTTGCTTCCCTCCAACATTTGCTGTCACCCAAGGTATGCTCGACTTCCCTTGTGAAAAAGCCTTCACAATGAATCATGTCATGTAATAATAAAAGGAGAAAGGCAGCTCTTTTGTTGCTAGGAATGGTAATACCTCAATATATGGTACCCAACTTATTCAATCTTCACAGCAAACTTATTTAGCCACTGAAGCTCAGACAGGTTTGATATTTTTACCAAAGAGCCAGGATTTTGAATCCAGCTCCTGCTTCTTCCTTTACACTTTTCTGGATGTGTTCTATTTTCACTAACATCAGGCTAGGCTGGTTGGACCAACCATATTATGGAAAACAGCTAAAATGAGTTCATGTTATATATATTCTGTGTGTGTGTGTGTGTGTATGCACTCAGTCGTGTCCAACTCTTTGGACTGTAGCTCACCAGGCTCCTCTGTCCATGGGGTTTCCTAGGCAAGAGTACTGGAGTGGATTGCCATTTTCTTCTCCAGAGGATCTTCTTGACCCAGGGACTGAATCCAAGTCTCCTGCATTACAGGCAGATTCTTTACTCACTGAGCCATTGGGGAAGCTCTATAATTTTGGTGTTCTCTTGCAATATTGGTCTATTTTCTTAGCAATTCAATATTTTTTTGAAGATAGATATATTTTTATGTAATATATATTATAATTGTAGTATATAGTTATATATATACTATATGGTTAATATAGTTATATATAATATATTACTATATAGTACAATATATAATACTATTATATAGTATTATATATAATACTGTTTTATAGCATAATATATAATATAGCATATATATTATGTATTAATAAAAATATATCTTCTCAAAAAGTATTGGATTGCTGAGAAAATGGAACAACATTGGAAGAGAACACCTAATAAAAGGAAAACAGCATAATCATGAGGGAAGCCATCTTGTCCTGAGATAATTCGCTGAGAGGGACACATCTTCACTTGTGTTTTGATGGCTTTATGAGACATGGGGACAGAAAGTAAAATCAAGTCTGTGTAAGTTTGGAGTCTAAGAGGAGACCCTTCCCAAATGGCTGGGACCTCATAGGACTGTACTCTTAGCGTAATTGTGAATTAGAAATGGACCACTCCTTTGAAGACATCATAACCCAAGTGTGTATATTGTATACGATGTGCTGAGGTCTCTTCTGCACATCTAGAGAGGTACTCGTTGTATATTGTACCGGGGAGAATTGAGAAAGGCTGCGAGGACTGAGCAAAGCGACAACACTCTGAGTGCTTGGATCAGCTTGGGGATCAGAGAGCCTGTCTGTCTGGGATGTCCTGCCAGTTTTAGACTTTGTCACCTGACTATAGCATGCTTGGGCTTCATCGTTTCAGAGGGTTAGCTAATAAATGCTAAACTCTGTAACTAAGGCTGAGATGAGCTCTTGGTGAGAAACATTGGGAATGCAGCAGTCTGGTGCTCACAGATAAACTGGAGTGTGATGCTTGACAGGAAAAATAATACTTGCTACAAGCACTCACCAAGTTGCAGAGCTAAAAATGCTAGTTCTGCCAATTTCAAAATTCTATAATTGGAATAACAGTCATCATATTTTCCCTGAGCATTATCTTTCCAGGTCAAGAGTCATGGAGCATATTAGATTCTTTTTTCACTTGATTATGAATTTTTCATTAAATATAAATATCCCTTTTTAGTCAATGAAGATAATATGATTGTGTATACATTTCAAATCCTAAAAGATGATGCTGTGAAAGTGCTACACTCAATATGCCAGCAAATTTGGAAAACTCGGCAGTGGCCACAGAACTGGAAAAGGTCAGTTTTCATTTCAATCCCAACGAAAGGCAACGCCAAAGAATGCTCAAAAAATGTACTCATTTCACATGCTACTAAAGTAATGCTCAAAATTCTCCAAGCCAGGCTTCAACAAAACATGAACCATGAACTTTCAGATGTTCACGCTGGTTTTAGAAAAGGCAGAGGAACCAGAGATCAAATTGCTTACATCCACTGGATTATCAAAAAAGCAAGAGAGTTCCATAAAAACATCTATTTCTGCTTTATTGACTATGCCAAAGCCTTTGACTGTGTGGATCACAAGAAACTATGGAAAATTCTTCAAGAGATGGGAATACCAGACCACCTGACCTGCCTCTTGGGAAACCTGTATGCAGGTCAGAAAGCAACAGTTAGAACTGGACATGGAACAACAGGCTCGTTCCAAATTGGGAAAGGAGTATGTCAAGGCTGTATATTGTCACCCTTCTTATTTAACTTATATGCAGAGTACATCATGAGAAATGCTGGGCTGGATGAAGCACAAGTTGGAAGGAAGGTTGCCGGGAGAAATATCAATAACCTCAGATAAGCAGACGACACCACCCTTATGGCAGAAATTGAAGAACTAACGCGCCTCTTGATGAAAGTGAAAAAGTTGGCTTAAAGCTCAACATTCAGAAAATTAAGATCATGGCATCTGGTTCCATCACTTCATGGCAAATAGATGGGGGAAACAGTGGAAACAGTGGCAGACTTTATTTTTGGGGGCTCCAAAATCACGGCAGATGGTGACTGCAGCCATAAAATTAAAAGAGACTTACTTCTTGGAAGAAAAGTTATGACCAACCTAGATAGCATATTAAAAAGCAGAAACATTACTTTGCTAACAAATGTTCGTCTAGTCAAAGCTATGCTTTCTCCAGTAGTCATATATGGATGTGAGAGTTGGACTATAAAGAAAGCTGAGCGCCGAAGAATTGATGCTTTTGAAATGTTGTATTGGAGAATACTCTTGAGAGTCCCTTGAACTTCAAGGAGATGCAAACAGTCCATCTTAAAGGAAATCAGTCCTGAATATTCTTTGGAAGGACTGATGCTGAAGCTGAAACTCTAATACTTTGGCCACCTGATGCGAAGAACTGACTCATTTTAAAAAACCCTGATGATGGGAAAGATAGAAGGTGGGAGGAAAAGGGGATGACAGAGGATGAGATGGTTGGAGAGCATCACTGACTCCATGGACAAGAGTTTGAGTCAACCCCGGGAATTGATGATGGACAGGGAGGCCTGGCATGCTGCAGTCAGTGAGGTCGCAGAGTCGGACACGACTGAGCAACTGAACTGAACTGAACTGATACATTTCAGATGAACTCATGCAAAGATTGGAGAAGGAAATGGCAACCCATTCCAGTGTTCTTCCTAGGGATGGAGGAGCCTGGTGGGCTGCCATCTATGGGGTCACACAGAGTCAGACACGACTGAAGCAACTTAGCAGCAGCAGCAGCAGCAGCATGCAAAGATATGAACTCATATATTCTTCATCTCCCCTTAGATGGCAGTTTGCATGTATAAACATGAACTCATATATAGATAGATACATTATATACGTAATATAAGGGCTTCCCCAGTGGTAAAGAATCTGCCTACAATGCAGGAGACAAATGTTCGATCCCTGGGAAGATTCTCTGGACAAGGAAATGGCAGCCCACTTCAGTATTCTTGTCTGGAGAATCCCATGGCCAGAGGAGCCTGGCAGATTATGGTCCATGGGATCACATGACTGAACACACATGTGCAACACAGCTGTAATATGACACTGTTTTTCTCAAATTTTTTTCTATAGTTTGAGTTAAAGATTCTGATGTGATTTTCGAGTGTCTTAGGTTTTCCTCTCCCTTAACTCTGATGTAAATTACTGAGTCTTGAATAGCTCTTTGCATGGTGAACAATACATTTGGTTCAGTGGGTTTTTTGCTGCGCCTCATTGATCTCGTGCTTGAGTTCAATGCTCCTCTGGAGACTCATGCTGGTGGCTCCAGCACCTGTGCTGTGGGAAGTCTGTAACTCAGTCTAGTTTTTATGCAGAAGGTGGAGTCTGCCCAGAGACACCAGACAAGGGGCTGCCTTGAATTCCAAGTGCCTGAGGGGAGCCAGCGGCCTCATACATGAGAAGCAGACAATGGCTTGGGACACACATGTGGGACAGGGGAAGCAAAAATTTTCTTTAAGCAACTGTTTTTAGGGAGAGAGTGGAATAAAACCCATAATACAGTATAGCACAGAATGTTTGTGCCTAGCTTCTAGGCTGAATTGTCTTTTATTTTCCTCCTCCTTTCTGTTCCATTAAAAAAGTGTTCACTATAGAAAAAAGAGAGAAAACTTAAACAACAGAAAAAAATGACCACTGTATAAAATTTTAACTTGATGGTCTTTTAGAAATTTACATATGCACATACAAACAAAGGAATGTATAAAAATAATGTACTGTTTTGAACCTGCTTTCTGGACTCTCTCTCAAATAATATAACTGCTTCTCTGTTTGCTCAGATGGTAAAGAATCTGCCTGCAATGAGGGAGATCTGGGTTCAATCTCTGGGTTGGGAAGATCCACTGGAAGAGGGCATGGCAACTCACTCCAGTATTCTTGCCTGGAGAATCTCCAAAGACAAAGGAGCCTGGTGGGCTATAGTCCACTTGCTGGGCAAAGAGTCGGACACAACTAAGCGACTAAGCACAATATGCCTGTGTGTGTGTGTGTGTGTGTGTGTGTGTGTGTGCGCGCGCGCGCACGCGCGCGCGGGCACGCACGTGCTCAGTCATGACCAACTCTTTGCAACCCCAGTGGCCTGCAGCCCACCAGGCTCCACTGTCCATGACATTTTTCAAGCAAGATACTGGATTAGGTTGTCATTTCCTTCTCCAGGGAATCTTCCCAATATAGGCAGGGATCGAACCTGAGTCTCTTGCATGCCAGGCTGATTCTTTACCACCAGTACCGCCTGGGAAGCCCTTAACTCTAAGATATTCTAGTATATTCAAGAGTTCCTTGCTGCTTATTTAGAGGTGCCTCAACTTTGGCCACCTGACATGAAGAGCCAACTCTTTGGAAAAGACCCTGAAGCTGGAAAAGACTGAGGGCAAGAGGAGAAAGGGACGACAGAGGATGAGATGGTTGGTTGGCATCACTGACTCAATGGATATGGGTGTGAGCCCACTCAGAGAGTTAATGAAGGACAGGGAAGCCTGGCGTGCTGCAGTTCATGGGATCACAAAGAATCAGACACGACTTAGTGACTGAACAACAGCAAAGACGCAGAGTCTATGAACCCAAAATGCAGTCCCATCTTGTCCTTGTGTTTCTTGTAGATATTAAGGGAGATCTAACACACAACCCACAGTTGTACTCTTGGAAGCCGATTCCTCTTTTCCTCAAGTTACTTTGGTTTATTTTATTTGCACCCAGTGCTACTTAAGGTATCTTCCATGCCAGACACCTCCAGGTCGCTTCCGTTCCCAGAACAACCTCTTTCCACCTTCTTATGTGAAGCAGCTTGTTTTCTCAGTTCAGTCCAGCCTGCCCCTCAAGCTCTGTCCCAATAGTCTGGTCCTCTTGTCAATTTTCCACTCTCCAGAGTCTGCATTAGCAAAGGTAACGGACCTTCCTTGCTGAGAAAGTCTGCTGAAGGAGGGAGGAGCTGAGCGGGCAAGATCAACCTTTTCTTTAGTGAGTGGGGATGACGAGTCATAAAGGAGAAAACGTGAAAGTTTGGGACTTAATAAAATTATCACTGCAGCATTAATGTGAAAGTTTTCCAAGACAAACAATAAATGCACACTCATATAGTCATTTAAAAAATAAATTTTATTTCTTTATTTAGGCTGTGCTTGGTGCTCGTTGCTGTGCGGTTTTCTTCTCTACTGCAGGGACTAGGGGTCACTCTAGTTGCAGTGCCTGGGCTTCTCTTGTTGGAGAGTGCGGGCTCTAGGGTGTGAAGGTTTCAGCAGCTGTGGTGTGTGGGCTCAGGAGTTGCAGTTCCTGGGCTCTAGAGCACAGGCTCAATAGCGATAGTGCACATGCTTAGCTGCTCCGAGACATGTGGGATCCACCAGGAATCAAACTCCTGTCTCCTGCATTGGCAGGCAGACTCTCCCCTACTCTCCACCAGGGAAGCCCTCATATTGTCATTTTAAATAGCGAGATGGTGCAACACTCCATGTATAGATGTTATCCATATATGTATTCTATTTCCTATTTTTGAATTTTTAATTTGTTTCACCATTTTTCATTAATGGGAAAAGCTTTACCATAAACATCCCTGCACATAGGTCTTTGATTATTTTTCAAATTATTTATTTAGAACAAGTTCCATGAAATAATACTGCCGAGTCCAAAGATATACAGTTAATGAAAATGTTGCCTTAATGCCCTTTAAGAAAGGTTTGATGATTGGTCTTTCATTAATAATGTATAAGATATTACTGACCCTGTAACTGTGTCTACACTAATTACTGTCATTCTTTTTAAGTTTGTCAATTCAATGGGCAAACTTATTGTTATTATTTCATTTATTTAATCATTAGTGAGGTTGATTTTTTTGTTTTTTATCATTATTGACCACTGTAGGTCTGATTTTGGGAATTATATATTTATCTTTTATTGGGGAAGAATTGTAATTTAGCATTTGGCAATACACAGTAAGGTTTTGGAGTCTGGAAATGTTTTTGAGAAAGTGTTAGCCACAACCAATCATGGTGAAATGTCCTAGATTGCAATTTTTCCTTGACTTCATTTTCAATTATTTGCCTCTGTACCTTACAAAGGAAAAAAGATACACAAGCAGAGTGAAATTTTGATAAATCATATTTTGATATTGATAAATCAAACCTCCTCCTTTGGGTTTGTAATGAGACCGTATTTTCTCAAAATATCGGCCCCAAAGGTAAGTGGCCTATTGTCATTAGGGAATGAGGTAGCTCACCTGCAGAATGGGGGGGTCTGGAGCCCCAGACAGATCAGCCCCAAATAGTAGCGCCAGGATTACCCATTCCAGTATTCTTGCCTGGAGAATCCCATGGACCGAGGAGGCGAGTGGGCTCCAGTTCATGGGGTCACAGGGTCAGACAGGACTGAAGCGAGTGGGCATGCTCCCACCAGGACCTGTACAGTGGCGTGTAAGGAAAGTTAGTGTGAGGAGGGTAGATGTACTTCCCACAGCCCCAGAGGAACAGCAGTGTCAGGACTCAAATTCAGATCTGACTACAAATCCAGTGCCCTCACTATAAAAAAACAAAGACAAACACAAAAGACAAGAAAATCTAAAAAGCAAAGAGGAAAGTGTGGGAATGACTATCTGTTTTGTAGGACGGCTATTCTTGATAGAAGTGGCAGGAAGTGCTTAAATCTTTCTTTCTAGCAAAAAATAAAAGGCTGGGAAATACCTTGGCTCTCCATTGGTTAGGATTCTGCACTCCCACTGCAGGGACCCAGGTTCAATCCTGGGTCAAGGAACTAAGGTCCCACAAGCCAGGTGGTGCTGCCAAAAAAGCAAGCAAAACCCCCAAGAAACAAGCAAAAAAACCCAAAACCAACCCACCCACCCCCAAAGCAAAGAATACAATATAAAAGGCTGATATGGTCACAACGAGAAGTTATGTTTATGGCATCGCTGTGGTGGGACAAAGAGATTGTGTTTTTAAGGGTTCTGTGCGCTGGCTGCCACACTGAGTACCCTATATTCTTTTCTCTGACAATCCAGATTCTTGTCATCCTGGAAGGCTGCTGCCACCTCTTCCTCCAAGAAGCCTCCTAGGCAGGAAAGATCAGAGAGAACAGCTTCAGCCTGCAGAGCCTGTCCCACCCAGCTCAGCACTGATCACCTTGCAGCTTCTCTTTCTTTCTTAGCATCTGTGGATATTATTCTTATTTACCTTTTATAATCGAGTGTTAGCTTCACTAGATTAAAAGTTTAACCTCTGTACAAAGCCATGCCCATAATAGAGTTTATCATTGATTGATCTAAGGGTTAAATGGGGTTTCCCCAGGGGCTCGATGATAAACAATCTGCCTGCAATACAGGAGTTGTGGGTTCGATCCCTGGGTCAGGGAGATTCCTTGGAGAAGGAAATGGCAACTCATTTCAGTATTCTTGCCTGGGAAATTTTATGAACAGAGGAGCCTGGCAGGCTACAGACCGTGGGGTCACAAAAGAGTTGGACAAGGTTTAGCAACTAAACAACAAGGATGCCTTAAGACAGCTTTATAGAAGCATTCGACTAATATTTATTAAGCAACTGCTACTATCTAGGTGTTTCTACATAAGCTGTCTTATTTAATTCTCAAAATCATCTTGCCAGGTAGGAGATAGAGGTCTATTCCCCACCCCATCCTCCTTTTTTTTGAGGAGAAAACTGAAGCCAAGAAGAGTTAAATAATTTCTCAGGATTCCTCTGTGAGTTGGGTTTGTATCTGAATTCCTGCTTCCCAGCTTCAAAGCTCATGCTTTTTACATAGACACACTCCTTCCAGGTTTGATCAACACCACCTGGCTGTGTGTGGAAGAACTTTTCACAGAGAACTATCATTGCTGACAAGCTTATTGAGGGACACTGAGAAAAGGAAGGCATCATTATTTTGACAGGTCTTGCTAACCAAAACCCATGGTGCCTATGTTCTTGGGTGTGAAGATTTTTAAAAAGCAAACTATAAAAGTATAGAGATGTTGCCTTTCCACGGAAGCCAAAATTGATGGGTTTTCAGGAAGAAAACTAATGGACTTCTGATTATCTTTTGCTGGCAAAACATCCAAGTGGAATTTTCAGGGGCTATCAGCACAAAAATGTTTATTAAAAAATGTAGTTCTTAATGCATCGAGGACTTCTTAGCCTGTCTATAGAAGTGGATCATTTCTACGGGAAAATGTTAAATGTGGGAAGACTATAATGAGGCTCCCTAAACATTCTGTGGATGACATTAGGTGCATTATTGCTTCATTAAAAAAGGAAAGAATTAATTTTATATAACAAAACAAATGGGAAGTCCTGCATGTTACTTTGTTTAGCTACTTGTCTGTTAAAGCAATTTCCACTGTACGTGGGACTCCAGCTTCATTAAACTTCCTTGAGGCTAAGTTATTTCATGATTAGATGACCTACAGGACTTATTCTATTTTTTTTTCCGAATTCTTCACCACTAAAACACCCCAAACCAAACCAAACTAAAGCAAAAAGGGAGTGGCTTATGGATGTCAAGTTTGTAAGCTAAAATGTAAAGATGTATCTCTTTCAGAATCTGCCAAGCCAGAGGAAATCCATAAAGAATAACTACTGAGGAAAGAAATTCTGGAGATGGGTAGAATTATTTGGCTGAAAAAAAAAATGAAACTAGAAAATCTGCCAAGTTTCATGAATTCATACATCACAAGGAAACTTCTTAAGCTTAATGAGGATACTAGGGTTGCAAAAGAGTTGGACATGACTTAGCGACTAAACCACCAGTGAGGATGGTGCTTTTTATGTTTTTCAAATTTTATTTTGATCAGAGAATAATTACAATATTGTTATGGTTTCTACCATTTATCAACATGAATCAGCCACAGGCATATGTACATCCTCCCCTCTCCTAAATGTCCTTCCCATCCCACACCTGTAGGTCATCAAAGAGCACCAGCTTTGGGTTCCCTACCTCATAAAGTAAATTCCCACTAGCTAGAGGATAGTGGTTTAAAAAAATATTCAACATTTAGAAATCATGATTAAATATACATAACATAAAATTTGCCATTTTAAACAATTTTTAAATGTTCAGTTCTGTGGCATTAAGTACATGCACATTATTGTGTGACTGTCATTGCTACCCCAATTCAGAACTTTTTCATCATTCCCAACTGAAACTCTCTATCATTAAGCTGTAATTCTGCATTCTCCTCTCTCCCAGCCCCCGGTTATCAAAACATTCATTTTTAAAAATAATTTTTATTGGAGTAGAGTTTATTTACAATTCTGTGCTAGCTTCTGCTGTACAGCAAAGTGAATCAGTCACACAAACACATATATCGACTCATTCTAAGATTCTATTCCCACATAAGTCATCACAGAGTAATGAGTAGAGTTTCTTGTGTTATACAGTCAGTCTCAATTTCCCAGTTAATCCCTCCTCCCTTTCCCCCCTTGCTAACTATTTGTTTCTTACAACTGTGACTCCTACTTCTGTGTTGTGGAAAAAAAGTAAAAGTGAAAGTGAGTTGCTCAGTTGTTTCCATTTCTTTGCAACCTCATGGGCTGTACAGTCCATGGAATTCTCCAGGCCAGAACACTGGAGTGGGGAGCCTTTCCCTTCTCCAGGGGATCTTCTCAACCCAGGGATCGAGACCAGGTCTCCCGCGTTGCAGGCAGATTCTTTACCAGCTGAGTCACAAGGGAAATTTGTACCTTCTTTCAGATTTCACAGGTAAGTGATGTCATATGACAGCTGTTTTTCTCTGTCTGACTTACTTCACCCAGTGTGACAATCTTTAGTTCCATCTATGTTGCTGCACATGACATGATTTCATTCCTTTTTATGGATGAGTAATAGTCCATGTACATAATCAAAACCTTTATTCTGCTTCCTGCCTCCCTGAATTTGGTTATTCTAGCTACCTCTCAGTGTTTTAATTGAAGTATAGTCGACTTACAATGTTGTGTTAGTTTCAGGTGTACGGCACAGTGATTTGGTTATATATATATATCATATATTATTCGTTGAGCAACTTCTAGGAGTTGTGAGACCCATGCTGTCTCAGGCTCAATCCCCAAAACCGCTGACAGCGCAGGTGGAGGAATCCAGCTTTGCTCTCCTGAATAATGTAGGGAGGTGGTGTGATGCAGAACTGGCCTCTCCAAGCTGTGTACACATCACAATTGCCAGGAGAGAGCATTAAAATGTATTGTGGGGCTGCCAGGGCTCTGGGACCAGGCTCCAAATGTCCCTCAGGGATTCTCATATACACTCAGCTTTGAAAGCTACTGACAAGGGCAGAGAGACCTGAGTCATAGCTGGGCTCTCTCACTGGATATGTGACATATCCAGTGACACATATCTGGCTCTGTCACAGATGTGCGGCTTCTGGTGATTCACCTGCTGGCTCTCAGCCTCAGCTTTCCATCTGTATATTGGGTTTTGGTGAGGAGGATGAGTATTTGGCTCATAATTTGACACCATTTTTATCCATGTAGAATATGTGACAGAAGACATGGCTTATGTTTCTCAGCTCTAACTCAGTTTGTTCAGTGAGAAGGTGGGTATTGCCCCAGACTGAGAAATCACTCAGCCCCGTGGCTTCCCAGGCAGCCTGTCACCCTGGTCTTGAAGTTCCAGCCTTCTGCCCCTGGGGGTCCTTGGAAAGATGCTGGCTGATAGATTGCTGGGAGCTAGGGGAGTAGGTAGGCTGGAGGCAGATGCCCCCTGGTTATTGCAGGTAGAAGGAAGCCAGAGGAGAGCAGTGGGCTCAGGTCTTCAAGAAACTCAGCTCCATCCCTGTAACCATTCACCTGGGTTCTGCATCCTTCAACAAACCTAAAAATGAGAAACCAGAAGTTAGCAATGCCTTCAAAAGCTTTTGGCTTCCCTGCTGGCTTAGACGGTAAAGAATCTGCCTGCCGTGCAGGAGACCTAGATTCGATTCCTGGGTCAGGAAGATGGAGACCTGGGTTCGATCCCTGGGTCAGGAAGATCCCTTGGAGAAGGAAATGGCAATCCACTCCAGTATTCTTGCCTGAAGAATCAATCCGATGGACTGAGGAGCTTGGTGGGCTACAGTTCATGGGGTTGCAAAGAGTTGGACCTTTTTAATTGCATGTAGATAGATCAAGTGACTTCTCTCTGTGACCCATCACCAGGACATTTAGTAAGAAAGGATATTTACTAGCTTTATAAAATGATGGATTTTTTTTTTCCAGACACACATGCTGATTTCATTTCAACTGTATGGCAGAATTCTGTAAAGAGCCTATCTTTCATATACTTTGGAGCAAGGTATCCAGATCATTAATTCTGAAGAAAGGATTCTGACAAAATATGAGATAAATCAGAACAATATTACATTCTTACTCTTTCTTGGCAAGAGCTGCAGTAGTTCCAGAAATTAGCCCATGGAAATTGCAAAGCTGGGGTGAATTTTGCACTTCAATGACTAAAGTATTTTAGTAGTGCTTGAACAGGAAAATCAACAAAATGTAAAAGTCATCAGAACATATCTACCAGATATGAAAACTAATTTAGTGAACTGACTGCACACTCTTTCTAAAAGGATTGGAGAAATTTTCTCACAAATCCTCTTCCATTTCTAAGAGACAACTAAGGGCGGGTGTGTGATCACTCCCGTTGAAAACAGGGTGGACAAGCAGAATGATTCTTGCAAGATTACCCAGCTGGTACGGCTGTGCAAGAACCTACATTAATTCTCGTAAAGGTGGAGGTTAGTTTAATAAACCCCACTGCTAAAATAACAGCATCCATTTCTACAGACACTGATATATTTTCAACATAGTGACTTTAAGGGAGGTACACAATGAGTAGAATGAAAGGCAGGTGTGTAGATTAGCCTGGAAGGGCTAGTCCTTATCCAGGGCTGACCTCTGAGCCCATCATCCAGCCATAGGCTCAACTTGTTCTCAGGGTGTTCTCAACTTGTTCTCAGGTTCTGAGCCCATCATCCAGCTATGAGGCTCAACTTGTTCTCAACTTGTTCTCAGGCTCAACTTGTTCTCAGGGTTCTCTCTTGACTGCCCAGCCTAACTCATCAAGTTTAGAAAGTTTTACTCCATCCTCATAGAAAATGCTTACTATCACATTTCTGTAGGTCTTCAAAAAAGCTGCAAGAGAGATTCAACTATGATAGAACATTGTGTAAGTTTGAGTGGGCAAGCCTGTAAATATGAGGACCTGCTTAAAGGTTTAGCTTCCCTGGTGGCTCAGAGGATAAAGCGTCTGCCTGCAATGTGGAAGACCCGGGTTCGATCCCTGGGTTGGGAAGATCCCCTGGAGAAGGAAATGGCAACCTGCTCCAGTATTCTTGCCTGGAGAATCCCATGGACAGAGGAGACTGGCAGGCTAATAGTCCACGGGGTTGCAAAGCGTTGGACATGACTGAGCAACTTCACTTTCTTTCTTAAAGGTTTAAAGACTGGTTTCAAGTACAACAGGACAACTGCCTAAGGCAGGGGCAGTAGAGATGGAAGGAGGGGATTAATTCAATTTCTGTTGTCTGGGTGGGAGTGGTGAGAAAGAATGAGCGAAAGATGACTGCTATGCTTTTGGACTTGAATGGGTAAACATTCAATGAACTTTGTCAAAGAGGAGGAAGGGCAGGAGTTGAGGCAGAGATGATCGATTTACTTTGGACATAATTTGTGCTGTTGCAGATACAGACATCTAGCAGACAACTGGATAGATAATTTGAAGGTGAGGGTGGTGGACAGAATTCCAAGAGAATTCAATGACTCACAACCTTAGATAACCTTCTTCTTTTGAATGTGTGTGTATGGGGTGACCTATAACTTGCTTCTGTAACCAAGGTAAAAAATGGGCTATCACTTCCATGATTAGGTTACATCAAACTCTCAGGTGATTCCAAAACCTCCGCAGATTTTTCAAAGCAGTTTGTGGGTGGTAAATGGTCCTATTTAAATGTCTCACCCTACCCTCCCTGCACATCTGGCCCCAAGGAGATGTCCACCATTGTTGATTGTCTCTTTGTGGCACTCGTTTTTTTCTCTCATAACTTTGGAAGTTTTTGTCATTATTGGGGTGCTGGAGAAGACTCTTGAGAGTTCCTTGAACTGCAAGGAGATCAAACCAGTCAATCCTAAAGGAAATCAAACCTGAATATTCATCAGAAGGAATGGTGCTGAAACTGAAGCTCCAATACTTTGGCCACCTAATGTGAAGAGCTGATTCATTGGAAAAGACCCTGATGCTGGGAAAGATTGAGGGCAGGAGGAGAAGGGGGCTACAGAGAATGAGATGGTTGGATGACATCAGTGAGTCAATGAACATGAATCTGAGGAAACTCTGAGAGATAGTGAAGGACAAGGGAGTCTTCAGGGCACTTTGACTCAGAGTATGTAATTTTAGCCTCATTTAGAGCGGTGCCCATTTCTGGTCTATGTACTGTTCCTTTTGTTTTTAACTGCACTCAAGTTATTCAAATTAGGTGTGTGTGAGATCACCGATGTGTTTAAAATAGAAGGAAGCTTACAGTGTTAAATCAGCAACATCTTTATGAGAAGGCTTTATGGCTATATTCTATTTCCTGTTTCTTTAATCAATGGTTTGCTGCTGCTAAGTCACTTCAGTCATGTCCAACTCTGTGCGACCCCATGGATGGCAGCCCACCAAGCGCCCCTGTCCCTGGGATTCTCCAGGCAAGAACACTGGAGTGGGTTGCCATTTCCTTCTCCAATGCATGAAAGTGAAAAGTGAAAGTGAAGTCACTCAGTCGTGTCCGACCCTCAGCGACCCATGGACTGCAGCCTTCCAGGCTCCTCTGTCCATGGGATTTTTCCAGGCAAGAGTACTGGAGTGGGGTGCCATTGCCTTCTCCAAATCAATGGTTTAGTGGCAACCAAAACAC
This sequence comes from Neotragus pygmaeus, assembly GCA_006410875.1. Lineage (NCBI taxonomy): Eukaryota > Metazoa > Chordata > Mammalia > Artiodactyla > Bovidae > Neotragus > Neotragus pygmaeus. Next base: position 829,822 of record SJYV01051337.1, on the reverse strand, counting down.
ATAATGAAGAATTTTGAGGTGTGGTTGCCTTCTGTAAATATTGAAACCCACTGTGTGGATGGAATTTGTGGAAGAGAATAAGGGAGGGAGGAAATGTGGGACTCAGAAGTCAGGTGATACCCCAAATCCAAGGAAGGTGCCAGCTAAGAGTGGCAAGGTTGAAATAAAAGTAAAACCCAGGAAGCTTAAATCTAATCTCTTGAAGGATATGCGGAAGGAAAATTGCAACATTTGTGGGACTGTCATTGCTGAACTTGAGTGGGGATTCCATGGACTAACAACAGGTGTTTCTAGTGCTGTGGGGCAGGCGGCCCTGAGAGACCACACAACTGCACATCAGCTTGGTGGGCTCAGCTTGCAATGTGGATGGGCCACCAAGTTATGAAACTGTTGGTGAACTAGCCTTAAAGTTCATCAATGTTAGGGGCTGAATTGTGTCTCTCCAGAATTCACGTGGTGAAGCCCTCACTACCAGGACCTCAACATTAAACTGGGTTTGGAGACAGGGTCTTCCAAAAGCAGTTAAGGTACAATGAGGTCATAGGAGTGGACCCTACTCCAGTCTAACTGGTGTCCATGTAAGAAAAGGAGGTTGGACACAGACATACAGAGGGAAGACGATGTAGGGATGCAGGGAGAAGATGACCGTCCACAGCCCAAGGAGAGATACCTCAGAAGAAAACACTCAGCTGACAGCTTGATCTTGGACTTCTAGCCTCCAGAACCATGAGAAAATAAATTCCTGTTATTGAAGCCAGTTAGTCTGTGGCACTGTGTTTAGCAGAGTCAGAAAACAAATATATCCATCCAACTCTTTGCACCCCAATTTCCTATTCCTGGGGTAACTTTCTGGTTGTAACCTGACCTCCCATGCAGCTATTACTATGTGGAAGGAATTCACTAGCCAGAGCTCATGAGGATTCTGGCCCACTTATTAGTTTTATTTCCCACTATGAATTAGGTGACTGGGTTTCTGCATGCACTGGTTAATGTAGCAGTCTGACAAGCATGTTTACGATGGGTCAGTCTTGGAACTGACTTCTTTTACTTGTGAATGCTGTAGAATCAATGGGGCTTCCCTGGTGGCTCAGCAGTAAAGAATCCACCTGCAATGCAGGAGATATGGGTTTGAGCCCAGGGTCAGGAAGATCCCCTGGAGGAGGGCATGGCAACCCACTCCAGTCTGGAGAATCCCATGAACAGAGTAGCCTGGCAAGGTATAGCCCACGGAGTTTCAAAGAGTTAGACATGACTGAAGCGACTGAGCATGTGTGCATGCATGCTGTGAAATTGAGTTTGTGAGCTCACAGAGCCATTTTCACACTAGAAATGTTTGTGTCATGTTTCCTCCTGTGTGACATTAAGTAAATATTACAGGCTTTTCCCCCTAAGATATGTGCATCACAGATGACCCTATTCTTTACCTCCTTTGTAGTCCAAGCTGAGATGGAGAAACTGGGTAAGATTTGGGTACAGAAGGTCAAGTATTCAAAGGACATAGTTTAAAAATAATCTTTAGTGGTTTGTTTTTAGACTGCATTAAATATCCTCCTTTTTGCCAAATTCAGACTTAAATTGAAGTAGGGAAAATCACTAGACCATTCAGGTATGATCTAAATCAAATCCCTTATGATTATACAGTGGAAGTGAGAAATAGATTTAAGGGACTAGATCTGATAGACAGAGTGCCTGATGAACTATGGACAGAGGTTTGTGACATTGTACAAGAGACAGGGATCAAGACCATCCCCATGGAAAAGAAATGCAAAAAAGCAAAATGGCTGTCTGGGGAGGCCTTACAATAGCTGTGAAAAGAGAATCGATAAGCAAAGGAGAAAAGGAAAGATATAAGCATCTGAGTGCAGAGTTCCAAAGAACAGCAAGGAGAGATAAGAAAGCCTTCTTTAGTGATCAATGCAAAGAAATAGAGGAAAATAATAGAATGGGAAAGACTAGAGATCTCTTCAAGAAAATTAGAGACAGCAAGGGAATATTTCATGCAAAGATGGGCTCAATAAAGGACGGAAATGGTATGGACCTAACAGAAGCAGAAGATATTAAGAAGAGGTGGCAAGAATACACAGAAGAACTGTACAAAAAAGATCTTCAAGACCCAATAATCATGATGATGTGATCACTCATCTAGAGCCAGACATCCTGGAACATGAAGTCAAGTGGGCCTTAGAAAGCATCACTACGAACAAAGCTAGTGAAGGTGATGGAATTCCAGTTGAGCTATTTCAAATCCTGAAANATCAATAACCTCAGATATGCAGATGATACCACCCTTATGGCAGAAGGCAAAGAACTAAAGAGCCTCTTGATGAAAGGGAAAGAGGAGAGTGAAAAAGTTAGCTTAAAGCTCAACGTTCAAAAAACGAAGATCATGGCATCCGGTCCCATCACTTCATGGGAAATAGATGGGGAAACAGCGAAAACAGTGTCAGACTTTATTTTTTTTGGCTCCAAAATCACTGCAGATGGTGACTACAGCCAGGAAATTAAAAGACAATTGCTCCTTGGAAGAAAAGCTATGACCAACTTAGCATATTAAAAGGTAGAGACATTACTTTGCCAACAAAGGTCCGTTTAATCAATGCTATGGTTTTTCCAGTAGTCATATATGGATGTGAGAGTTGGACTATAAAGAAAGCTGAGCACCAAAGAATTTATACTTTTGAACCGTGGTGTTGGAGAAGACTCTTGAGGGTCTCTTGGACTGCAAGGAGATCCAATCAGTCAATCCTGAAGGAAATCACCCCTGAATATTCATTGCAAGGACTGATGCTGAAGCTGAAACTGTAATAACTTTTGCCACCAGAAGCAAAGAACTGACTCACTGGAAAAGACCCTGATGCTGGGAAAGATTGAGGGCAGGAGGAGAAGGGGACGACAGAGGATGAGATGGTTGGATGGCATTACCGACTTGATGAACATGAGTTTGAGCAAGCTCCAGGAGTTGGTGATGGACAGGGAAGCCTGGCGTGCTGCAGTCCATGGGGTCACAAAGAGTTGGACAGGACTGAGTGACTGAACTGAATTGAGTCCCCCCTTTATCTGTGGTTTTACTTTTCAGTTTCAGTTACTTTAGGTCCTCCATGGCCTAAAAATATTGCATGAAAAATTCCAGAAATAAATAATTTGTAAGTTTTAAATTGTGCACTGTTTTAGTAGTATGATGAAATCTTATTCATTTCCACCCAGGGCATGAATCATCCCTTTGTCCAGTGTATCCTGCCCCTTAATCACTTAGTAGTTGGTAGAATCAACTGATACCGCATGGCAGTGTTTATGTTCTTATAAACATTATTTTACTTAATATTAGCCCTATAGTGCACAAGTAGTGATGCTGGCAATTCAGATATTACTCGGCCCAATTTATAAACTAAACTCTATCATAAGTATTATCTATAAAGAAAAACATAGTATGTTCAGGGTTTGGTACCATACATGGTTTCAGGCATCCTTCTGAGGGTCTTGGAACATACTGCCTGTGGGTAGTTGGGGACTACTGTCTATGAAGAACACTTGTCATAATGGGAAAACCTGTTTTTCCTTGCTCAGCTTCCATGTTAAATTTCTTTTCAGAAGCAGTTCAATATTCAATCAACACCTCGTTCAAACAGATAAGTTCTGATAATAGTTGAAAGAACACTACAAAAGGAAGTGTTAGCAATAGGTCCAGGGTGGCTCAGTGGTAATGAATCCGCCTACAATATAGGAGATGTAGGACACAAGGGTTCGATCTCTGGGTCAGAAAGATTCCCTGGAGGAGGGCATGGCAACCCACTCCAGTATTCTTGTCTGGAGAATCCTATGGACAGAGGAGCCTGGAGGGCTACAGTCCATAGGGTTGCAAAGAGTCGGACACGACTGAAGTGACTAAGCACGCACACGTGCATCCATAGGCCCACAAGCGTCCATCTGTCCTGGACGGATGAGCACCAATGAACACACACCAAGGCAGACTGCCTCACAAGACAAGGCTCTGTCATAGACAACCAGTGCCATACTGAGTGAATTCTCATTAACAGTGAAGTCCAGGACCTCCTTGGTGGTCCAATGACTGCCCGACCTTCCACTGCAGGAAATCTGTGTTCCATCCCTGGTCTGGGAACTAAGATTCTACACGTCATGTGGCACAGCTAAAAAACAAAACAAAAACCCCCAATGAAGTCCACTTGGGCGAGAGTAACTAGCCTTTCAAGGATTCAAAGAGAAATGCAATTCCCTTTTTATGTAAGTAATTTTATAATCTTTCTGATCGGGCCCACAGCTGTAATATCTGATTCTGGCAAACTCTATAATCACATTTCCAGTGAACCTTTGATGTACCCTGAGCTGAAACCACACCATTACATTTTCATGAGAACTTGCTGCTCTTTGCTTCATTTATAAGCATTTTGTCACATTTCCTTCTGTTTAAATAATCCAACTTAAAGAAAAATATCTTGAGGGGATGTGAGTCATTCTTTTTATATTAATTCCTGTTTTGGCTGTTGCCAAAAAATTAGTATTTATTTTCCACAAATGTGATACATTCATTCTCATGTTTACCTTTTTGCCATTGTGATTGTATCCAAAACAAAACACTGAAAGAGGAGGTGTATATTGTTCTTTGACAAAGATCAGGTGCAAAGGAGTAAATTATTTTGATATATTTTATGTTGCAGTGACTGGTACCCAAATGTTAAGCTTTCACAGTTCACGAATGTCTGGGTGCCAAGGAGGGTAAGAGAAGTTTATCCTGAATGCAGGACTATCGGTCCTAAAACTGTGAAACATTGGGCCAGCCAAGACTCTTGTCTAACCTGTGCTAAGACAGTGACTAGATGAAGGAGGCAGCAAGGATAAAGACAGGGAAATCCTATTTGAAGAAGAGGTGTTTTCTGCTTGGAAAGAAAACATATAGACAGAATACCAGAAGTGATGGGAAGATAAAAAACTGTGACCCTGACAAATCAAGGTCTGTGGGATTCTGTGTTTAGTTCCAAATGGAAATGACTTTTCCAAGAAACATTTGTCTCCAGGTTCCCTCAATTCCAGTGAGTGAGATAAAGCCAGCAGTTAATGGTTTGTCCCATTCACTCATTCATTAATTTATTCAAAATTATTTATTTATTTTTTTCCGGGCAAGACATTGTCAATAGGAAAACAGTTGTCCCTTGGTATCTGCAGGGGATTGGTTCTAGGATCCACCATGGACACCAGAATCTGTGGATGCTTAAGTCTCAGAGTCGGTCCCTGCAACCACCGTTTTGCATCCTCCAATTCCACTGACCAAGGATGGTGTGAAGAGCCAACACACTGGAAAACAATCCTGATGCTGGGAAAGATTGAAGGCAAAAGGAGAAGGGGGCAGCAGAGGATGAGATGGTTAGATAACATCACCGACTCAATGGACATGAGTTTGAGCAAACTCTGGGAGACAGAGAAGGACAGGGAAGCCTGGCGTGTTACAGTCCATGGGATCACAGAGTCAGACATGACTTAGCAACTGAACAGCAGGATGGTATAATATAGTATTTACTATTGAAGAAAACCCACACATAAGATGACCTGCATGGTTCAAGCCTGTGATGTTCAAGGTCAACTGCATATCAGAGAAGGAACGCATTTACTCAACTGCTGTGAAGGAATACACTCAGCTGCTGAGACTGGCCCTCTCCTCATGCTGAGCACCCATGTGTTCTTGTTCATTCCCTGTAACAACTCTCATTACTGTATCTCATTGTGAGTTCACTTTCTAGGTAGAGAAACAGAGGCTCAGAAACGAAGGAAAGAAAGAAAGGCAGAAAATTGGGATTTAAGCCGACGGAGTCTGAAATGAAAACCCCTGTGATGCCATGCTCTATCAGTGGGTGGCAGAATTCTGATCCTTGAAGCAAAATCCTGGATTTAATGGACAGTTAAATGATGAAGCATTCCAGTGGTGTCAGGCACATTTCTAACAGCCTTCACATAGGTCCTCCTACTTAATGTTGACATCAGCAAGGAGGAAGTGCTGAGCCATCTGAAGAGGGCGTTCTTCTCTAAGATCTGGTTTGCTGTAGATGTTCAATTGCTAAGTCATGTCCTTGTGACCCCATGCACTGCAGCACGTCAGGCTTCCCATCCTTCACTGTCTCTCAGGGTTTGCTCAAATTCATATCCACTGAGCTGGTGATGCTGTCTAAGCATCTCATCCTCTGCCATCCCCTTTTCCTTTTGCCTTCAATCTTTCCCAGCATCGGGGTCTTTTCCAATAAGCTGGCTTGTCTCATCAGATGGCCAAAGTATTAGAACTTCAGTTGCAGCATCAGTCCTTCCACTGAATATTCAGGGTTGATTTCCTTTAGGATTGACTGGTTTGATCTTGCAATTCAAGAGACTCTCAAAGTGTTCTCCAGCACCATGATTTGAAAGCATCAATCAATTATAAAATCAATTAGTAGGAATAAATTAGGGGGGTGGTGTCAGTTCTCAAAGACTTTTTAATAACCCCAGACACAGACTACCACATAGCCTGTTTCTGCTTTCCTTTTTTGAGTGAAAATGTTAAGTGTTCCAAATGTCAATATTAGCAGAAAGGCAGCATGGAGCACAGTGGCTGATCACAAAGAACAGTTAGGTCTAGATCCCAAGTCTCCACTCCCTGGCCATGTGGCCTTGGGCCTGTGTGGCCTTGGATCTGTGGCTAACCTCTCTGAACTTCAATAATCTCATCTAGAAAGTGATCATGAGGAAGACAGTGTCCTCCTTAGAGGTTATTAGGAGAAATTTTGGAAGAAAAGCTATGACAAATCTAGACAGCATTTTAAAAAAGCAGAGACGTCACTTTGCCAACAAATGTCCATATAATCAAAGCTATTGTTTTTCTAGTAGTCATGTAAGGACCTAAAGAAGGCTGAGTGCTGAAGAATTGATGCTTTTGAACTGTGATGCTGGAGAAGACTCTTGAGAGTCTCTTGGACTCAATAAGATCAAACCAGTCAGTCCTAAAGGGAACCAACCCTAGATATTTGTGGAAGGACTGATGCTGAAGCTGAAGTTCCAGTACTTTGGCCACCTGATGGGAAGAGCTGACTCATTGGAAAAGACTCTGATGCTGGAAAAGATTGAGGACAGGAGGAGAGGATGAGATGGTTGGATGGCATCACTGACTCAACAGACACGAGTTTGAGCAAACTCTAGGAGATGGTGAAGGACAGGGAAGCCTGGTGGGTTATAGTCCACAGGGTTGCAAAAAGTTGGACAAGGCTAAATGACTGAGGACATATCCCCAGATCTAGAAACGTTCTTAGTGAGAACCTCCCCAAAGTCAATCAATCTTCACCTATCCTTAGCCCTGGACTTTCTGACCCAACATCAAAAACATAGCAGTTACTATGGTAACCATCTGGCAATATTTTTACATACCCCCTATGATAAGTGGGGCCTCTTGAGCAAAGCATGACAGCATTAATTACATTATTCATAATAAACCATATTTGATCATCCCTTTAGCTCTTTGCTTAATGGTTGGGATTTTTTTTTTTTCATTTTTGGTTTTCCTAGAATCTTTGTAAGGTAAAATAACATAATAAAAATTATATAACCACATAAAACTTTAACAGAGGGTAAAATACTCTGCTTATTTTCTAGCAGGTCTGAAGAAGACAGTAATTATTCTAATATCTTCCCTCAAACCACCACTTATTAATCAAATAATATTAATGAATCAAGTAGCTCTTTAGCAGGCATTTGAACATTTAAATGTTTGAAACTTTGTAAGGAAATCACTTGAGGGAGAATTGTGCATATTCTCTCTTTGTACTAAGTGAAAAAAACTAGGAAATAGGTGACATTAGTGTATCTACCAGATAAATTATGCTAGTTGGTCATTTTATATTTCTAAAGGCTAAATGAGAATTTACAGTGTCAACATATTCTGCATATTCTGAATTGATTCGCATCATGAAGTACTCAGGATGCTTTTGCTGTTTAGTCTCTCAGTTGTGTCTGACTCTTTTTGACCCCATGAACCCTAAAACGCCAGGCTGCCCTGTCCCTCACCATCTCCCGGAGTTTGCTCAAACTCATGTCCATTGAGTCGGTGATGTCATCCAACCATCTCATCCTCTGTCACCCTCTTCTTTTCCTGCCCTCAATCTTTCCCAGATCTCTGTCATTTATACGTGTGAGATTCTGTGGGGCACAAACATGTAATGGACTTATTATTTTATTTTTCTTCATCATTGCTGTTGGCCATTCTCCACCAACCATTTCTCACTCCTTCATGAAGTTTCAGGAAGTAAGCCCCCCCGCCCCGCCCCATTGCTTTTTTTCTATAACAACTTTCAGTTATTTAAACATCTAGTTTGGTATAGTCTAGTCTAAAACTTCCCACTGGTTTCTGAGTTAATTCCGACCTCTTTCTCTTCCCCCAGAAACAGACCTAGTCCAAGCCTGCCTGCAGCACTCTGTCACCCACTTGAGGATCCCCAGGCTCCCATGACCGGGGTCTCGTCTCCTGGCAGCCCTTCGCCTTGGCTGAGAATGGCTGACTTCATCCACAACATCCATTCGACCTCAGGAACATATGCCCAAACCCCCTCCATCCTGGGCCGGCCCTCGCTCTTGCGATTTGGCAGGCTGGGGGAGCTGCCCAGGGCTACACGTGGCAATGTCCACCCCCAGAATGAGATGTCTGTCCCCTTTTCTTCATACCCAGCACATGGTTTTGTTTTCTTGGAGACTTTCTCATCCTTTCTTGCTGAGAAGATGCCCCTAAAGAGAGCGACATCATGGATAGTGCAGTGGTAATGGATCCGCCTGCCAAGGAGGGAGTGGCAGGTTTGATCCCTGGGTCAGGAAGATCCCCTGGAGGAGGGCATGGCGACCCACCCCAGTATTCTTGCCTGGAGAATCCCATGGACAGAGGAGCCTGGTGGGCTACAGTCCATGGGATCACAGAGTCAGGCACAACTTAGTAACTAAACAACAAGGACCCCAGAGAGAAACAGGAAATGACTGGAAGGGTGCGGTTTGTCCCTGGCGGGTAAGAGATATTCTTTTCTTCTCTCCATACCCAACTTGGGAAGGCTTGAGAGGGGCTGGGGCAGCAGTTGGATGAACAGCAGAGCTGGTGGTTGCTTCTTAGTGAGCCAGGGAAGGATGCCTGGCGAGTAATTAGGTGTAACTTGCTTGAAATGGGGGCCACACCACTTTGCCTTCAGACGTTCATCAGGGGCAACAGGAAAAGGCCCACTCAGCCCCAGATGAGCCACACTAGCTCTCCCTGGTGGCCGCAGTGCAGGATCTCACGTCTCTAGGTATCACCGACGCCCATGCAGAAGTCTCGTCCAATCCAGAGAGTGGGGAACGAGAGTGGCTGGACCTGTTCCTGGTTGGCTGGCCAGTGTGGGCATCCTGGCTGGAGGGACAGGGCCTCGTCTGTCGAGCGCCAGCATCCTTTGTTCTGTCCTTCCTGCTGGAGAGTCAGCTTGGCTCAGAATCCCTGCATCTGTGCAGAAGTAACTGCAGATAATTAGTCCAAAGGAAGAGGTGAATTATCCCTGCTGGGCCCATCTGCATCGATAGAGCGATAGAGCGTGTTCAGGCCTTTTATCCGTGTCCAGACAGGCAGGGCCCTGAGGCACATCCGAGGTCTGCTGTCATTCAGCTGCTCGGCAGGAGGGAGGGCCTGCCTCCCCAGCAGCACCACACTGGATCGGAGTTAGGGGGGGTGTGTGTGCGCGCGCGTGTTCAGCCGCTCAGTCATGTCCACCTGTTTTGTGATCCCATGAACTGTAGTGCACCAGGCTCCTCTGTCCATGGGATGTTCCAGGTAAGAATACTGGAGTGGGTTGTCATTTTTTTCTTCGGGGTGTCTTCCTGACCCACAGATGGAACTCGTGTCTTTCTTGTCTCCTTCATTGGCAGGCAGGGTCCTTATCATTAGCGCCACCTGGGAAGCCCAGAGGTATATATAACTTGCCCCAAATTGCACAAGTATACAAGGACAAGCCTGCTCTCTGACATTGAACATAAACCATTAACCCTTGTGACACTGGCAGAACCTTTACCAGCTGGGCAGGCATGGGTCTCAGCAGGCAAATAGGGGTGCCTGGAGCTCCCAGACGTCAGCATAAATGGTGCAGTTTTTGCTAGTTTTTATAGTTGGATCTTAAAAAAAAAATAAAAAAATCAGAGCTGGCTGAACAGCTGCTGTCGCTCACTTCCACCCTAGATCTCTAAGGAGCCGGCTGTCTTCTCTGCATGGGACGCACAATTCTAGGTCACTTCGGAATGATCACTGTTGCTCTAAATGGAGCAAAGTGAATGCTGTCTTTAAAATGACCAGGCTAATTGCAGCTCTTAGGTGGACCTGGTGACCAGTTAAATAGAAAGTCTAGGAAGCCGACTAGAGACAGATATGGAAAGAAATCGTGGAAAGAGCATTTCAGTGGCTCGGCTGTTCTCCAAGCAATTATTGTTTAGATGGTGGAGTAAAGGTTTCAAAGGTCGAAATGCAAGCATGTGAGCTGAACACAAAAATTGCTCTGGTTGCCAGTGGATCTGTGAGTGCCCCCAATATGAACAGAGAAATGACACACTGCTGCAGACCAGCAGAATATTCCAACCCAAGGCCAGGGGTGCTGCATTGAAACGCCCTCTGCCCTTGTTTTTTAGTGTTCTCAGAAGGCAAGAATTTCAGATTACAGTTGCATTTACCTAGTTCTGGGTCATTATCAGTAACTATGATTAAAGCTCAAGAAAATGGGGCTTGAGTGGATACATGTTGTAGTTTTTGTTTTGTTTTACTTAAATTTAGCCCAATTTATCACTTTATTTTCTCAAAGTTTCTGAACATGTCTTTCAATGAAAAGAAGCTATTATACATCTTTAGGGCAAGATTTTCCAGAGAGTAGAGAGGAGGCAGGTGGAGGAAAGGTGTGTGTATGTGTGTGCTCAGTCTTTAGTCGTGTGTGATTCCTTGAGACCCCATGGACTGTAGCCCACCAGGCTCCTCTATCCACGGGATTTTCCAGGTAAGAATACTGGAGTGATTTGGCATTTCCTTCTCCAGGGAATCTCCCCCACTCAGGGATCGAACCCAAGTCTCCTGCATCTCCTGCACTGGAAGTTGGATTCTTTACCGCAGTTCCTCTACTGAGGCTGATATTCAGCAGTGTTCAGAGACAGCCTGCATTTGTAAAGACATTGGAAACCACAAATATCAAATATCAGATGAACTGACTTGAAGGTTAATATATGGATGCCCTGTTTCCTGGCACATTCTGAGTCCTGAAGCTGAAACAGAATGTCTGAGCCACTTTTCGTTGCTGGGAATAAAGACCGTCAGGGCCAAGATCCTTATGACTTTCCTTCTTTGTTTACAGTCCCACCTCCGAGCCAGCAGCCCCATGTACAAAGCAATGTGCCCTCTGGCACGTGGCCAGCTGGGCCAGCACTCCCAGCAGTCAGCTTTCTGAGGGATGAAGTCAGAGGCTGGGGTCCAATCTGCTGAGATGTGCTGTCGATGTCAGGATCTTTTGTGAGGCTGCTGGACCGCTTTCCATGGTTGGTGAGGAAGCAAGAGCAGTGGGTAATGAGTTGGCTGTGCCATAAATCCCCTGGCACCTGAGCCAAGCTCCCTTCCATTCATCTTGGCTCTGCTGACCTGATGCTGACGTGAGGCCATGTGCCGCCTGGGCCAAGGGCAAGGAAAGAACAGCGTGTCAGCCAAGGGCATGGGAAGGGGGCAGGACAGTCCTCAAACTGGAGAAAGGGTGAAAGAACTGGGAAGGCTGTGGGGACTGTCTACACAGCAGCAGGCAGTGATGCGGTGACAGAAAGCGATTTGGCACGGGTGTGTTCTGAGCGAGTACTGCGGGTCCGGATGGAGAGCAGGCAGGGTGGTTTCCAGCAGTACTCCTTCTGTGATGCAGCTGGTGACGGGTGAAACGTCCCCTCCTAGCCTGCCACTTGCTCAGACATACCCTCATCTTGGGGACCCAGACATCTGACCAAGCACAGAGCTCTGGAGCCGAGAGTAAAATTTCACAAATGCAGCCCTGGCATTGGTCCTTGGCCGGACGGCCTTTTCTTTTTGTGAAATCCCATCTCTCCTCCTGGGGCTCAGCACCTGCTCTGTTCTTTAATAGCTCCCTGGGGCCCGGATCCAGCTGGGCTGCACTTACAAAAACAAGAAGGATTACAGATTTCTAAACAGAAACGACGGCAGAGATCATCCCGTTCGCTGACCTCATTTTACAAACGAGGAAATGGTGGCTAAGAGAGGCCGAGTTACTTCCCCAAGGTTACACAGCTCGTGCTGGGGAATGGTTCAAATGGATGAGCCCCCACTCATCATGGGAGAGGTCAGCAGAGCCACCGCTTGCATCCTCCACACTCTGGCCTCTCCAGCACTGCTGGGCGATGGCCTGGAAGACCATTAATTAATGAATACAATATAAGAAAGTGTTATTAAGGTGGCCAGAGGACCTAGAAACCCTTAAATCCTGCCTTCGATCAATGAATTCTTTATATGAAGTCCCTAAGAGAAATAAGCCCATGGGACAATGATCAGTGAGGCAAAAGGGAATATTTTTAAATTAGCCTAGGCTCTGTGCCAAACCTAAGAGAATTCAATCAAATTAAAGTCAAATCAGAGAATGATGCCTATTTGAAGCAGAGCTTACCTAGGCAGGAATCCCCGGGCCAGAGCAATAAAGTCCATTCTTAGGAGGTTGTTTGGGAATGTTTATAAAGGGGGAAATGAAAGAGCAAGGTGGTCCATGGAAAAAGAAGTTCTCCTCTGTTCTAAAAATCTTGATGACACCGAGCTGGACACAAAAATGGAATCGGGTCACTTTTTCAGACTTGTTCACTTAGTAATTTAAGCTGAGGGTGCTGAGGTCTAGAGGGATAAGGTGACTCATCTCTCCAGTTGTGACAAAACTCTAGGGCCTTCATACAGGCCACGTGGGGCAGCCCTTCCAGGGAGCAGTGGTTTGATTGGACCCTGCAGAAAACTGAGAAGCTGACGGAGGGCCTGCCGGGGAGCAGAACCTGCAGTCACACCTAAGAGCTCAACACTTAGAGACGGTCCCACTCGGAACACACGGCAGAACCACGTCCTTCCCTCTCCCAAAGCAGATGGACTGGTGAGGTCCAGGGGATTCACAGCAGATCTTCTTTAGTTCTCAGGTTCTGTCATCCATCCCAATGCTCCCATAGTAAGCATCTGACCGTGGTGAAATGATCGATTAACTTTTATAGGACTGGTATTTTGATCAGACTTTTATCTTGAATTTTACACTACCTAATATATTTGTTGCTGTTCAGTTAGGAAGTCCTATCTGACTCTTTGTGACCCCATGGACTGCAACATGCCAGGCTTCCCTGTCCTTCACTATCTCCTGGAGTTTGCTCAAACTCATGTCCATTGGTGATGCCATCCAACTGTCTCATCCTCTGTTGTCCCCTTCTCCACCTGCCTTCAACCTTTCCCAGCATCCGGGTCTTTTCCAGTGTCAATTCTTTGCATTAGGTGACCGAAGTATTGGAGCTTCAGTTTCAGCAGCAGTCCTTCCAATGAATATTCAAGGTTGTTTTCTTTTGGGATTGACTGGTTTGATTTGCTTGCAGTCCAAGGGACTCTCAAGAGTCTTCTCCAGCACCATAGTTTGAAAGCATCAATTCTTTGGCACTCAGTCTTATTTATGGTCCAACTCTCACATCCATACATGACTACTGGAAAAACCAGAGCTTTGACTATATCAGCCTTTGTTGGCAAAGTCATGTCTCTGCTTTTTAATACACTATCTAGGTTTGTCATAGCTTTCCTTCCAAGGAACAAACATCCTTTAATTTCATGGCTGCAGCACTGTCTGCAGTGATTTTGGAGCCCAAATATTTGCTACTAGTTTTTGTGGGGGGTTTTTGTAGATTTTTTTTTTTAAAATAGAGGGATTGTACCATTCTGGGAATTCACTTCATTGATACGATGCTGGCCTTTCTAGGGCCTTAGGGAACACAGGATGGGATCACAGAGTTATACAGCTGAAAGAAACTTGGATTTCCTTCCATAAACAAAGATACAGACTCTAAGAGAGCTGGTGGACATGCCTGAGACTACTACGTCCCAAAGCAAATACTAGAAATCTGATCTTTTGACCGAATCCTGGTACCTTCAAATCACCAAACTCCTCATCAAGTTTCTCCATGTATTCATTCTTTCAGCAAATATTTATCAATCAGTTAATTTGTGCCAGGAAACACATAAGGTGCTGAGAGTAGGGAAGACTACAGAGAACACCTCAGTATTTACCGAAGTCAAATCCTCTGTGTGTATGTGCAGGAGTGAAGGTGAGAGAAAGCAAACACCGGCATTAATACCACATGGGCTTCCCTGGTGGCTCAGATGGTAAAGAAGCCGCCTGCAGTGTGGGAGACCTGGGTTTGATCCCCAGGTTGGCAAGATCCCCTAGAGGAGGGCATGACAGCCTACTCCAGTATTCTTGCCTGGAGTATCCCCGTGGACAGAGGAGCCTGGCAGGTGAGAGTCCATAGCATCGCAAAGAGTTGGACATGACTGAAGCGACTAAGCACATTAATATGATACGATTTCAGGTCTTGATCAGTGTTATTCCAGCTCCTTTATGAGCTTCTCTTGATAACCATTTCCATCCTGCAGATAGATCTCCAACTTGTCTCTCTCGGGTATGGGATGCTACAATGTTTGGTTTCAGACACACCTTTTCAAGCAAGTCAACAGAGCAGGAGTAGAGGTCAAATGCATCTCCAGGGAAGCACCTTGTGGACTGTCTGTCCAAAATAATGGAAAGACTTGCCACTGAAATGTTCATCATTTTTTAAGAACTTTGAAAGTTGACCTTGCTATAAAAAACAGAACCTATTGAACGGAAGAGAAATACATACTTTGAAAATCTAAGTGTTAATAACATCTTTGACTTACAGAATACATCAGTTTCCTCTCACATTAATTTTTTAATCATTGCTTTGAGAATAAGGTAGCTCAAATGTTATATTTTTTAGTTTTATTTCTTACTGTGGTAAAACATACATAACAAAATTTATGATTTTAACCATTTTTAAGCTTACAGCTCTATAGTGTTAAATACGTTCACGTGGCTATACAACTAGCTTCCAAGGTGGTGCAGTGGTAGAGAATCTGCCAGCTAATGTAGGAGACATAGGAGTCAGGGATTTCATCTCTGGGTTGGGAAGATTCCCTGGAGGAGGAAATGCAACCCACTCCAGTATCCTTGCCCAGAGAAGCCCATGGACAGAGGAGCCTTGTGGATGCCAGTCCAGGGGGTCACAAAGAGTCAGATACAACTGAGTGACTGAGTACATGCACAACTATCACCACCATCTATTTCCAGAACTGTTTACCATCCCCAAATGCAACGCTAGCTATACTTATAATGCAATACTTTTCCATTTACCCTGCCCCCAGCCCTCAGTAACCACCATCCTGCTTTCTGTCTCTACAAAATTGTTTACTACTTCATGTCAGTGGAATCATACACTATTTTAAATATTATTTTTTTAAAACCTGACCTACCCAACAGGGGAATCCAACAGTAAATTACTAGCACAAAAAACTCGATTCTGACCATTGTTATTGACTGATTTTTAGGTATTTTTCTAGTTAAATCTGTGAGGTGGTGTTAGAGAAAGAGGTGATTTCAGGTCATTTTGACCAAATAAATCACTAGCATCCTCATGATATGCAGGGCTTCTAAGTGAATTTAAAAAGGCAAGTTTCATAACCAAGAGGTACTTAATTGCTTAAACTTTTGGTTGTTCTGGGTCTTGATTGCTGTGTGGGCTTTTCTCTAGTTGTGGTGCAAAGTCTTCTCATTGCAGTGGCCTCT
The DNA here is from genome assembly GCA_006410875.1 of Neotragus pygmaeus. Taxonomy (NCBI): domain Eukaryota; kingdom Metazoa; phylum Chordata; class Mammalia; order Artiodactyla; family Bovidae; genus Neotragus; species Neotragus pygmaeus. The sequence goes on along the minus strand of SJYV01051337.1, from coordinate 813,953 downwards.
CTTGTTGCTGAGCACAGCTCTAAGGCGTGCAGGCTCCAGTAGCTGCAGCACCAGGGCTCAATAGTTGTGGCTCCCAGGCTCTAGAGCACAGACTCAACAGTTGTGCATGGGCTTAGTTGCTCTACGGCTTATGGGATCTTCCTGGATCAGGGATTGAACCTGTGTCTCCTGCAGTGTCAGGGAGTTTCTTTACCACTGAACCACCAGGGAAGCTGGTGGTTATGTCATAATTATATGTTATTATTTTTGATTTCCTAATTGGCAATAGAAGTTTTTTTTTCTTTTGGTCTTATGACTTGCAAGATTCCCCAACCAGGGATTAAACCTGGGCCACAGCAGTGAAAGCCCAGAATCTTAACCACTAGGCCACAGAGAACTCCCAGGAGATGATACAAGTTTATAAGAGCTTTCAGTCTTACACTGTATGGGCGTGAAGTGATGCTTCTGGTGCAAAGAAGAAAAGCTTCTCTGATGTTAAAAATTATTTTCTTTCGTGAAATAACACTAAAAATGGTTTTGATTGATCCTAATATATGCATTTTAAAATGGACTAAATCGATTCCAGCTGTACCATTTGATTTAAACAAAACACAGAATGTGGGGATCACTCCAACAAATGCATTAACAGCATCACTTTCATTTTCCGTCTCTGTGCTAATTGAGAAGACAGATTTTCCCTTCACAGCAAACAGATATTGATAAAACATCTTTAGCTGTTTTGTCACCCATTAAATTGATGACAGGCAGGCCTTCCATGCCTATAAATTTGATCTGTGTTTAGCAAAGCCACACATTTTCAATCTTGACTTTTAAGATCTTATGTCTTAAATACGTTTTAACTCCAGACCAGAAACTCTTAAATTATGTATGAGTCAAGCCTACTTGAAGAGGATGGGTAAATCGTTTTGGATGCTTTCGGTTCTCTGTCTTCTAATTAAATTAACTTTGGAAAGGCTCCTGTCTGCTCACAAAGTTGAAGCAAGTGGATATTGTATGCACCAGTGCAACTCACAGGCTACAAAGCTAGTAATGTTTGTACCCATGTTCCAAGAGTGAGTATTTTTCAGCAACATAAAGGGCTGGGAGACTGGAGTTTAGAAAATAAATATGTCTGTGTGCCACTTCTTGGCTCCTATGTTCCAAATCGCTTCAATCATGTCTGATTCTTTGTGACCCCATGGACCATAGCCCGTCAGGCTCCTCTGTCCATGGGATTCTCCAGGCAAGAATACTGGAGTGGGTTGCCATTTCTTCCTCCAGGGGATCTTCCCAACTGAGGGACTGAACCTGCATCTCTTGCATCTCCTGCATTGGCAGGTGAGTTCTTTACCACTAGCATGACCTGGGAAGCCCTTATCGGCTCATACTAACCTGAATTACTGTGTATATTTTGTTCAGGGGTCCTGTTTCTCTATTGGGGGAGACCTACTTTGCATTGCTATTTTATTAAATATACATTTATGATAACGGTGATGACGATGGTGATGATGATGACTTTTACTGAGAAAGCCAAGGACAGGAGACAAGGCAAAGGGAAAGTGTTAGTCACACAGCCGTGTCCAACTCTTTGTGACCGCATTGACTGTGGCCTACCAGGCTCCTCTGCCCTTGGGATTTCCCAGGCAAGAATACTGGAGTGGGTATCCATCCCTGCTCCAGGGGCTCCTTCCAATCTAGGGGTCAAACTCAGGTCTCCTGCATATCCGGCAGATTCTTTACTGTCTGAGCTACCAGGGATGGTAAGGGAAGATGGGAAGAAATAAAAGCACTAAGAAAAGCAAGGGGCAGAATCAACTAAAGGGGACCCACTGGCTGCATTTCAGTTTCGTAAACACTACGGACTTTTTATTTTTTAATGGAAACAAAATGTCATTTCAATTGCAAAAGGCTTCATTTGCAATGACTTTAACAATGAATGAGAAGTAGGTATGCTGGTGAGGCTGTGGAGGAAAGGGGACCCTTAAATAGTGTTGGGTAGGAACATAAACTGGTGTAGCCACTAAGGAAAACAATATAGAGTTTCCTCAAAAAAAGTAAAAATAGAACTACCTTCAGCAGTCCCACTTCTGGATATAGATCTGAAGGAAATGAAACCATCATCTTGAAGGGACAGCTGCACTCCCCTGCACATTGCAGAGTTATTCACAACAGCCAAGATGTAGAACAACCTGTGTCTGTCGACGACGGATGAATGGATCAAGCAAATGTTGTATGTATACAATGGCAGATTATTCAGTTTTTTAAAAAGGAAGGAAATCCTGTCATCTGCAAAAACATAGATGAAAATGGAAGGCATTATGCTGAGTGAAATAAGCCAGGCAGAGAAAGACAAATACTGTGTAGTATATGTGAAATCGAAAAAAGAAAAAGTCACACTTATAGAAACAAGGAGTCGAAAAGTGGATGTCAGGGGCTTAGGCTGGGGAGACAGGAAGAGGTGTGAAAGGGTAAGTGTTGCAGTTATAAGAAGAATACAGTCTGAGGATGTAGAGTATGATGTAGTGACCACAACTGATGACACTGTGATTGAAATATGCTGTGAGAGCAGAACATTCTCCCCCCAAAAGGAGGGGGATGATAAATATATGAGGTGATGGGTGTGCAAATTAATGGGGGGAATCTTTTCACAGTGTATATGTATATCAAATTGTTGCTTTGGTACTCTTTAACTAACAGTTTTATATGTCAATTATACTCCAGTAAAGCTATGAAAAAGAAAAGTAAATTTGCTGACTTTTAATCAACCAAATACAAAAAATAAATTCTTGATATATAGGTAGTCAAGATAATAACATTAAAAAGAAAACAGTCCAGCTCAGTTTCCCAAAGAATTAATTATTTTGTATTTTGTGTGTGTGCTCAGCCGCTCAGTCGTATGACCCGTCTTTGTGACCCCGTGGACTGTAACCCACCAGGCTCCTCTGTCCACGGGATTCTCTAGGCAAGAATACTGGAGTGGGTTGCCATGCCCTCCTTCAGGGGTCTTCCCCAACCAGGGATCGAACCCACATCTCTTGTGCCTCCTGCTTTGGCAGGCGGGTTCTTTACCACGAGTGCCACCTAGGAAGCCCATTTTATATTTTGAAAGGTTGTTTTGTCCTACATCCGAGAAAGTTCAAAGCAGTGCCATGCACCTGGCAAGAGGAGGAGAAGAAAACGTTGTCTCCGATTACTGAGAAAGTGCCTACACATCAGGAGGCCCTCTTTGAATCAGGCTTGAGTCACATACTTAACAAAGGCAGTCCAGGGGACGAGTGGGGACCAGGAGACTGAAGCGCCCGTGAGGCACAAGGCCAGCAGAATCAGTTCTCGCCCCTGTGACCCAGACATTAAGCCCAGGACACCACCGCAGATACAGCTGTTACTCACTGCTCTCCTTGCCCGAATCGGCTAATGGCTTCTGCCTAGACCACAGAGAACATCCTTGGTAAGTGCAGCTAAAATTCCCACTGAATTTACGTCACAATAAGGAGGTATAAGGGGAGACATTGCATAGATTAGAACTTCTATTTACTTGTTTAGTGAAATTATTACATAATTAATATTCTTGTTCCCATAAGAGCTTATTCTGCACAACAACATGTTGTGTTTTGAGGAAAAGCAATGCTTTTTTTTTTTTTTCATTTGACATGTGCCCAAGGTATAGCATAAACCCAGAGTAGGAAGGCGACGCAGAATTCCTAACTCTGGGGCCCAGTAGGTACAAAACATTTAAAAACTTTCAACGTCTGAAGAGGGCTTCCCAGGTGGCTTAATGGTAAAGAATCTGCCTGCTAATCAGGAGACACAAGTTTGAACCCTGGGTTGGGAAGATCCCCTGAAGGAGGAAATGACAACCCATTCTAGTATTCTTGCCTGAAGAATCCCATGGACAGAGGAGCCTGGCAGGTTACATTCCATGGGGTTGCAAAGAATCAGACATGACTGAGCACAACACACACACACACACACACACACACACACACACACCCTCTCACACACACACACTGTCTGAAAATTTCCATAGTAAAGTGTCCTGAGCCAGATGTAGGCAAGAATTCTACAATCAAACTATTTACAGCACTTTAGTCAGAATCTTTGTTTTAAAAAAAAATCACTCATATAGTGATTTAATCTATAATCTCTGCTTGAAAACTGCAGTATATTATTAGCAAATAACTTTGAAGTGCATTGAAGATAAAAAATTCATTTTCTATTTTAAAAATAAAATGCAATAACCATTGCTTAAATACCTAGAAAGTCGAGCTGTCTTTCCTAGGCAGGTTTTCCATTTGGGTGAGGGCTCACTTGTGAGGGAGCATCATCCACAGAGGGATGATTTTTTAAAACTATTTATTTTGGTTTGGTGTCGAGTCAATTAACACTGTAGTGATAGTTTAAGGTGCACAGCAGAGTAACTCAGCTATACTTATACAGTATCCGTTCTCCCCCAACCCCACTCCCAGCCAGGCTGCCACACAACATTGCACAGAGTTCCTTGTGCTGTACAGTAGGTCCTTGTTGGTTACCTTTTTTGAATACTGCAGTGTGTGTCCATCCTCAACTCCTTAACTTTCCCTTCCCCCGTCCTCCCCCCCACCCCCCATCTGCAACCGTAACACACAGGGATTATTTTATGGCAATTGCACATTTGTAGATGCTAAGTCATTTCATTTGTGTCTAACTCTTTGTGACCCTATGGACTGTAGCCCCCCAGGCTCCTCTGTCCATGGGGATTCTCCAGGCAAGAATACTGGAGTGGGTTGCCATGCCTTCCTCTAGGGGATCTTTCCTACCCAGGGATCAAACCTGAGTCTCTATGTCTCCGGCATTAGCAGGTAGATACTTTACCACTTACACCACCTGGGAAGGCCAAGTACATTTGCTGGTATACAAATCCCAACATCAGAGGAGCTCTTGACCTTGGCGTTTTGAAAGTCCCCCAAACACTGCAGATCAGTAAACCCTTCAATGCCACAATAATTCTCTACAGGTAGGAAATGCTCTCTTGCTAGCTTGCTTGCTGGGAAAATTGGTAGAAGGCAGTTATTATGTGCAGTCCTGGGTGGGGTTAAACCTGACAGTAACTGCTGCCAAGGTGTTGAGGGCAAAATCAGAGATGGGACAACAGAAGAGGAGCATGTTGCAGGCAGCGTGTGGTCCTATCCATCCCAGGGAGAGAGATGGCAATAGCCTGACTCCCGAGGCACCACCTATGCCTCCAAAGTCACCTTCTAGCCTATCATTTTTTTTAAANCGCGTTCTGATTTCTCCTCCTCCTGCTCTCGCTGTGAACGCTGCCTTTCCCCTGCGCCTTGCACAGCTAACCTAGGGTGACAGATCCTTGTTTTTATAATTCTCTATTCCAGTCCCTTCTTGGTTCCCATCATACCACTTGTGTGCTATGTTGTGTGTTTACTTGCTAGGTCGTATCTGCCTCTTTGCGACCCCATGGACTGTAGCCCTCCGGGCTCCTCTGTCCATGGAACTGTCCAGGCAAGAGTACTGGAGTGGGTTGCCATTCCCTTCTCCAAGGGATCTTCCTGACCCAGAGATAAAATCTGGGTCTCCTGCATTGGCAGGTGAATTCTTTACCACTGAGCCTCCAGAAAAGCCCACATGCTAGATTCTACTTATTTGCATGTCTAATCCTTTCTTTTTATAAATAAGGACATGAATGGCTAGAGAGTTAGGGAAGTGTTTGGGATTCCCCGTTAGGTTAACAGTGGGATCCTTGGTTGTGTCTATAACATCTAAAGGGGAGGGACGTCTGGATGCCCATTTGCCTATAAACAATTCTGAATATTAGGTGATAAAGCCATGCACAGTCCAAAGGAAGGAACCCAACCCTTTTAGCCTTCTCCTCTAGATGCCAGCAAACAGCTGTTCTCCTGTCCTCTTCCTCTTCCCGCACACCAGCTGAGTGGGAAGAAGTATTTTTATCCCTCCCTCTCCTTCCCACTTCCCTGTGCCAGGGATGTGTCATTTCTTTCTTTACTCCTCTGGTGAGGCTGTTGGTTAACAGGGGCTAGGGGAGGAGTGAAGGCTTCTGATCTTAAGGGCTCTTGGGTCTTGTGCATAAAGCGAGGCACGGTCCTTCCTGGTCCAGCTCAAATGTACCCACAGCCTCTGAGCATCCAAGTCCCATGTTTAAACCTGCTGAGTTTTTTTCTTTCTTCTGTCTTCTACTATCCTAATGCAGACATGACTTAGCTACTGAACAACAACTCTTCATGCACTGATGCCAGCTCCCCTTTAGCTCCCCATCCGGGTAAATGAGACAAGTAAGGGATGCCGGGGAAGGAGCAAGTCGTTCAGTCGTGTCCGACTCTTTGCGACCCCATGGACTGTAGCCTTCCAGGTTCCTCTGTCCATGGGATTTTTCCAGGCAAGAGTGCTGGAGTGGATTGCAGTTTCCTTCTCCAGAGGATCTTCCTGAACCAGGGATCGAACCCGGGTCTTCCGCATTGCAGGCAGACGCTTTACCGTCTGCGCCACCAGGGAAGCCTGATGATGAGAAGGAGACACCAAACCCAGAGGTTTGCAAACTTAGCATGCATGATGATGACACAAGGAGTTTCTGTAAATTTTGGCCCCCAGGGCCCCCTGACTACTTGCCTATGGATTCAGAGGCTCTGGGATGGAAGTGCCGTTCTCCAGAATCTACATTCTGGCACCCTGATAATATCGTAAAAGCTGGTCTAGCGTGTTTTCCTGTCCTGAAAGAATCAAGTCACTGTGGCTGGGGCTCCCTGGTCTAAGACAGCACTTCCATGTGACACATACTCAGAGGCTGTTTCCCAGGGGACGGCCTGCGGCTCTGTCCAGAGGGATGACACTTAAAAAATTATTTTATTTATTTATTTTTGGCTGCATTGGGTCTTGGCTGTTTGCAGGGCTTCCTCTAGTTGTGGCAAGCGGGGGCTACTCTTCATAGTGGTGCCAGGGCTCGTGGCTTCTCCTGTTGCAGAGCACAGGCTCCAGGTACACAGGGTTCGGTAGCTGTAGCACACAGGCTCAGGAGTTGCGGCCCACGGGCTCAGCTGCTCCTCGGCACGTGGGATCTTCCCGGCCCCAGGATGGCACCCGTGTCCCCTGCATTGGCAGGCGGATTCCCATCCTCGTGCCATCAGGGAAATCCCAAGAGATGACGTTTGACCAGCTTCTTCCATTTCCCTTTCTGTCTTTCCAAATACTATCATTTGTCCTGAACGTGCTGATGAGAATGACGTTGTGAAGCATGGGCTGAGCCATACTATTTTAGAACCCCACACAGGCTAGTTATCCCTTGAATAATAAACTTCATTTCAGAGAATTATAAAGAAAATAAAAGAAGAAAGGATATAGTCTGGAGCACCAGGATGGGTGCTGGGCACCCCTCCGCACAACAGCATCATCTATTGCACAAATCCGGAGAGACATAAAGCTAGGTGAGAGGGAGGACCCCACAGCTCACTGTTTCAGGCAAGGAATGCTCTCCCCTGGTGCTGAATCACTGCTTCCTCTCTTTCTTCCACCTCGTGGCAGCAGTCCTCACTGTCATGTGTTTTTAAAGCATCTCAGAGGATGTGTGGCTTGACTGTCCGGAAAGATAGTACCCACCCATCAGATGTACAGTTCACAGGCCTATCTGGGGAGAATTCAGAGGGATTTGGTTCCTTGTTCTGAAATCAGAGAACAACAATCACTTTAATGAAAGCACATCTGCTGAACTTGACTTTGATGTCAGCCTCTGGAGAGACAAAGATCAGGCCGCCTTCCTCTGCCCACCAGAGTCTGTGTTCAGGATGCTCTCGTCTTTCTGGTTCTTTGTCCTTGACTTGTCCCTTTCCCTGGCTGGTGTCTGCCACAGGGTTCAGAGCCACAGTAGCAAAGAGCACTTGTTGCTCTGAGAGCCCATCACACGTCTGCTCCCACTGGAGGCGAGAAAAGGGATGGGGTGGGGTGGGGTGTGCCAGTAATTTAAGATGATCTTATTGGCAATTTAGTTAAGCCTGCTGTGCTGTACTCTCTCAAGGCAGGAAGATAAATGCACATTCTAGTGACTGAATCAGCTGGCATTTGAAAGAGGAGGAGCGAGAGAGACACACCTCCCTGGGAATCCTGACAGCTGAAAAATGACCCAGAAGAGCCTTGTAGTCAGCTTCTCTGGCACAAGTTTAAAAACCAACTTGTATTTGCTATATTCCGCTCAAGATTTCTGCTAAAACTTCCTTGCCCACTTTTACCAGCACACAGAGGAGAGGATTTGAGTTTTACATACTGTTATTTTCACCTGCATGCTTTTTTTTTGGAATATCCACTCTCAATCATTCGTAATATTGCAAACACATGATTGTGGTAAAGAAAAAATTCACAGATTATTTTTAGTTGACTTTTACATGGAATTTTGTATTTACAGATGAATATGGGTGTGCTTCATGCTTGGAAAATTCATGCTTAATAAAGTAATGAAGCCCCACTGGGCAGGTCTCCCTCTACAAATGTTGGAAGGCTGCCCACCTCCTGTCTGACTCCTTTGATGGGCTCTTATCTATAATCCATGATGTCCTTGGATTCAATATTATCAGCCTTTAGACATTTCGGCTAGTAGGAGAGATAAAGTTAAATGTTTGGATGTCTACCTTTGTCTTTTGACAAAATGAATGAGAGCTGCAGATGTTGTAACAGAGCACACTGGGCGTGCTGAGCAGACTTGGTGTTTCTGAAGGGGAAAGCCGGCAGCACAAGGTGTGGGCTTGAGTCTCAGTTCTGCCCCTTAACAGTATGTGCGTGTGTGCTAAGTGACTTCAGTCGTGTGTGACTCTTTGAGCCCACCAAGGTTTAAATCTCAGCTCTGCCACTTATTAGCTCTGTGACTTTGGGTAAATCACTTAATCTTTCTACAATTCAGGTTTCTTATCCAAAATAGGAACCGTACCGTGCCTATCTTTTGTATTTTTTGGTGAAGACAAAATGTGTGTTAGTACATGTATGTAAAGTGGTCAGAACAGTGCCTAGGTTCTATGGAAGGGCTTGCTTAGTTATCATTTCCTTATGCCTCAGCTAAGCTTCCAAAGCCTACCTTTGAGAAATGGAATACTTCCCGCCATATCACTAAACAAAGGATGTCACCGTCATCAGCAGTTGCACCAGCACCAATGGTGAGCTAGTGAGCCCTGAGGGAACTCAGGAAGGAAAGAACACGTGCCATCTAACAGCCATCTGGCTGCAACCACTCCCCACGAAGAGCCCCGAGAATACTCAGGATGTGAAAACACAGAAAACTGGCCCCAGATAACTGAGGTGCATATCAAAGGAGTGACTTCAGTGAGCCCAGACTCTCGCATCTTCCCACACGTAGAAAAGACCTAAATTCCTTAACTTGGGATATCTGGTTTTCTTTAATTAACAATCATCTTTTGACATTCAGGCTACCTGCCCTTTGTTGCAAAAGTTTATATAACCTGGCTCCTCCCCTCACCTCCTCACAGCAGTTCTCTCACGGTTACTTGAGATGCTGGCTCCTGGGCTCAAAGTCCTAAAATTTCCCACCAAATAAAACATAACTCTCAACTTTTAGGTTGTGAAATTTTTTTTAAGTTGACACCTTGAATTTGATCATTTTTCACCATCCCAATACCACAGCCCCAGTCCAGTCCATCATTCTAGTTCTGCTGGACCCTGGGTTCTTCCTACTTGCCTCCCTGTCCAAGCTTTGCTTCTGCTATTGTCCATCCTCTGCAGAGCAGCTGAAGTCCAGGCTCCTTACCTGTGAGTCCCACCTGCTCGGGTCCTGCTCTCCTTTCCAGTCTCACTGCCGCTATCTATCTCACTCAGGATGGTCTACCGCCACGATGTCTCATTGGCATCATTTATTTCTCAGTCCAAAAGTTACCTCCTCTAGGAGACCTTCTTGCTGTCTCCACCATCAGAAGCCTCCTCTACTGGTCACGGCGCACTGCGGTCATATCCTCCTGTCTCCTTCACAGACTTAACAAAATCTGAAGTGACCTTATTAATGGACAGGCCTAGAGGTCCCTGTTCACCTCTTCCTGTAGAATCTCAGCACCTTGACTGTGGGGACTCACTTTCTCATTTTGTTGCCATGTCCTGACAATGTGGAACTTTATCTAATGCTTGTGGTCCTGGAAAACACAAAAGGCTAAGATATCCACTCTCTCCCCATCCTTTGTATTTGATAAATGGTTTGCTTGTAGAGAACCATCTTTCCCCAAAATGACTTAAATAAGGTTTATGGATGTCTCTTTTTTACCTAAAATAAGGCCAGACACAGACCTTCCAAATTTCTATTCTTTGCCTCATGTATGATTAACGGAACTGCTTGTATCTACTGAGTAACTAGAACAAAATATTTGTTAAGCAAACTTTGGTTAATATTTTCTCCTTCCCCCAGGCCACTGAACTTTGGCCCACTCTCAGCCTGAGCCAGCAGATAGGTGAAAATATTAACACACTGGCCACAGGATAAACTATTCATTGATCTACTGCCTGATCAGACCACTCCTTCACCCCATGCTCCCACCCAGATTCTTTCCACCCTTTTCACTCCTTCCTATGAAAGAAAAACTCTTATTATTTAACCCTTGAGCTCATAGGTCTTATGACCACAGCTGTATTCCTTTTGTAATATTCCTCTTCTCCTACTGCAAATATTTCTTTTCTCCTTTGCAATAATCCATCTGAATAAAGTCCCTCTTTTATAGATCTGGATTTTTTTAAATTGGACATCTCCCAGTGTCTAAAAGGTGTCTGACCCATGTCAAGTGTCTCGGTTCACTTCAGTCGCTCAGTCGTGTCTGACCTTTTGCAACCCCATGAATTGCAGCACGCGAGGCCTCCCTGTTCATCACCATCTCCAGGAGTTCACTCAGACTCACGTCCATTGAGTCCGTGATGTCATCCGGCCATCTCATCCTCAGTCGTCCCCTTCTCCTCCTGCCCCCAATCCCTCCCAGCTTCAGAGTCTTTTCCAATGAGTCAACTCTTCTCATGAGGTGGCCAAAGTACTGGAGTTTCAGCTTCAGCATCAATCCTTCCAAAGAAATCCCAGGGTTGATCTCCTTCAGAATGGACTGGTTGGATCTCCTTACAGTCCAAGGGACTCTCAAGAGTCTTCTCCAACACCA
>SJYV01051337.1:677134-800670 GCA_006410875.1 Neotragus pygmaeus | reverse complement strand
GGAATTCCATCACCTCCACTAGCTTTGTTCATAGTGATGCTTTCTAAGGCCCATTTGACTTCACATTCCAAGATGTCTGGCTCTAGATTAGTGATCACACCATCATGATTATCTGGGTCGTGAAGATTTTTTTGTATAGTTCTTCCGTGTATTCTTGCCACCTCTGTTTAATATCTTCTGCTTCCGTTAGGTCCAGACCATTTCTGTCCTTTATCGAGCCCATCTTTGCATGAAATGTTCCCTTGGTATCTCTAATTTTCTTGAAGAGATCTCTAGTCTTTCCCATTCTGTTCTTTTCCTCTATTTCTTTGCACTGATCGCTGAAGAAGGCTTTCTTATTTCTTCTTGCTATTCTTTGGAACTCTGCATTCAGATGCTTATATCTTTCTTTTTTCTCCTTTGCTTTTTTCACCTCTCTTCTTTTCACAGCTATTTGTAGGGCCTCCCCAGACAGCCATTTTGCTTTTTTGCATTTCTTTTCCATGACAAGTGCCTAAGGGATATTTATTATGGAATAAAATAGTGTTATTTGGGATCTTAGTAAAAATTCTGTAGCTTTTGTATGGCAGTTCTATGCATGGTAAATCTGTTTAGAAACTGTTGACCTAAACCACCCACCTTGGCCATGATGATAGCCACTTGTCTGAGTTGTCACAAAAGGAGGTCCTGACAAGGTACACGGTGCTGCCACTGAAAACAGGGAGGATTTGGGAGGAGCTGCNATGGTAAATCTGTTTAGAAACTGTTGACCTAAACCACCCACCTTGGCCATGATGATAGCCACTTGTCTGAGTTGTCACAAAAGGAGGTCCTGACAAGGTACACGGTGCTGCCACTGAAAACAGGGAGGATTTGGGAGGAGCTGCTGGAGAAGACTCTTGAGAGTCCCTTTGACTGCAAGGAGATCCAACCAGTCCATCCTAAAGGAGATCAGTCCTGGGTGTTCTTGGAAGGACTGATGCTGAGGCTGAAACTCCAATACTCTGGCCACCTCCTGAGAAGAGTTGACTCATTGGAAAAGACCCTGATGCTGGGAGGGATTGAGGGCAGGAGGAGAAGGGGACGACAGAGGATGAGATGGCTGGATGGCATCACAGACTCGAAGATGAGTTTGGGGGGCCTCCGAGAGTTGGTTCTGGACAGGGAGGTCTGGTGTGCTGTGGGATCGCAAAGAGTCAGACACGACTGAACGACTGAACTGAACTGAAAGGAAGGAGGAGACGCCAGCCCATAATATATCCTATCAACCTCCCAGAATCCTTCACACTGGAACCCATCTTGGTTGAGGGATGCCCACACCACCAGGAAGGACCCTAAGTCAGATCAAATTTGGGCAACAAGCAAGTCTCTAGCAACTGGCCAGAGACAACCCAGAAACTAACCCTGTCTCCATAAAACCTGAGACTTCAAGCCACGTGGCAGAGCAATTCTCCCGAGTTTCCATAGCCTGTTGATCTGTGCCTGGGCTCCTCTTTCCAATAAAGTCTTTGCTTTGTCAGTACGTGTATCTCCTTGGACAATTAATTTTTGAGTGTTAGACAAAAGCCCACTCTTGGACCCTGGAAGGGGTCTCCCTTCCTGCAACAAATCAGCACTCATTGCTTAACCCCCTATTCACCACTGCTATGAAGCACACAGACAAGGCATGCAGGCCAAGAGTGGGTGGCTGATGGTAGGGATGGCATTGCCATTTACCCATCAACTCATTTCATTTTTATTCACTCATAGAAAAAACGTATGATCTGGTCCTCTGAAGAATTCAGCTCCCTCGTTCCTCTCTGTAGCCTTCTTTGTGTACAGCTGGGGTGGGATGCTGACTAAAGATAAGAGAACTGTGGGATTTGTCTTTGCATCTGCAGAAGCCTAAATATCCATGTAATTCAGAGATAGTATTAAAAATAAAACTTCCTATTTTTCCTATTTATTATCTTATAAACTTTGTATCAAATTTATGTTGTGTTCTTGATTGCATTTAAAAATTAAAACCAGCTGAAACAAAACTGAAATAAAATAAAATAAAAATAAAATACTAAGCTGTAAATACTGCTCTCCCAATACACTCACATACACAATCTTCCATTATTTTTAAAGTTTTCTCTACTTCAGATCATCCACGCTTAGTCTCACTCTTTAGTACAAATAATATAGCTGACTATAATTTTATTGGAAAGATTATCTTCAGCCTTGGAAGACACAGATGGCTGTTTAGCTTCTAAGTTGTGTCTGACTCTTTGCGACCCCATGGACTGTAGCCCACCAGGCTCCTCTGTCCATGGGATTTCCCAGGCAAGGATACTGGAGTGGGTTGCTATTTCTTCCTCCAGGGAATCTTCCTACCCAGGGACTGAACCTGGGTATCTTGCATTGGCAGGCAGATTTACCATTGAGCCACCTGGGAAGCCAGAGCAACTCCTATATTTCCCAAATACTGTTTAAACAGCTGTGATTAAAAAAAAACAACAACAAACTTTCCACAGCAGTTTAGTTTTTCCTCTTCTCATGATGAATCTAAGCATCCTTCTTAATTGCAAATATATTAAATGATAATCATGACTGAGGTACATAGCTAATTTGGGTTTATTGCTTTTTTACATGAATAACAAATATGAGCTTTCCAAGTCAGTATAATTACGTCTCAAGATCCATAAAATATGCTTTGCTTTAACATAACTGTATTGTCATTTTGAGTTAATATATTTAAGAAAATTCTGCCCAGTGCTATTAAGGAATCTTAATCTCAGGACTGAGCATGAAAAAGGCCATTAATTAACTGTTTAATGATGGATTGATCATGCAAAGAGAGTGCCATTGACGGGCTTTGCTGGTTACTCAGCACAATAAAAAAGTCCTGATGCCAGATGTTTGGTGATAGGACAGTCATTCTGAACTTGTAAGAATTAGAAATGGCTAATTATAATGGATAAAAAAAAACTTTAAACCAACACTCATTTTATTTTAAATGTTTCACATGGCAGGCAATCAGATAGTTTATTGAGTAACTTTATTGTGCTTGGTGTTGCACAAAGAACCAATGGGTGATTTAAAAAATGGCAGAAGAGCTATTCTTTCAATGAGGGAGAGGGTGGGATGATTTGGGAGAATGGCATTGAAGCATGTATACTATCATGTAAGAAACGAGGCACCGGTCTATGTTTGATGCAGGATGCAGGATGCTTGGGGCTGGTGCACTGGGATGATGAGAGACGTTGTGGGGTTGGAGGTGGGAGGGGGATTCAGGATTGGGAGCTCGTGTACACCTGTGGTGGATTCATGTCGATGTATGGCAAAGCCAATAGANTGCAGGATGCAGGATGCTTGGGGCTGGTGCACTGGGATGATGAGAGACGTTGTGGGGTGGGAGGTGGGAGGGGGATTCAGGATTGGGAGCTCGTGTACACCTGTGGTGGATTCATGTCGATGTATGGCAAAGCCAATAGAGTATTGTAAAGTAAAATAAAGTAAAAAAAAATAATAATAAAAATAAAAAAGAAAAAAAAATCTATTTTATTTTGTTGCCGTTTGCTTGGATTAAACATTCTCTGAAATTAATTTCCTTGTATTATGGATGTACTCCTTTACTTCAGCTGAAATTAGCTCTATTTCTCTGAGTTTAAATCTTCTTGACAGTTATTGATAATGCCATTTCTCTACCCCAATGAATCACTTAACCAAGGACATTCCTTTACATTTTCTCTTCCTGCTTTCTTCTCCTCCTTCATCTTAACCAAATTCTGATTAGTGAGCTCATTACGGTTTGTTCCTGGGTGTTTTTAACATGTAGCAAATCTGAAATGTTTTCATCAAAGCAGAGAGATTGCTACCTCCTTCTTTCAATGTGCTGTTATTGATTTTCAGTGTCCAAGAATTTATCTCCATTTTGAAGATACATCATGGCAAAGGAGAACACAATCACTGATTATTTTTAAGTTTGGGTGACTCAGAACTAGCCTGAAACACATCCTTTCTCTCCAGATAAATTTGCTTAAAATTTGGTGCTACTTTCTTCGATTGATTAATGCTTGTAGTGGCTTATATCTTCATAATTCATATTATAGACAGTTCATTTCTCCAAGTACAAATAAGGCTGTCAGACAGCTTTAAGTCTGCAATCATTGAGTAATACATAAAGAGTGCCATGGAATAAGCAATTTATGGAAGGGCTCTAGGGTGGTGCAAAGAATTAATGAAGTTCCCAAGGGTGCCCAGTGTGCAACCCAGGAGAGCTCAGATGCTGAGAGATCTTGGCTTCAAGCCAAAGAAACAGCAGACTACGGAATTATGAAAACTGGAGAGGAAAAGAATGATGACCTAACTCAGAGATTACAAACAGGAGAACTCCTCCGACTTTGTCTAGCCGTTTGGTTTTTTTTCCCCTTTAACTTTGGTTTTGAATGCTTTCAGGTGTTGATTTGTCCACCACACCTTCCACCATCAACAGTGACGACCTCTGAACCTACTGATGCATTTGTATTACCTGCCTTGCACCTCAAGGCATTGCAGTTTGTGATCCAGTTTTCATAGTAAAAACATGAGAACGGTGGAGGTAAGTGATCTGTTCAAGGTAACTGACGAGCAATGTGTTTCATACGTGGGTGACCCCACCTGCATTGGGACTGTCCTTCTAGAGTCCTTTGCGTTCATCCTTGGTTACATTTGTCTGAGAGATTAAAATCAGAACCAAATACAAATCTCTGAATGAAATCACAAAGGTATGTTAGAAGAAGCAGTATGAAAAGTTCAGGATGTTGAGTAATTTAACCAAGTTGAAGGAGAAAGCTGGGTTTTGTGTCTTCTACTCAACACTCTCCTCTACACACACAGACACACACACACACAGAATTTATTGCTTATTTTGCAAAATGAAGGGAACAACCTGTAAAAGGTGATTAAATTATGCCATTTCTTTCTGTAAGCATAAAGTCAAAATTTCCAAATTTGTAGAAGGTGCTTGCCTTTAAAATGCCATTAATCCTTCAAAAGAACAACCCACGAAGTTAACATGAAAAGTAAAATCTTATGGCATGCTCAGAAATTATTTTTTCTTCGTCATGCAAGATTTCCTTATGTCAAGATGACTCCATTTCAAAAAGATCATTGGGGCTGGCGAAAGAGGGAGCTGTGCTTCTTAAGTTGCTATTAACACGGTTAGCAAAAGCCACCCCCTTCTCCTCCTGTTCTCAATCTTTCCCAGCATCAGGGTCTTTTCCAGTGAGATGGCTCTTCACATCAGGTGGCCAAAGTATTGGAGCTTCAGCTTCAGCATTAGTTCTTCCAGTGAATATTCAGGATTGACTTCCTTTAAGATTGACTGGTTTGCTCCTTGCTGTCCAAGGGACTCTCAAGAGTCTTCTCCAGTACCACAACTCGAAAGCATAAATTCTTCAACACTTAGTCTTCTTTATGGTCCAGCTCTTCTGTGGGGTAACCTAAATAGTCCCAGCAGGAGATCCGTATGAGTAAGAAAGATTGCTTGAAACGCTCTTGCATTTATGCACCAGAAAAGTTGTTTTCCTGGCAATATTCTCATTGGCTCTAGATTTTAATTAAACTAGACTCTTTCTAAACAACCTCTGTGCTCTGCAGCACTTTTTCACATTTGTATCCAACTCTTAATCAGGTGCATTATAATTGTTTACTCTCACATTTAGCTCCCTCATTTGACTCTGTGCAGCTCAAGGACAAAGGATTATGTCTTAATCAGTTTTGTATTCCTGGCATTTAACATAGTATATGTGATGTTATTGGGAGAAAAGAAAGGAATGACTAAAACCACACAAGATAATAGATATCTCTGAAGGGGCCTGCTTTGTTAAAAATCCAGGTTTTTAGTTAATATATAAAAGCATAGTAAAGAGACACAACGGTTGAGCTGGAAGAACTGGGGAGGACAATTTTTGTAGGCAATGGTGCCATCAAGGAAAGGGATGCTGGCTTCAGTGCAATGACCCACACAGACCAGAGGCAGAGCTGTTCCCACTGACTTCTAATTTTTTTTTTCTGTCCCCATCAAATTCTCTCCTTCCCCTGGTGTCTTGCTTCTTACCTTTGCCACTTCTCTGATGCTTGAGTGACCTGGAGCCATACTGAATCCTGTGTCTTGAAGGAGAAGAAGTGAAAGTGTTAGTTAGTCATATCCGACTCTTTTTCGACCCCTATGGACAGAGGAGCCTGGAGGGCTCCTACTGGGATCAAACTCGGGTTTCCTGCATTGCAGGCAGATTCTTTACCATCTGAGCCAATCCTTTTTAAATCCCACGTTAACAGGCTATAGTCCTCTTTACCCAGACTCTTTACTTTCTGTCAGTGTTTCCAATCTGATTGGAAGTCTGATCTTGCTGGCTCATGAGTCTCTTGGTCTCTCTGCCTTTCTCTTTCTCTTGTTATCTCGTTCCCTCCTTCTCCCCATTGATAGAACATTTACTATGTACCAAGTGTGTTCTAAGGGGCTTCCCAGGTAGCGCTAATGGTAAAGAACCTACCTGCCAATGCAGAAGATTTAAGAGACTCCGATTCCATCCCTGGGTCGGGAAGATCCCTTGGAGGAGGAAATGACAATCCATTCCAGTATTTTTGCCAGGAGAATCCCATGACAGAGGAGCCTGGCGGGCTACAATTCATGGGGTTGTAGAGTCGGAAACATGGCAGAAATGACTTAGCACGCAGGCAAGCGTGTTCTAAGCACCAGCTGAGGGCAGATGTAGAAGGGGGTGATCCACAGGTTGGGGAAGCCTCTCTTTGTATTGATTCCCACATTCAGTTCCCGTTATTGTTAGAGCCTGCTACACGCTTTACATATGTTGCTTCTTTGCAGCGGGAGTTGGGTGGGGGTGGTTTGGGGAAGGTTCAAATACATTTATTGTGCAAGTTCTTTCTATTATTATTACATCAGCAAAGAGTTGGATACAACTGAGCAACTAATACCACCTCAGATCATCAGGCATTAGATCCCGAAGGCTGGGGATCCCTGACTTAGACGGTCTCCTTCAGAAAAGGAAATTGTTTGGGAATCACTGTGGGTGTCTTTCCCCTGGATCACAAGGGTGCATGTCTTCTGCCTAATCCCCAAATCCCTGGGCCTCTGGGCCTGGCTGGTGCTGGGCACTGGGGCACTGATAGCGCTGCTTGGGACAGAGGACCCTGCAATGGGTCAGGCATCCTCCCGGACAGGACTCGCACCACTTGTGTAGGAACTGGTTCTGAGAAGCACCGGCTTTGGTGGGGTGGACCAATCAAAGCGCACCTTAGNTGGGGGGGCTCCAAAATCACTGCAGATGGTGACTGCAGCCATGAAATTAAAAGATGCTTGCTCCTTGGAAGGAAAGTTATGGCCAACCTAGACAGCATAAAGTATTGTAAAGTAAAATTTTAAAAATAAATAAATAAATTAATTAAAAAAAAAAAAAGAGCCAGACCAAAATGCTACAGCCAGAGCCATTCGTGTCATACTCATAAATATAGTCTAATCAGTATTAGTAAAATTCTAAAATAAACACCAAAAAGGAACTCTTAAAAAAATAAAATAAAAAGCAGAGACATTACTTTGCCAACAAAGTCCATCTAGACAAAACTGTGGTTTTTCCAGTAGTCATGTATGAATGTGAGAGTTGGACTATAAAGAAAGCTGAGCACTGAAGAATTGATGCTTTTGAAGTGTGGTGTTGGAGAAGACTCTTGAGAGTCCCTTGGACAGTAAGAAGATCCAACCAGTCCATCCTAAAGGAAATCAGTCCTGAATATTCATTGGAAGGACTGATGTTGAAGCTGAAACTCCAATACTTTGGCCACCTGATGCAAAGAGCTGACTTATTGGAAAAGACCCCAGTTCTGGGAAAGATTGAAGGTGGGAGAAGAAGGGGATGACAGAGGATGAGATGATTGGATGGCATCACTGAATCAGTGGACCTGAGTTTGGGTAAGCTTCGGGAGTTGGTGAAGAACAGGGATGCCTGGCATGCTGTAGTCCATGGGGTTGCAAAGAGTCGGACATGACAGTGACTGAACTGAAGTTTTTCCATGTCACTCCAAAGGAAGTGGGATCCTCTGATGGGCATGTGTTCACCTTGCCCAGGACAGATCTACAAACACTCCAGCTTAATGATGCAGCTCTTAATGCTGTCACCTTGAATTAGCGGAATATGAGGTATATTGATACCATCCAGGTCCTAGATGGGAGATACACCCAGTCAGCCACAGCAGTGATGCTGCAACCTGTGACCTTGTTTCCCTGACTCTCTCCAAGAATCCTCAAAATGATGACAACAAGAAGAACACATCTGGTGGTGGTGGTCAAGGCAGAGAAGGACTGATCAATTCAGAGATACAGTTTGTATACCATGTTACCACCTTTTTAGCTTGCTTACTCATTTAGACTTTTGAGGAAACTAATGCTGGAATTTATAAATGTTTAACTATGTGGTTGTGTGGTTTCTTGAGTGCATACTGTTCCTTAAAAAACTGGATGTTTGCTATGACCCAAGTAAAATAGAAATTGAAACTAAAGTTGGAAACTCAATTTCAACTAAGGGCATATTCTGTAATTCCGATTTTGGCTGTGGCTGAGATGTGTAATGGAAAAAACAGGGACCTTTCAGAGATGGTGCCAGGGGTCACAGAGAACAAAGGAATAAGAAGCTTTCCCCAGAGATCAGAGTAAGGTTCTAATCAAAAAGCCCTCTAACTCCCAGTGGAGGAGGTCTTGGCCACATCTGCTTAGTGTGATTTCAGAATTGCTGGGCTCAGTGACTGCCAGGATCCTCCCATCCTTCCCTTTCTAACTGGGAGTATTTGTATGGTTACCCTGTTCCTCTCCTACTGTTATATGCTGGGTATGTTGGTAGAAGCGTTTGCAAATAATTTGCATTTTAATTCATCTTTAAGATAAGAGGATCACTTCTGGATCAGACAACTCCATAAAACCTGGAGATCTGAACTTGGACCTGGGTGTAGTGAATAAATGAATCTCTGGAGATGGGCTGAGTACATTCTGTGTGTGTTAAGAAGGGAACTGAGATACTTTCGGGAACCACAAGGGTAGACTGTTGCATAAACATCGACTGCTTGCCAAACACCACTGTGCTCACACACATTATCCAGCTCCCTTTGACACAGGTGGGGCCATGTGACTTGTTCTGGCCAGTGGGCTGTGAGCAGAAAAGAAGTGTGTTTTCTGTTCTTCCCAGCTGTGTCAATTCCTCACCTAGGTGACTACACAGAACAGAGCTCCGCTTTTCCCCGACCCCCAAACCCATGTCAACAAAGAAGACGCTGTCATGGAAGCCACTGGCAGTGCGGAGTTAATTTGCATTACCTTGCCTATCCTGACTAAAACAAACTCGGAAACTTCAAAACTGGCCTGCATATTAGATAGCAAAAATAATAGTGACAATCTCTTATGATAATATATTAAGATGTACAGCACAAAGCATACATTAGGAGAGCACATAAGGAGAATGAATTATTCTCATGGCTAAGGAAAATATTTTTACTTTTGCAATTTGATCTTAATCCTTATACATTACCCAGTCTTTAAACATCTAATTGTCTAGAAATGTGCTATTTTACCACTGTAATATCATCTTAACATAACTCTTATACATACTGATGTTTCTCTGAGTATTATCCCACCTGCCTGGACTCTCAGACTTCAGTGCACTCCCACATGGATACAGCTTTCGAGTGTCACTAGCCATCCAAGCCTCTTCCCCTTAACCAAACCTAGACCACAGCAAATCCAACATTAGCAGGGTCCTTTAAGACAGCGCTGGTGGCTCAGATGGTAAAGAATCCGCCTGCAATGCGGGCTACCTGGGTTCAATCCCTGGGTTGGGAAGAGACCCTAGAGAAGGAAACAGCTACCCACTCCAGTATTTTGGCCTGGAGAATTCCATGGACAGAGAAGCCTGGCAGTCTACAGTTCATGGTGTCGCAAGAAGTCAGACATGACTGAGCAAATTTCACTTCACTTTAAGGCAGCGCATAAATGAGTAACTGATTTGGCATGTCAGGTATGAGATCAAGGACCAGGAAAGATGCTTATGAGCAGGTGAGCAAACTAGACTAACTCAGGAGGGCAGGGAGGGATACTGCAAACAAATATTTAGGCAGCTAAGAAATCTGAGGAGCTGAAAGAGAGGGTGAGAAGAACGTGCGGTGTATCAGGACAATTTCAATCAGTGTTACTAAAAACAAACCCATCACAGACGCCTCTGATTAGCAGTTATCAAGTGAAAACTCTGAGCAAAGATAATTCGGATCCTGGAAACAAAAAGATCCAACACAATGAAGACATATATACTCAGGAAAGGGCAGTTGTTCTTAGAAATAAATTTTAAGTGTAGAATGGTATTATCACAAGCATATCATAAACATAAGGATAATACCATTAAGTATAAAGTAAAATGGTACCCTTTCACTGGTACTTTGGGAAGAAGTTAATCTTGTAATATAGTGAATTTGTCTATTCTAATAATAAATAAGGGCTTCCCTGGTAGCTCATTGGTAAAGAATCTGATTGCAATGCAGGAGACCACCTGCCATGCAGGACATGCACGTTCAACCTCTGGGTAGGAAAGATCCTCTGGAGAAGGAAATGGCAATTCACTCCACTATTCTTGCCTGGGAAATCCCATGGACAGGGGAGCCTGCCAGGGATCCATGGGATCCATGGGATCCAGGGAGTCCATGGGATCACCAAAGAATCAGACATGACTTAGTGACTAAACAGCAACAATTATAAACAATTAAAAAACACACACACATTTTTTTCACTCTGATCAGTGCAAGGGAGATTTAAAACTGTTTTTAAAACTTTCAGAATAAAAGATTATAAGGTTTTGTGGTTTATTTGCCCCATCTCTGTGAGCCCTGTTACTCAATCAGGCAGGTGTACTCTGGCTTTATGATTCAGCCTCTTATAAGTGGGGAGAATTTTCTTCTAAAGATTTCTCAGGAAGGGAAGTACACACAAACTCACACATATGATTTTGTTTCTATAAATACAAATAAAACTTGGCAAGGTTATCACCAATATCATTCAAAAGTCACAACTGATAGTGGGAAAAAAATAAAAAACCTGAAAGAGAACACCATCTGAGCAAAGGTAAACAAAATCATCTGAAACTTTGAAAAAGTCTTATGTCATAGGCTAACTAAATACTTAGGTCTTGGCTTATATTTCCATTAGTGGTTATAAAACAGATGAAAGAAGGAAGAGAAGCAGGATAGTTAACATTAGCATTGCAAAAGAAAGGAAAGTCCAAAAAGCTTTTAAAGAGATCATGATCAAGAAGAAGTGAACAGTATTTGACTGCAAATTAATTAGAGAAAACTTTTTTCGCCTAAAAAGTTTCCATTTGGTGCTAGTTTGCATATCATGTCCATGATTAACTATACCTTTGAAGACGTCCCTTTGATTGAACTAATACGTGTGATCAAAACTCAGCAACAACCTCAGATCATTTTGCTGTACTATACCTTTCTGGATACCTTTCTATATGAAATTCATAGCTCTATAAACTTTAAAAGCATATCTGTATGTAGGGGTTATGTCATTCATTCATTTTTCTATTCCTCAAATATTTATTGAACTTCTGTGACATTCCAGCATGCTTCTAGATGGTTGGGAAGCAGTGGTGAACAAGACAGACACATTTTCTACCACATAGTGCTTATATTCTATTGGAAAGAGAGATATTAAACAAAGAAGTAAATAAATGCTATGCCCAGAGTTGGAAGAATTGTGACTATTTTAAATCTCTGTGAAATATATGATTAAAAAGATTGCATTAAAATATTTAATGTTTCTTTTCTTTTTTTAGTAAATATGAAAACTGTTTAACAGGGTTACTGTATTTGGTATTGCTTCTTTTTAACTTACCATTTTGCAAGCAACATAAACACTACTATAGTAGTGTTCAAAAATACCTTTTTAATAGCTTCAAACATAATAGGCTATATACAAAAATGTGATGCTTTCATTATTTTTGACAGTTTCTATGATCATAAACTAAATCCTTATCTACATATCTGATTATATCCCCAGGATAAGGTGCATAAAGTAGAATCATTGGGTCTAAATGTATATATATTTTATGACACAAGGTATGTTTGGAAATAGATTTATAGAAAGGTGGCACTTCCTCATCTTTATCTCAACAATATGAGATATTGAGTAGACTTAAACCCTCAGTCAAAATTGCACTATTTTAAATTACATATCTGTGTTTATAAGAGAGGCTGATGGAAAAAAATAGGTTTATAATGCATTTACCTTTCTTTAGTGAATTCTTTGTCATATGTTTGTCCTCCTTTTTAATCTTAGACTGATAGTGTGTTTCTTTTGATATGTGAGTTATTTTATGGATGAAACATATATTTGTGGCAATTTTTTCCAAATGGTCATTTATATTTACTTTGTTATGATATTTTTACATTGAAAAGTATTCTTATGCACTCAAACTTATTGCCCTTTTTCTTTATGATTCCTTCTGTTCCTCTGGTGCTTAGAACACCTTCTTTATCCTGAAATCAGTAAATATATTTCTTATGTCCTTCCAGCTTTTATTTATTTTTTTTATTAAATTTTATTTTCTTATTCAGCTCTTTAATCTAGGTGGAGTTAATTTGGTACGATGGGACTTTAATTTGAATCTTTTCCAAATCGTTCATTTCTTACCACAATTTGTTAATGAAATAATCCATCCTTTTCCCCATAGGTTTGTGGTACTTTTTCATCTGTTACATTTATACACACACACACAGGGTCTCTTTGAGCGTTTGCATTCATTTGTTTCAAAGGTTCTGTTTTTAAGGTTTTGTGTATGGAAGTGGGTGGGAGTGATTAATGGTAAGTACTTTTTGTCCCACATGTTATAAAATTGCAATAATTCTCCGTATTGTCTTGACGGAACCTCGGGGGAGAGCAAGGGTGCGGAGGCATTTAGGACCCAGGGGAAAGCCAAGCTCTGTATAGAAGGACAGAGTCTCGGGCGCACACGCCTCCTACCAAAAATCACAGCCCCTTGGAGCCGGGGCTCTCATTCACAGCTTTCTAGAGAAATCTGAGCCCGAACCTGCCAGAATAGGGGATCTCAACCATTCAGCTCAGCACCGAGGACACCTGCAGAAACACATTACCAAAGCAAGGCTGGGCGACCGTGTGAAGGTATTTGTTGCCTTTTTTCTCCCTTCTGTATTTGCAGCGCTTCCCCGCCTTTCCCTGCTGCTGCGATGCCATGGCTGCGGCGTTTCAGCACTTCTGTGCGTGGACAGCTCCCACCTGCAATCCCTCCGCACACCAACCCTCTCGCACCCCACTCTCACCGCCTCCGTGGTCTATCTTCCTCCCGGCGCCCGCTCAGCTTGCGCTCCTTACACCATCAGCACCCCCATCTCCACCATCACCGTCATGATCTCCACCATCACCAGCGCCGTAACTATCGTCAACACAACTGTGTCTTGTTACTTAGACAAAGCCGGAGGTCCGCAGGATAGAGGAAAAGAGCCCAAGTTTTCAGGCATGGAAAGCAAAGTTCAGGTAGACTACAGCCCTGAAAACAAAGAGAGACGCCTGCTTGAGAGAAAGGGAAAGTGAAGACAGGAGAGAGAGCCCCCAGGCAGGGGGACAGATGGGGTACTTGCCAGACACCAGCAGTTAGCCAGCTGCTTTTCAGCAGATTAGGGACTGTTTAGTTCAGGAAATTAACATGGCCTGGGGTATAGTATTATTCTGGTGAAATAGATGTATACACTCAATCCGAGTTTCTGGTTTTCCAATGGAGAACCACCAGGAAGCAGGGTGGGGGTGACTGATGACTCACATTCACCCACATGCCGGTTTTCTTCCTAAGCGTTTATGGCAGAAACTCCAGAATTAAGTTTTTTTTTGTTTTTTTTTGTTTTTTTTTTTTTTTTACTAAAATGTCTTGTAAAATGGAGACCCCAAAGGTTAACTCTGTGGCTAGAATGAAAATTAAAATGATGACGATGATGATGATAACCTAACAAATAGGGGTTTTGTTGGAAAGTGTTGTTTGTCCAAATGTCTCTTCCTGTCTACTTATTTAATTTCAATTTCTGATCTTAAACCTCTTTTTGAAGCAGAGAAGATAGATCCTTTGCCCAAATGGCCAAAGTGGTAATGATATTCAGAGCAGATGGTCTGGCTTTGTTCATCCTAGTCAAGGACCGAGTCAGATTTGAAAGGCGAGATTTTTGTGTGCTTTCTCAGTAATCAGGTGGTAACACAATTTTCCTATAATAGTAAAGGGTAATAAATAGACCGAAAAAATTTAAAAGGCATTTTATGTAACTCTGTTCTACCAGGTTCTGCTTTTAGAGTGCTAAGATTTTCTCTCTCAGCTGAAAGGAAGTTGGGGGTCTTCAGATATCTTGAAGGTCCAAACCCAAGTCCTACCTAGCACCTTTTTGATTTAACCGGGTTCATCTGTTTTATAAGAGCCAACAAATCTCAGAAAATAAGTGCCCGAGCTTGTCATAAATAAAAAGTCTTTTGGTGGGTACTCATTTAATTAGTTATTACTGAACAGTAAAATGTTGGGTTTTTAAAGCAAATTGTTTTTCATTATATCAAAATCTTTATTAAAAATGAGAAGGATCATATTTGCATATGGGAATAATGTCAGTCACATGTAACAACCAAGTTTAAAGCAGAGCACAGTAAATGTTGATTAAAAATTGCCCCTATACATTTATTCTGTCTCTTTAAAAGAAAGAGAAGCAAGTCTTGTCTAAATCAGCTTGCTCATCATCAGAGGCACTGTAAAACAAACAAACAAACAAAAAATCCTCAGAAACAAGTATCTATCTGCTGGAAGAAGTTTTGAGGAAAAATTCACACCAAATACTCTTCTTGAATGAGGAACAGTAGTATTTTGTCAAAGGCTGTCTACTGCTGTGAATTAATTCTATCTGCGTCTAAAATGGTCTCACTTTTGAACTCAAATGAAGAAAACTAGCAAAATAGCTAGTGAAATGGATTTTAGGGAAGAAGAAAATCTGGTCATCCATTATTGTCCTTAGATTGGTAATATCCACAGTAAACTGGACCCCTCAAGGCCCCAGGCAACCAGATTCTTAAAACTCTTTCCCTTCCCATATCTTTCTGCAAAGAATGGTTCCACTCAGGCAATTTTAAAAACTGTACACATTGCCAGTTCTAGCTACTTTGAACCAGAAACTCAGGCCAGGAATCGACTGTCTTCAATGCTGCTTCTTCCTGTACCTAATACAATTTCCTGAGGCTGGGGAAATTGCAAAACAATGCTGCTTCAGTGAGATTTACAGGCATCTTTCTTAGAAGTGATGCCTTTCTTTGACTAAACATTATACCGAATTTATTAATTTTTATGGAGTTCCACTATCCTGGCTTCTCCCTTCTTTTCTATTAAGTGCTACTTTGCTTTTTTTTTATATTTTCAATAACAGAACTTTCTCATTTATATGATGGATTTAAAGGTGAACAGAAAAC
The DNA here is from genome assembly GCA_006410875.1 of Neotragus pygmaeus. Classification (NCBI taxonomy): domain Eukaryota; kingdom Metazoa; phylum Chordata; class Mammalia; order Artiodactyla; family Bovidae; genus Neotragus; species Neotragus pygmaeus. The sequence continues at coordinate 785,183 of SJYV01051337.1, read as the reverse complement.
ATATTTTTCAGCAAAGTGGCACCATACATTTTGCAGACATGTTCACAGAGAGGTGTATCCTATTAGAGTCATGGAATATAAAGCTGGAAGGGGCTTCAGTTCCCCAAAGGGGGAATCTAGAACTCTTCAGAATGGATGGTGTCTGCTCATTTCTGCAGGCTTTACAAAGGGACACCTTTGTAGCCTTGAGAAGTCTACTAATGATTTTACATGTTTCTCCAGCAGAGCCATCCTTAGTAAATGGATCCATGCTGACTTGGATATTTTCTGCTTTCCTGTTACACAGTGATCCAGACGAGGTAACACAGATGAATGTGTTTACAAAATATGAAATCTGGCCATGTGCAGTCAATTCAGAAATACTCCTCAAGCCAACAGGGATCTTCTCCCCCATTACATTTTTCTCCCAATTTTGGATTCATTATTATTCATTTCATCCAGGTTTTACAGGAATAAGTTTCAGAAGATTCACAGTATGAATGACTCTAAAACTGTAGCCTGTAATGTCAGCCCCAAGTGTTACCTTTCTCTAGAGAAAACTGCTTAATTTTCAGTCCAAGTTTTTCTCAGCTGAATGGAAGTTTACCTTCTCTGGCTTGAAACTTTATGGATATGGGAATCAACTGGTCACTCTGCTCTCCATAAAACAGCTTCCATTTGTTCAGCTAATAAGTTTATTATTTTTCACTCCATCAGCGGACTTCCACGGCCCTTTAGAATGTTGTCTCTTCCCCCTTATAGACCCATTATCATGTGAAAATGTCTGTGTGGGAGGCTAGTTTTCTCTGAGCTTTTCTTCTTCCTGACTTCTGAACCAGTAGAAATTTCCCCATATGTGTTTGAGATGATCCCCTTTTGTCTTCTGGACTCTTTTAGCGAAATCCCCACTTTGTAGATACTGTGCAGACCACTTTCTCCATCTCTTCTCCCTAAGATTGTGCTGTGTGCTGTGCTTAGTCACTCAGTCATGTCCAACTCTTTGCAACCCCATGGAACACAGCCTGCCAGGCTCCTCTGTCCATGGGGATTCTCCAGGCAAGAACACTGAAGTGGGTTGCCATGCCTTCCTCCAGGGGATCTTCCCAACCCAGGGATCAAACCCAGGTCTCCCACATTGCAGGTGGATTCTTTACTGTCTGAGCCACCAGGGAAGCCCCTCCCTAAAATTATATCATGTCAATTCAGTCTGTGTTTTTGCTCAAACATCCTACATAAAGTTCCATACCTGTGTATGTGTCAAGTACGTAGTGTATACAGTATTCACTATTTTGTAGCTCTGGGGGAAATAAGAGGGGATTTGTGGAAGCTGGGGATGCCAATCCCAGGCTCTGTAATTACAAGGCATCTTGTCTTATGTGTGGGCTTTCCAGGCAGCTCAGCAGTAAAGAATCCACCTGCAAAGCATGAGATGAGTTCAATCCCTGGGTCAGGAAGATCCCCTGGAGAAGAAAATGGCAACTCATTCCAATATTTTTGCCTGGGAAATCCCATGCATAGAGGCACCTGATGAGCTATAGTCCATGGGGTTGCAAACAGTTGGACATGACTGAGCACGCACACACACCACAGACAGCCACGACATCAGTTAAAAACTTTTCTATTTAACACAATAAAGAGGCTGAAAAACCTCATTTCTTCTTTACATGTTGTCTTTCCCTTTAACTCCTCGTATTACTTGCTCCAAGGCAAACTAAAAGGATAGCAATTTTATAGATTGTCCTAGAACAGGACATCATCTTTTGTGAAGCATGTTCACTTCATCTGAGTCCCAGTCTATTCTACTTCTGCTCCGGCATCTATTTTGGGTAAAAGTTCAGGACACAGAGTCAAACCCGACTGAGCAACTTTCACTTTCACTTCTCAGCATCTCTACTCTGATAGAACTCATTCCCATTGACTTTTATTCTTTCTTAAGAGCAAGACCAAATGGGACAGATGATTGTGTGCTTAGTTGCTATTTTAAAAGGGAGCCAAGAGAGTCTATATAAGGAATATTTATGTGGCAAAGGTAAGCCCTGGGGTAGGACTGAGCTAAAGGGGATAGAAAGTTGACCATAAGCCAGGGGCTAAATTCTAGCCATACTACACTTTCAGATGATTAAAGGTCTTCCCTTTACCCTTCCAGATGACTTGCCTGCCCCCGGTACAGATAGCTCTTTTCTGCAAGTTGGTGAATGTTTGATAGAGAGTCAATGGACTGGTGTCCAATTTATTACTCACAGGGCTTGTGTTCCTTTGCCATTACGTATGCAGACAAGTCCTACAAGCACTAATGTGTGTGTTAGTCTCTTAGTCATGTCCATCTCTTTGTGACTGTGTGAACTGTAGTCTGCCAGGCTCCTCTGTCCTTGGAATTCTCCAAGCAAGAATACTGGAGTGGGTTGCCATTCCCTTCTCCAGGGGATCTTCCCAACTCAGGGATAGAACCGAGGTCTCCTGCATTGCAGGCAGATTCTTTACCATCTGAGCCACTAGGGAAACCTAATAGTCAGTCTGAAATTCATCATTTGGAAATAAGACTCCTTTGGTTAGCACCATCAAATGTTGTAATCAACCAACCTCTGAGATTTAAATATAGGCTCCACTGGCAGTAAGGAAGCATGTTATCTTTCAGGAAAGATTTCAAATAGAATTGTACTTGAAAAAAGATTTTTGCTTACTGTGATTTTTGATTTTGGTTTTGATCTATCAGCCAGATCTACTTTTATGTCATTCAGTGTAAAAAGTCTTTTTAGCATTCCTAGGGGGAAATGCATATTCCATGAAAAAAGTAGAAGTGAGAATTTAGAAAGGTGAAGAGCCATAAGTGTTCATCTAATTCAATACATATTAAAAATTCTGAAACATATCCTTTGCATTTATTGATGACTGAGGTAGCTAATTAGACTTTCAAGTGTAAAGTTTTATCACTGAGGTTCATTCTTTATCTTTTTCTTAGAAGAGAAACTCACAAAACAAATATAGGTATAGTTTCTAACTTTACATTTGTATTAATTTAAAGCTATGTATACTTAAAATTGTTCTTTGTATTACCTAGAACATACAAAAGCAATAGATATTTAATGTATTATTCATTATTATTGATGTTCTCACATTTAAAATAATATTTAGAATTTATAGAATTCATCTTTCTAGTCATGACAACAGCCTACTGTTTCTTCCTGAATTTGTCAAATTGTGATCAAATTCCCAAATTCTTCCCAATTTGGCCACATCCCTTAATTGTCCTTCTTGAGGATCGATGGGGCGTAGGTCTGTGCCTACTGTGCAAATGAACCTGAGAACATTAGCACCCAAGCTGGTATAGAAAAAGCACCTTTTCTGAGTCAGGGTTGGACAGTGAACAGAACATGATCTTCAAGTCAGGAAGACTTGGGTGAGTCTTTGTTCTTCCATCTATATTTATTCTCTCTAAATCTCAGATTTACACTTTTATCTGATGAGTAATAATCTAGGTTTAAAAGTTGGTGTAGAGATTAGACCACAAAATATCAAAGTCCAAAGTATGTAACAAATAGTCAACAAATGTTTGTTTTTTCCCTCAGTTTTAACACTAGCTCATTGTCTGACTTAATGCCTGGTGTTAGGTGTTCTAAGCTCAGTATCTTTTTATTTTCTTGAACACGCTAAAAGTGTGGTATCAATAAGAATATTACAGTAAATGTAAACCAGAGCTTTTCATTTTCAAAGCACTTTTACCTACATCATTTTACATGCTTCTCAGAATCTCCCAGGGAATTATCTTTATTCCACCTATTGTGGGATCATTGTAATGATGAAAAAAGATCAGTCATGTAAAATGCTTTGAAATAATACTTATGCATATGTACATATTTTTAGATAAGACATGGTTATTATTATTCTTATTGTTTCTACTATATTTAATGTATGTTTCTAAAGATAATGAAATAAGTGAGAATAATAGATGATAAAGTAACTGAAATAGATTTTATTTGAATTATTATACTTTCTGAAATGATTTTCCACCTAGATTCCTTGGTGCATAAAGACTAGGGTATGTGTTTACAAGTGTATTTATGGGCAAATACACTTTCTTAAACTGAATTCTGTATGAGGAAATATACAGATATATATTTTTTCTAATGGAAATTTGAGATGCAGTATAAATCTGGAATCTATGGATGCCATGATTTAAAATATCATCATATGGAGATTCTTCTTTTCTCCTCCTCATACAAAAATACCACTATCTGAATTTCTAGCTTGTTAGAAAAAGCATGGATTAGAAATGGAAGTAAACTCCTACCAGGGGCTCCTCAGAGACTGTACTGAGCTACTTTTCATGTATCTGGAACAATCTCTAAACAAAAGAACCATTTAGGACCCAACCAGAAGTGGAAGAGGAGTTTCTGAGGCTCACAGGAACCCACCAAAAGTGTCCCTTTGGGGTTATCAAGCACATTTCAATACCCGGGCCATGCTTGAGAGTCTACTAGACATGCCAAAGTATCAGTCCTTCAAACAGATTGTCAAGGCTTCTGACTTGTCATTCCCAGTGTCAAGCCCTAGGAACATACATAAAGAAAGCAAAAATCACTGATGGCTTGAAAAGTCATAGATAGCTAGATTTTAAATAGTCCATCTGCCAATGAAATATGAGGACAAGATGGTAACCGCACATTTGTAAAGTCAGATTCTAGGCTACCTAAAACTGTCTATTAACCCCTTAGGCACATTTAAGCTTATAGAAGAGTAAGGCTGGAAGGAATTTCAGGAAAGGAGAGCAAGGTTCTGAGAGGGACAGTAACTAGCTGAAGGTGACATAGGTCTTAAGTAGTAAATATTAGAACCTCTCTGCTATATGTAAGGATAGAAGAGCACCATAGTAAGGAACGTGGAATTTTAGAAATATAAGCTTAAACCCAGTTCTGCTTCTTGGTAACCATGTAACTCTAGGAAGGTCATTTACCATCTTCTGTGCCTATTTCCTCATCTGAAAAATGGGGACAATAATATACTCATCTCATAGAATTGAGCTAGTAAATTCCCAGGTGGCATTAGTGGTAAAGAACCTGACTGCCAATGCAGGAGACATAGCAGACGCGGGTTCCATGGATCCTTGTCTTGGGACGATCCCCTGGAGGAGGAAACACAACCCACCCCAGTATTCTTGGCTGGAGAACTGCATGGGCAGAGGAGCCTGATGGGCTACAGTTCCTCGGGTGGCAAACAGTTGGACATGACAGAAGCAACTTAGCAGACAGCACAAGAGTTAAATAAGATACCACGTAAAAAATTAGAGTGCGCAAGTGTCTGGGACATAACAAACACAGTGATAATAAATACTAAATTAAAGCAATTCTTATTATTCCACCAGGACAGAAACCACTCTGACTTCTTCAGGTGATATCAAGTCCAATGTGTTCTTTACACTTGTTTGATCAATTCAGAAACATTGAATGAGAACCAAATCCTTCGTGTGAACAAAAAATATCATAATTAAAAATGCTATATCTGAAGAACATTCTTGTATAGCACAGTATTTTTAGTGCTTTAAATACTATTGATGGAAACTATTATTTAAGTAAAAGTCTATTAGAGTTCTGAAATGAAGGATTTGACTTTAATGGAAAATGTCTATTTCATCCTAAGCATGAAAACCGGCGACCCTGGCTTGGGCACTCTCTCCAGAAACTCTCACTGTATGCTGAGCACAGAATAAAGATATAGAGTGAAGCAAATTTATTTCAGAGATTATAGATCGGAGGCATAACTATGTGTGGATGTGGGCCGTGAAAAATGCAGCTTCAACTCTCCCCCTGAACCCATTGTAATTTATCTTGGAAACGTTGTTGAGTTCCCTGAACTGTAAGGTAAGGAAGTTGCTCCCAGCAGCTTTAAATATTCTGTCAGGGACCAGCCTTTGCTATGCCTTGTACTCTGAGCACATTGTGCCAAAGTTGGAACCCAGATCCTCACCCAGAATGCTTCAAAGAGGCAAAGATCTGAAGCACAATGTGCCTAGGCTAACTTCCTCTAGGAACAGATTACTTTATATGTAAGGAGGGAACTGAAGGCAGTTACAACACCTTTAAGGAAAACATTCCTAGAGAAACAGAAGGGGAAACCACTTATTCACTCAGTGAACCAACATTGTGACTACTTTATGCATTTGTCCTATATGGATGTACACATACAACACCTACTTAGTGCAGGCACTGTCCCAGACACTGAGGACAGGCAGGGAACACAATGAAGAGTCTCTGTGCATGGCACAAACCCTCTGTGTGTCAGAGACTGTGCTGGGGAAACATGAATGGGTAAGATCAGGTAATTGAGGAGATTCTGGATGAGGAGTTCAGAGTAAGGAGGGAGAGGGGAAACTGGTGATAAAATGTCATTTTGGTAAGGGTGAGGGGACCATACATGACCTCTGAAGGTGAGAGAGTTCCTGGTGGTGACTCCTTCAGTGATGACTCCTTAAGGGTAAGAGGAGTCAGTCCGTGGTTGTTCTAGACAGAGGGAGCGTCTTTTTCCAAGGCCCAGGGGTGAGAGAAGAGACCACACGCTGTCTTGGTGTGGCAGCATGGATGGGGGTGGTTCTGGGGACACAGATGGGGGCCAGAGTCTCGGAAACCAGGTCCACATCACAGGGTTTTATATTTCATCCTAGAACAACTGGAAGCTATTGATTGATGTTGGTCAAGGAGTGACATGGGGGGCTGGGATGAATTGGGAGATTGAGATTGACATATGTACACTATCGATACTATGTATAAAATCGATAAATCATGAGAACCTACTATACAGCTCAGGGAACCCTACTCAGTGCTCTGGAGTGACCTAAATGAGAAGGAAATCCAAGAAAAGGGGGATATATGAATACATAGAGCTGATTGACTTTGCTATACAGTAGAAAAGTAACACCACTTTGTAAAGCAGCTATACTTCAGTAAAAATTTATTTTTAAAAAGGAGTCACATGAGAAGATTTCAACTTTAATACAAGGAACAGACAAGGGAAAGTCAAGGTTAGCAGCAAGGATACCATCGAGAGGATATTGTGGGACTAAACAGGTGAGTGGTGATGTGGTCTAAACAAAGACCATGAAAATGGATGGAAAGAACTGGGAAGAGCTGAGAAATATGGAAGTGATTGCCTGAATGTGGGCAGTAAGGGAGAGGATGGAATAATAGTTGACGCCCAGGCTTCCAGCGTGGGAAATGACACAGATGATGTCAGTCAGTAAGAGGGGGAGGTGGAAGAGCAGATTCAGGATGAGGAACTCTGATGAATTCAGTTTTGAACATTTGAGTGTGTGGGGCTTAGGGGACGTCTAAGTGGGGGTGTTCAGTAAGCAGCTGGATATATAAGTACACTTGAGCATCAGGAGAGAGCTATGGACTGAAGTCACCAACATGTAGGTGGTAAATCATGGTTGGACCCTGGAAAATAATACATAGAAGTGGTGAGCACATAAGATGGAGCAGGAATGGACAGAGGTTGGGAGAAAAATAGGGTACATGGAATTACAGAAGAGAGTGGGAAAATAGTTTTAAGAAGTCATCAGCATCAAATGCTAATGGGGTCACGCATACATAAATGGGTGCTGAGATTTGTCCCCTGGCAGTAGCGACAGAAAGGTCGTGCACTAGGAGAGGGATCATCTGGGCTTGCTCAACACCGTCCCCAGTTCTGCTTATTGTCCCAGTATCATTGTTATTAGCGCCTCCTGGTGTCTAAATTTGGATAATAAACTATACGATCATCTCAGTCACTGGATGGTGTGAGTCAAGGTAGATTGCAGTGGGTATGCTGTGTGCTTAGTCGCTCAGTCATGGCCAACTCTGTGCAACTCCATGGACTGTAGTCTGCCAGGATCTCTGTCCATGGGGATTTCCTAGGAAAGAATACTGGAGTGGGTTGCCATTTCCTCCTCCAGGGGATCTTCCCAAACCAGGGATCAAACCCGGGTCTCCCGCATTGCAGGTGGATTCTTTACCGTTTGAGCCACCAGGGAAGCACACAGTGGGCATCGGGGTGAATTTGAAGAAGTGAAGTTGCTCGGTTGTGTCCAACTCTTTGTGACCCCACAGACTGGAGCCTACCAGGCTCCTCCATCTGTGGGATTTTCCAAGCAAGAATATTGGAGTGGGTTGCCATTTCCTTCTCCAGGAGATCTTCCTGACCCAGGAATTGAACCTGAGTCTCCTGCATTATAGGCAGACACTTTACCATCTGAGCCACCAGGGCAGTCCAGGGAGGAATTTGAAGAGGGAGACATCAAACAAGGAAACTTTTTGAAAGAATGTGGTGGGGTTGTTAAAGAGGGAATTGTAACATCAGATGGACATTGAACTAGATGGATTTTAAACATTCTTCCAATCCTGGGACTAGTTCATAGAGCACTATATTCCTTTACTATCTTCAGTTTTGGAATCAGTGAGAATAAGGATTTTGTTATACTTATTTTCTCGCTTTCAGAGCTAAATGCTACTTTTTACAAATTACTTTGCAAAGCCAACACTTTATAAATAAAACTTTTACAAGTCTACATTCATTCTTGAGAATGAATACTAATTATCTGAACCCATTTTCATCTATCACAAAGGCAATATAAAGCAGAAATGTGTGAAGTGATTATCTCCCTATAGAAATTACAGCTAGTCCTAAATTAAGTTGAATCATTTTATTTTTAAAATTATTTTGTATGATAAAGTGTTAACAATTATGTTGTAAGTAAATGTTCTGCCTCTTATTGCAAATACTGTTTGATCTAGGAAAGCTAGGGGGAAAAATACACGCCTCCAAGTTTTTTTAAAACTAATATGTCTTCTGATTGTTGATACTTCTAGGTTAGACCAAACTGATGTCTGAGAGAGCTTAAACATATTTAAAATGAGAAAGATGCAAATAATATGAGCACTTGTCTGTGTACCATTTAGATAGAAAAACCTGAGGGGCTTAAAACAACCATTAAGTATGCTAATCTCTAGTTGCATCCATGTTGCTATCAACAGCATTAATTTCATTCCTTCTTATCAGTTCAGTTCAGTTGTTCAGTCATGTCTGACTCTTTGCGACCCCATGGACTGCAGCACGCCAGGCTTCCCTGTCCATCACCAACTCTCAGAGCCTACTCAAACTCATATCCATCATGTCAGTGATGCCATCCAACCATCTCATCCTCTGTCATCCCCTTCTTCTTCTGCCCTCAATCATTCCCAGCATCAAGGTCTTTTCAAATGAGTCAGTTCTTCACATCAGGTGGCCAAAGTATTGGAGTTTCAGCTTCAACATCAGTCCTTCCAATGAATATTCAGGACTGATTTCCTTTAGGATTGACTGGTTGGATCTTCTTGCTGTCAAAGGGACTCTCAAGGGTCTTCTCCAACACCACAGTTCAAAAGCATAAATTCTTTGGCGCTCAGCTTTCTTTATAGTCCAACTCNTGGCTACAGTCGTCCGGCTCTGGGCAAGTTCCCAAAGGTCCTAAGGAGCTGCCGTTTCCAGAATGGCATCTCATATCAGCCCCCAGTCCCTCCAGGCACGAAATGAAGGGAAGACAGATCTCACCAGGGGACTTGACCTTCCTGCTGCCACGGTTCTGGAAACAAGGACACTGCTGTGTTGACTTTATAATGAAGCAGACAACCAGGAGTCTGTCTGCCCTCAGGGCGCAGGCGCTTTTCCACTCAGCGCTGTTTTCTGGAGGTGTTCAGCGGCTCCTTGTCCCCTCACACCAGGCAGTAATTGATTTGGTGGATATGCTGGTGACTGGGCTCCTTCGAACATTATGAGTTCCTGCTGACCTGTGGCGACCTCGGAAGGGCTGGCGTGGCACGTGTCCCGACAGAGCTGTGATGGGAGATGAGCATTAATTAAGGGGGTTTTCTCTTCTGAGTAAAACCCCAAGGCAGTAGGTGGGATACAAGTCTTCAGACTGTAAATAAGCCACTTGATGGAGGCTCGCCTTTAGCTTTTGCAAGAGCATCCGAGAGTTTTTTACAAGCAGTAGGTGGTCAGCACCCTGTTGGGCTTCGCCATCCTAAGTATAAGAACTTGTGAACAAAAGGGGCCGGATTTCTAACATGTCAGTGCTGAACTGGGGAGGGGAGGAGTGTGGCCGAGCCAGGAGCTTGTTTTCATCAGGGCCATGAGAGAGCCCTCCTCTCCAATCTCAAGGCCTATCGAGAGAGGTTCCAGAAAATGTCTAGCAGTCTGCTCTTCCTGTGGAAACATTCCCAGCATCCCTCTGGAAGTGACAGGTTTCCCAACAGTTGTGACCTTGGGAGTGAGCAAAAATGAACCGAAGAGGAGAGTTATGACAACCACAAAAACAAACGTGTTGCGGCCCACCATGTGGCAGGCAACGACGCTCTTAGGTGGTCACTATTCACATCCTTAATTTGCAGGTGATGTGACTGAGATTCAGAGAGGCTAAGTAACCCATCCAAGACCACACAGCTGATAAAGGGCTACAACAAGCTGGATCTCAGACCTAACACCATACGGCACAGCTCACCACTAGGACCCATTTGCCAGACGTGGGGGCTGCTTAGTCATTCTGGGGGGCTCTCATTGAAGTACCAGTATGCAAGCCTCTCCCAGAGTCACTCAGGCCCCAAAGACTTGGAGAGTACCTCATCAATCAACAGGTAAATCCCACTGCTATGTACTCCAGTCTCACCAAAATCTGGCCAATCAAATGTTGAAGATCCTGTCCAACCTCTAACGTAACTATTTGACCATAGTAACAGTGACAGGAGAAGGCAATAGCACCCCACTCCAGTACTCTTGCCTGGAAAATCCCATGGATGGAGGAGCCTGGTGGGCTACAGTCCACAGGGTCGCTAAGAGTCAGACATGACTGAGAGACTTCACTTTCACTTTTAATTTTCATACATTGGAGAAGGAAATGGCAACCCACTCCAGTGCTCTTGCCTGGAGAATCCCAGGGACGGGGGAGCCAGGTGGGCTGCTATCTCTGGGGTCGCACAGAGTCGAACACGACTGAAGCGACTCAGCAGCAGCAGCAGCAGCAGCAGCAGCAGCAGTGACAACAAAAACACTTTTTTTTTTTTAATCCAAGCCCAACAGAGGAATCTGGACATTGCTTGGAACATGTCATAGAAAGTGGTCCTAATATGAGTCTGATTTATGATAGTGATGAAGGTTCATCTTTGCTGCCTGTTCCTTCCACTGAGATGAGCGTTCGTGTGTCAGCGTTCAGCTGGTGAGAAGATCCCCAGCTCTGCAGTTCCAGCGGCGTGACCCTGGTGAGATACGTACCTCCTCCGACCCTTGGTTTCCTCACTACCTGGTAATAATTGTGTGTCTTGGAGAGAGCTGTGTGACTTAAATGAGGTGCCAGGCAGGAAGGGGTCTGACACACAGAGAACCCTTTCTTTTTTTCCCCTTAATTCAGGTGGTTTTCCCACTTGTACCTGACGCAGAGTGTGACATGCCCAAGATAAAAATTTCTCATTCAGTTTAAGGTCTTTATAAAATGGACTACATCTCTCTTATGTGCCTTTAAGAAGCTTCTGATGGGTGTGGAAATGACGTTAGAAGAGTTTACGCATCTTCCTCAACCTGCTGGACACGTGTGTGGCTCGCCACATGGGTTAGTCGAATAGTTCTTCAAATATTTCCTTTGAATCCTCTTCTTCCAGAAGTCCTGATCAGAAATGCTGCGCTCACGCTCTAAGTCCTCTCAGTTCAGGGCTCAGCTGCCTTCTGCCCACTCTCAACAGCCCCTTCGATCGTGCTCAGGCCCTTGAAATCGTGCCTGTTAGAAGCATCTCCTGTATGGATTGGATGGACAGCAGAGCAGTAGGGTCCCTGCTCTGAATTAACACGGCAGTGTATGTCCCTGCCCAACTGGGTGGCTGCTCCTCCAGTAGATGTCAGATGTCACATGGCTCCTGTGACCCTGTGATGCTGGCCAGGCACATTTGTGGTGGGAAGGGACCATCAGAAGCGGGAGAGCAAGCTTTGATTGACAGCATATCTTTCCAGGCCACCTGCCCCTCCCGAATTCTCACTTATAAACCCAGAAGTTCAAAAGACATGACACTCATCACCTTGTAGATAAAAGAGTCTTCTCTAATGGCTAGAAATTCAAGGGTCTAAGAATAAATTTGTCCTTCCTGGAGCATGGCCTGGATGAAGGAGCCAACCCAGAGAGAGATTCTCTCAATTACTCAACTTGAAATCTTGCTCCAGTCGCCGTGTGTCCTGCCCTTCAGAAGGCTAGAGGCAGTACAAGAGGGAATGGGGCGAGGGCATTTTTAATCAGGGTGCTACCTGCGCTGTGAGATTTTCTCATGGGTGTAGCTGACTTTCTGAATGAGTGCCTAGGGACCTAGGAGGCTTCTGCTATATAATTTGAAGCTCTTCTGGGCTGTTAGCTGCTTTCCCCAGTTCCCAGTCAGCCACGAAGCATCTTTTGACCGCTTTACAAACAGCACACTGGAGAGCTTCGAAAGAAGCCCCCTCAGTCCCTGAGCCCTGAACCTCAACCAGAGGGTCAGCCCCCAGCTTTCCTGCCCTTTAAATACGGTTCCTGGGTAATCGCTCCTGAAGGGTGATATTCGAACCTTAAGCAGCTGCTGGAGATGATTAAATGCCTGCACTTTGCTAAGACTGTAAATCAAGCTCCCAAGCCATTTATTGTGAGTGTACCATAAAGCAGTAGAAGTTATTGCTACGATACTGCAAAATGTAGCATCAGACAGGAAAATAGAGGGTACATTTTGTTGTGAGGGTTTTAAAGTGATGTGTTGTTTTTCTTCTTTGCACATTCTCTGTTACCCTTCTCTTTGCCTCTATTTCTTCCCTGGCTCTAATACTTCCACAGGGTGTCTCTGAATCTAATTTCAAATATAGCACTCCTGCAAACAACAGCCAGCGTCTTCCTGGTTGAGAGTGTGTTGGTATTAGTGATGCTTCCAGGCATCGGGCATGTCCTGTGCCACACTGTGAATTTAATCCTCACAACAGTTTATGGCAGAGAATTATTATTTTCACTTTAAATAAAGGGTTTTTAATTGAGGCAAAATCACAAGGCCGGTTAGTGAATATATCTCTTTCTCCTTCTTTACAATACCTGGCTATGTCTGGAGTCTGCTGTTGGGGATTGTTGTCACTTAATCTCTGATCACATACAAATTCCCTGCTGAGGAATCCTTAAGGGATCCCTAGAAAGTTGTGTCAGTCTCTCTTTTAAAAAATTATTTATTTGTTTTTGGCTGTGCTGGGTCTTCCTTCGTGTACGGGCTTTCTCTAGTTGCAGAGAGCAGGGACTGCTCTCTAGCCGTGGTGCACAGGCTTCTCATTGCTGTGGTTTCTCTTGTTGAAGAGCATGAGCTCTAGGGAAAGGGGCTCAGTAGTTGCAGCTCCTTGGCTCTAGAGCACAGGCTCAGTAATTGTGGCACATGAGTTTAGTTGCTCCAAGGCATATGGGATCTTCCCAGATTACAGATTGAACCCATATCTCCTGTAAGGGCAGGTGGATTCTCTACCACTGAATCACCAGGGAAGCCCCTATGTCAGTCTCTTTGCCACACATTTTGCCGCAGAAAACCTTAAGACTTTGGCATGACTTCCCTTACTCAAAGGACATCTCCCATCAGAGCCAGACTTCTGTCTTTCCCTCTCCCCACTCATCAAACCTCTTTCCCACATCTAGTTACCTGGTTTCTATTATTCAGTTTTCATTCCCATAGTGAGGTGAGCATGGGCCCTTCAGGAGTACTGACAAAAGGTATCTAACCCAACCAGGAAGCTGGGGCCTCAGGGAAATTTTCCTGGAGGCATTACCTGACTTGAAGGAGAAGTAAGATTGAGCAGGTAGAGGGGAGGAATATGAGGGAGGCTGTCTTAGAGAAAAAGAAAGCACCTGGGCAGGGATCTGGGGAAGAGAGAGCTAACCGTGTTGGAAGAGCCTCTGCTGGTTGTGGTAAGCACAGAATATAAGGGCTCATACAGAGATAGAGGAGGCTGGGGAGGTAGGCAGAGGCCAGGAGTGAAAGGCTTTGCTGCCACTAGGAATCGGGGCTTCATGCTTGAGAGCAGATCAAGCCCTACACCTATTTCAAAGCTCTTCTCCATGCTAAGAACTGTGGTGCTAGAGAAGACTCTTGAGAGTCCCTTGGACAGCATGGACATCCAACCATTCAATCCTAAAGGAAATCAAGCCTGCATATTCATTGGAAGGACTGATGCTTAAGCTGAAGCTCCAACACTTTGGCCATCTGATGTGAAGAGCCCACTCATTGGAAAAGACTCTGATGCTAGGAAAGATTGAGGGCAGAAGGAGAAGGGGATGACAGAGGATGAGATGGTTGGATGGCATCACTGAATCAATGGACCTGAGTGAGCAAATTCTGGGAGATGGTGTAGGACAGGGAAGTCTGGCATGCTGCAGTCCATGGGGTCACAAAGGGTTGGACATGACTGAGCAACTGAACAACAACTCCACACTAAGAAGCTTTGCCCCTAGCTGGGGCAGCTCTGATATCTTCCTTTTCTTCCCTGGATGCCTGTCACACTAATCTTCTCTACCGAATGCTTCATCATGCTCCAGGAAGCTCCTGGAGGCAGGACGCTGGGTGTTATTCTCTTTGGTATCCACAGGTACAGAGTAGAGCTCAACAGCATCCTCTTAGCTAACTGGTGGGGAGAAGTTTCACACAGTGGAAAGTCTAAAGGAGAGAAGCTCTTTGTAGATCCTTCTCAATGACAATATTGCTGTTAAGGGGGCCAGAGTTGTGTGCAGTTGAACTTGACAATGAAGGAAGAAGAGTCAAGGAGGCTCTGTCTAGAGTTTGGTAATTCTCTGTATTACCAGGTAATTCTCAGTAACAGTGGCAGAGAATGTCCTAGAAGCAGCAGGACAAACAGGACACACAATGGGAGTCACTTATGCTGGGGCCTGGGGTGGCTCCATCTACTGTGTGATGAGCTGAGGTGCCAGTTTCCTCATCTAACAATGATCAAACCAGTCAATCCTAAAGGAAATCAATCCTGAATATTCACTGGAAGGACTGATGCTTAAGCTGAAGCTCCAATACTTTGGCCACCTGATGCAAACAAACAGCGAGCTTATTGGAAAAGACTCCAATGCTGGGAAAGATTGAGGCAGGAGGAGAAGGGTTGACAGATGATTAGATGGCAACATCTACTCAATAGACATAAGTTTAAGCAAACTTTGAGAGATATTGAAGGACAGGGAAGTGGGGCGTGCTGTAATCCATGGGGTCACAAAGAGTCAGACATGACTGAGGGAATGACCACAGCAAATAATGATGTAGGAGAGGACAATTTCCATTGTTTTCTCTCCATTCTAAATTCTGTATTCTATGCGTGTCATTGTGCCTAAAACCAAGTTGAGGAAAGGTTTCAAGTTACAGAAACCTTCACGGTTCAGGTTGCTTTCTGCTCTGCAGGGCTCATGGAACTGAAATCCAATTCTGGCATTGTTCTTGGCGAATGGCTTCTTATTTCAACTCCAAGTCCTTTTCATCCTGACAGATTCCATAGATTATGTTGATCACACATTTCCTCATGAGTTTCTGATGAGTTAATCCATCATATAATTTTATAACATGCATATTGATTATTCTATCACACCCCCACAGCTAGAGTATTTCAGTGTGATATCTGATCTATGAACCACTCACGGTCGCAGAGTATCAACCCAATGCCTCATTTACTTTAAAGCTTCATAAAGGAAGAGGGTCCCATCACAGAGAAACTAAATCTTCATAAATAGTTGAGGGTTGCTTTTTTAAAGCCAACTTTAAAATTTTATCTTATTTAGTTTTAAAAACAACAACAACGTTATAATGCATTATGAACTCCCTGTATGTGTGTGTGCTCAGTTGCTTCAGTCGTGTCCAACTCTTTGCAGCCCCATGGACTATAGCTCGCCAGGCTCCTCTTGTCCATGGGATTCTCCAAGCAAGACTACTGGAGTGGGTTGCCATACCCTGCTCCAGCATATGTTCCCGACCCAGGGATCGAACCTGTGTCTCCTGCACTGCGGGTGGATTCTTTACTGCTGAGCCAGCGGGGAAGCCCTGTGTACTCCTTACCCTTGTCAACTATAATGTACTAGGGTTTAAATGACAATGCAGACTATAAAGAACAGGAGCTCTTGTGCCCTGGGCTGTGGAATAGCTATTCTGTTGAGGATTTGCAGAGGATGCAGTCTTTGTCCCCATGCTACCAGCCCAGTGCCGGGCTATGTGCGCTCTCTAATCTCTTGTCTTCGTTTTGCCTCTAGTACGTCTTTATCCTTTTAGCTATTAATTGGCTACTGTTAGTGGACTTGCTGCAAAACTCTTTCTCCTAATTTCCTGGGGATTAGGAAGCCAGAAAACTGAGCCGGTTGAATTATATGCTCTCTGGTAGAAGATCTGTGGGGAATCCCGAGAAATAAAGTAAATGAGCTGTAGCAGTGCATGAATTTTATAGCATCTCATCTGTATGCTCAGAAATGTAGTTCTGCCTGATGCACCAGCAGGCAGGCATGAAGCACCTTCCGCTGCAGATTCTGGTTAGAACTGTGCAAAATGGAAAACCCTGGGAAGTTTTTCTTCCAAGGTTTCTCCAACCTTGGATTCATATACTACACCTCCTCTGATTTATGTGTCTTTCTTCTCTATAATATTTGCCCCAGTTTAACAGAAAGGGACCTATGTTTTCACTTACACTTGGATAAAAACCTTTTTTTTTTCACCAAAGTGGTGACTATCCTTTATATTTTTATGTTTAGATTTTCCCAGCTATTAAATGCAAGATTTTGTTTCTCATCCAGAATGTACTGGGCAAGTTAGAGCAGCTTAGCTTTCTGTTTATCTTTTACTGTGTCCCAGGCCTTTCCTGAACATCTACTTGAGGCAATGGGGATCCAAGGAACCATGTCACTGGACCTGTTCCCGGTGGTCCCCTCACCTGAGCTCCACCCTCACATATCACGTGACCCTGGCTCCATCACAATGACCAAAATACAATTTTCATATCTATGGGTTTAAGTTTCTACTTCTTTGGTCCTTTCAGTACCCAGACACCCAGGGATGGCGACAGGAGCACAGGCACTGGCAAGAGTCATGAGATCACAGACACCTGAGCCAGGAAGACACCTGGGAGATGCCTTTGTCCTTGTTTTCTTCAGTGGTCAAAGTAGGCATCCTAGGTTATAGAGTGGTAAAGAACCCCACTGCCAATGCAGGAGACACAAGAGATGAGGGTTCAATTCCTGGGTCAGGAAGATCCCCTGGAGGAGGGCATGGCAACCCACTCCAATATTCTTGCCTGGAGAAGCCCATGGACAGAGGAGACTAGTGGGCTATAGTCCTTGGGGTCACAAAGACTTGGACATGACTGAAGTGACTTAGCACACACAGAAAGAGACTCTCATTTCTGGATAAGGGGTGCAGCCCAGTCACATTATGATGGAGCTGTCTCCTGAGATGGGAGGACTCTGTGACCATTGAATAATGTACCACAGGAGCCAGGTTCTGTTAACTTTTTATTCCTTGCAGCACCAAACTGATCATCTAACCTGAATAAGTGCTATGATAGACAGTTGTCCAGGTGAAGGAGGAAAAATAATTGAGGTTAGTAATTCCAAATCTGATGCTCTTTTTAAAATAGACTTGGCATTCAGATACTTTCAAAGGCATTTCCCCCTTATGATTTAGGTGGATTTCACACCCCATAATAAATGTGGCCAGAAAAAAATGCTGATTTTATCTTTTAATACTTGAAACCCCTAAGAGCATGTTCAGTTCAGTTAAAGGATTTTCGATTTGACAACTCTCATGAATACAATATTCAGGCTATCATTAAAAAGTGAGCTGAAGGAGATCTTTCTGTACTGGAGGCAACAATCCACACACACTATATACGTCTGTGTGGATGAAAACATTAGATGTAGAGATCATGAGGAAATCCAAAGAAAACCTTTTAAGGAAGAAAGCCAGTTTTTTCTCTTTAGTTTAAAAAAAAAAAAAGGCAGGGGACAGGGAGATGAAGAAGCATCATTTCTATATATCGCAGTAAATTTCACCTTGAAATAATCAAAATGAGCTTAAATTCCAGCAATTTATAATATGGTAAAAGTTGAGCATAAATATGTCCTAATAGCCCAGTTAGTGTTTCTGTTGTCATGATAATGCTTTACTGTTTAAAATCGGAGCCTCTATTTTATATTTCTGCCTATTATTGGAAGAACAGTGAATGGAATATTTCCGATCACTTTTAGAACTATTTGTAATATAAATATTTCATCTCTTTAAAATTAAAACTATGTATTATCCACTTTCTCAGAGCACTGCATTTATTTGTTCCTCAATATTTAAGCTGAATTAAATCACAATGAAATTGTAGTTCCAACAATGACTTAAAAGTTTTGACTTTTCTATATGATTTTATTTCTATTTGCACACTGGAAAGAAATGTTTTTTAGATAGTTCTGAAGATATTTTTCACTCCTTCATTAAAAAAATTTTTTTATTTTGGAGCGTAGTTGATTAACAATGTTGTGCTGGTTTCAGGTAAGCAAAGTGATTCAGTTATACATGTATCTACTCTTCTTCAAAAATTCTTTTTCCCATGTGAGTTATCACAGAATACTGAGCAGAGTCCCCTGTGCTATACAGTAGGTCCTTGTTGGTTATCTGTTTTAGATACAACAGTGTATGCATGTCAATCCCAAACTCCCAAGCTATCTCTACCCCTACCCTCCTACTCCTCCCTCCTGGTAATCATAGGTTTGTTCTTTAAGTCTGTGAATGTGTGTTTTGTAAATAAGTTCATTTGTATCATTTTTTAAGATCCCACATATAAATGATACCATATATTTGTCTTTGACTTATTTCACTTAATATAAGAATCTCTCAGTTCAGTTCAGTTCAGTTTAGTCATTCAGTCCTGTCCAACTCTTTGTGACCCCATGAATCGCAGCACACCAGGCCTCCCTGTCCATCGCCAACTCCAGGAGTTCACTCAGACTCGTGTCCATCGAGTCAGTGATGCCATCCAGCCATCTCATCCTCTGTTGGCCCCTTCTCCTCCTGCCCCCAATTCCTCCCAGCACCAGAGTCTTTTCCAATGAGAATCTCTAGGTTCATCCATATTGCTGCAAATGGCTATTATTTCATTCTGTTTTTGATGACTGATAGTCCACTGTATATATGTACCGCACCTTCTTTATCCATTCGTCTGTTGATGGACATTCAGGTTGCTTCCATCTTGGCTATTGTAAACAGCACTGCAGTGAGCACTGGGGTGCTGTCTCCTTTAGAACCATGGTTTTTTCTGCATGTATGCCCAGGAGTAGGATTGCAGGATCGTGTGTGTGTGCGTGTGTGTATTAAGTTTCTCAGTCATGTCTGACTCTCTGTGACCCCATGGTCTGTAGCCCGCCAGGCGCCTTATTCATGGGATTTTCCAGACAAGAATACTGGAATGGGTTTGAATCCTCCAAATCTGCCTTAGATGAATTGCTTAGTGTCTCTCANCAGAGTTGTGTGCAGTTGAACTTGACAATGAAGGAAGAAGAGTCAAGGAGGCTCTGTCTAGAGTTTGGTAATTCTCTGTATTACCAGGTAATTCTCAGTAACAGTGGCAGAGAATGTCCTAGAAGCAGCAGGACAAACAGGACACACAATGGGAGTCACTTATGCTGGGGCCTGGGGTGGCTCCATCTACTGTGTGATGAGCTGAGGTGCCAGTTTCCTCATCTAACAATGATCAAACCAGTCAATCCTAAAGGAAATCAATCCTGAATATTCACTGGAAGGACTGATGCTTAAGCTGAAGCTCCAATACTTTGGCCACCTGATGCAAACAAACAGCGAGCTTATTGGAAAAGACTCCAATGCTGGGAAAGATTGAGGCAGGAGGAGAAGGGTTGACAGATGATTAGATGGCAACATCTACTCAATAGACATAAGTTTAAGCAAACTTTGAGAGATATTGAAGGACAGGGAAGTGGGGCGTGCTGTAATCCATGGGGTCACAAAGAGTCAGACATGACTGAGGGAATGACCACAGCAAATAATGATGTAGGAGAGGACAATTTCCATTGTTTTCTCTCCATTCTAAATTCTGTATTCTATGCGTGTCATTGTGCCTAAAACCAAGTTGAGGAAAGGTTTCAAGTTACAGAAACCTTCACGGTTCAGGTTGCTTTCTGCTCTGCAGGGCTCATGGAACTGAAATCCAATTCTGGCATTGTTCTTGGCGAATGGCTTCTTATTTCAACTCCAAGTCCTTTTCATCCTGACAGATTCCATAGATTATGTTGATCACACATTTCCTCATGAGTTTCTGATGAGTTAATCCATCATATAATTTTATAACATGCATATTGATTATTCTATCACACCCCCACAGCTAGAGTATTTCAGTGTGATATCTGATCTATGAACCACTCACGGTCGCAGAGTATCAACCCAATGCCTCATTTACTTTAAAGCTTCATAAAGGAAGAGGGTCCCATCACAGAGAAACTAAATCTTCATAAATAGTTGAGGGTTGCTTTTTTAAAGCCAACTTTAAAATTTTATCTTATTTAGTTTTAAAAACAACAACAACGTTATAATGCATTATGAACTCCCTGTATGTGTGTGTGCTCAGTTGCTTCAGTCGTGTCCAACTCTTTGCAGCCCCATGGACTATAGCTCGCCAGGCTCCTCTTGTCCATGGGATTCTCCAAGCAAGACTACTGGAGTGGGTTGCCATACCCTGCTCCAGCATATGTTCCCGACCCAGGGATCGAACCTGTGTCTCCTGCACTGCGGGTGGATTCTTTACTGCTGAGCCAGCGGGGAAGCCCTGTGTACTCCTTACCCTTGTCAACTATAATGTACTAGGGTTTAAATGACAATGCAGACTATAAAGAACAGGAGCTCTTGTGCCCTGGGCTGTGGAATAGCTATTCTGTTGAGGATTTGCAGAGGATGCAGTCTTTGTCCCCATGCTACCAGCCCAGTGCCGGGCTATGTGCGCTCTCTAATCTCTTGTCTTCGTTTTGCCTCTAGTACGTCTTTATCCTTTTAGCTATTAATTGGCTACTGTTAGTGGACTTGCTGCAAAACTCTTTCTCCTAATTTCCTGGGGATTAGGAAGCCAGAAAACTGAGCCGGTTGAATTATATGCTCTCTGGTAGAAGATCTGTGGGGAATCCCGAGAAATAAAGTAAATGAGCTGTAGCAGTGCATGAATTTTATAGCATCTCATCTGTATGCTCAGAAATGTAGTTCTGCCTGATGCACCAGCAGGCAGGCATGAAGCACCTTCCGCTGCAGATTCTGGTTAGAACTGTGCAAAATGGAAAACCCTGGGAAGTTTTTCTTCCAAGGTTTCTCCAACCTTGGATTCATATACTACACCTCCTCTGATTTATGTGTCTTTCTTCTCTATAATATTTGCCCCAGTTTAACAGAAAGGGACCTATGTTTTCACTTACACTTGGATAAAAACCTTTTTTTTTTCACCAAAGTGGTGACTATCCTTTATATTTTTATGTTTAGATTTTCCCAGCTATTAAATGCAAGATTTTGTTTCTCATCCAGAATGTACTGGGCAAGTTAGAGCAGCTTAGCTTTCTGTTTATCTTTTACTGTGTCCCAGGCCTTTCCTGAACATCTACTTGAGGCAATGGGGATCCAAGGAACCATGTCACTGGACCTGTTCCCGGTGGTCCCCTCACCTGAGCTCCACCCTCACATATCACGTGACCCTGGCTCCATCACAATGACCAAAATACAATTTTCATATCTATGGGTTTAAGTTTCTACTTCTTTGGTCCTTTCAGTACCCAGACACCCAGGGATGGCGACAGGAGCACAGGCACTGGCAAGAGTCATGAGATCACAGACACCTGAGCCAGGAAGACACCTGGGAGATGCCTTTGTCCTTGTTTTCTTCAGTGGTCAAAGTAGGCATCCTAGGTTATAGAGTGGTAAAGAACCCCACTGCCAATGCAGGAGACACAAGAGATGAGGGTTCAATTCCTGGGTCAGGAAGATCCCCTGGAGGAGGGCATGGCAACCCACTCCAATATTCTTGCCTGGAGAAGCCCATGGACAGAGGAGACTAGTGGGCTATAGTCCTTGGGGTCACAAAGACTTGGACATGACTGAAGTGACTTAGCACACACAGAAAGAGACTCTCATTTCTGGATAAGGGGTGCAGCCCAGTCACATTATGATGGAGCTGTCTCCTGAGATGGGAGGACTCTGTGACCATTGAATAATGTACCACAGGAGCCAGGTTCTGTTAACTTTTTATTCCTTGCAGCACCAAACTGATCATCTAACCTGAATAAGTGCTATGATAGACAGTTGTCCAGGTGAAGGAGGAAAAATAATTGAGGTTAGTAATTCCAAATCTGATGCTCTTTTTAAAATAGACTTGGCATTCAGATACTTTCAAAGGCATTTCCCCCTTATGATTTAGGTGGATTTCACACCCCATAATAAATGTGGCCAGAAAAAAATGCTGATTTTATCTTTTAATACTTGAAACCCCTAAGAGCATGTTCAGTTCAGTTAAAGGATTTTCGATTTGACAACTCTCATGAATACAATATTCAGGCTATCATTAAAAAGTGAGCTGAAGGAGATCTTTCTGTACTGGAGGCAACAATCCACACACACTATATACGTCTGTGTGGATGAAAACATTAGATGTAGAGATCATGAGGAAATCCAAAGAAAACCTTTTAAGGAAGAAAGCCAGTTTTTTCTCTTTAGTTTAAAAAAAAAAAAAGGCAGGGGACAGGGAGATGAAGAAGCATCATTTCTATATATCGCAGTAAATTTCACCTTGAAATAATCAAAATGAGCTTAAATTCCAGCAATTTAAAATATGGTAAAAGTTGAGCATAAATATGTCCTAATAGCCCAGTTAGTGTTTCTGTTGTCATGATAATGCTTTACTGTTTAAAATCGGAGCCTCTATTTTATATTTCTGCCTATTATTGGAAGAACAGTGAATGGAATATTTCCGATCACTTTTAGAACTATTTGTAATATAAATATTTCATCTCTTTAAAATTAAAACTATGTATTATCCACTTTCTCAGAGCACTGCATTTATTTGTTCCTCAATATTTAAGCTGAATTAAATCACAATGAAATTGTAGTTCCAACAATGACTTAAAAGTTTTGACTTTTCTATATGATTTTATTTCTATTTGCACACTGGAAAGAAATGTTTTTTAGATAGTTCTGAAGATATTTTTCACTCCTTCATTAAAAAAATTTTTTTATTTTGGAGCGTAGTTGATTAACAATGTTGTGCTGGTTTCAGGTAAGCAAAGTGATTCAGTTATACATGTATCTACTCTTCTTCAAAAATTCTTTTTCCCATGTGAGTTATCACAGAATACTGAGCAGAGTCCCCTGTGCTATACAGTAGGTCCTTGTTGGTTATCTGTTTTAGATACAACAGTGTATGCATGTCAATCCCAAACTCCCAAGCTATCTCTACCCCTACCCTCCTACTCCTCCCTCCTGGTAATCATAGGTTTGTTCTTTAAGTCTGTGAATGTGTGTTTTGTAAATAAGTTCATTTGTATCATTTTTTAAGATCCCACATATAAATGATACCATATATTTGTCTTTGACTTATTTCACTTAATATAAGAATCTCTCAGTTCAGTTCAGTTCAGTTTAGTCATTCAGTCCTGTCCAACTCTTTGTGACCCCATGAATCGCAGCACACCAGGCCTCCCTGTCCATCGCCAACTCCAGGAGTTCACTCAGACTCGTGTCCATCGAGTCAGTGATGCCATCCAGCCATCTCATCCTCTGTTGGCCCCTTCTCCTCCTGCCCCCAATTCCTCCCAGCACCAGAGTCTTTTCCAATGAGAATCTCTAGGTTCATCCATATTGCTGCAAATGGCTATTATTTCATTCTGTTTTTGATGACTGATAGTCCACTGTATATATGTACCGCACCTTCTTTATCCATTCGTCTGTTGATGGACATTCAGGTTGCTTCCATCTTGGCTATTGTAAACAGCACTGCAGTGAGCACTGGGGTGCTGTCTCCTTTAGAACCATGGTTTTCTCTGCATGTATGCCCAGGAGTAGGATTGCAGGATCGTGTGTGTGTGCATGTGTGTATTAAGTTTCTCAGTCATGTCTGACTCTCTGTGACCCCATGGTCTGTAGCCCACCAGGCGCCTTATTCATGGGATTTTCCAGACAAGAATACTGGAGTGGGTTTGAATCCTCCAAATCTGCCTTAGATGAATTGCTTAGTGTCTCTCATTTGTGTTTTCATGTTTTCCCACTTCTGTTGGTTGTCTCTCAGCAGGAGATAAGTCTCCAGGAAACAAAGATTTGTCTTTGATTATTAACTCCTCTCTCTCCTCACCCTCACTCCCTGAACATTCGCTAACTCAGAGGCATGTTATAAGGAATAAATTAAGGCAATAAAATAAATGAAAGATGATCCATGAAGGTTTTGCAAAATGGTGCAGTGTGTCTAAAATGGCATTTTCATTTTTATGCCTGCAAGTGAAACCTGTGCATTCTTTTACTTTATTCTAAGAAATATTGAGTTTCTCCCTTTTGATGTTTCTAGATTTTCTCTCCATTTTTCCTCATTCATTTCCCCTCAGTATTTCCTTGTAATGATCTTCTTTTTTTATTTTATTTTATCAAAGTAATAATGTGAATAGTTTCAAAAGCCAAATTTTAATTAGCCTTGAACAGTAGGCAGCATCTTCCCACTTCTTATTATCTAATTCCCTTGTATAGAAGCAAAGGTTCTCAATCATTTTAACCGTTATCTTCCAATATATACTTGCATATTTTCAACTGACATGCATACATTGCTATTTGTTTATTATTTTCATGTAAGTTACTATTTCGTTATTCTACTGAGAAAATTTAACCCTATTCTGAACATTCTTTCTCTTGTTTCCCAACCTCTTAAAATAGTTAAAGAACACAGTGAGGGACTAAATCAATACCTAGTGTTTATATTATTGTAACTATATAAATGGGCTTCCCTGACAGCTTAGTGGGTAAAAAATCATCTACAGTGCAGGAGACACAGGAGACTTGGGTTCAACCCCTGGGTCAGGAAGATCCCTCAGGAGGAAATAGCAACCCACTCCTGTATCCCAGACAGAGGGGCCTGGAGGGCTACAGTGAGTCTGACTCACGAGTTGGACACAACTGAGCTAAATAAGTAGCATTAATAACTATATAAATAATATTCTTAGCTATTAATTTTCTTTAGGCCAGATTACTGGAGTGGGTAGCCTTTCCCTTCTCTAGGGGAATCTTCCCAACCAGGGTCTCCTGCATTGCAGGTGGATTCTTTGCCAACAGAGCTATCAGGGAAGCCTCCAGTATTCATAACTATATAAATAATATTTCTAGCTATTAATATGTAAATAGTATAACATAGTTATATAATAGATTCAAAACTATTTAAATATTATTCATAGATAAGCCACATTTAAAAATAATTATAATTAACATGTTTTTTAACGGTAAAAAACTGTGATGACATTTCCTTCCTTATACAACATTCTGCTATCTGCTAAGGCACTAATAACTTTTGTAAGAGATCACTTGATATTCTATGTATCCAACATGGCCCTTTGCTCCTGGCAATGAGCCTTAGACTCTAGCTTTCCTCCATCCTTGCCCCTCTATGTCATGTGATCCCTTGGCCAAGAGAGCCCAGGGCACAGGGACATACCCACCTGGATGCTGTGCTTCCCTGCCCTCCTAGACCTGGCTTCTGGACCCTGGACTCCAGAATTTCCTGCCCAGATGGTCCCAGGTACTTTCAGGTCCTGATGGTCTTACTGTGTGCACACTCCAAGGCCAAGGACAGATGAAGGAGCAGGTGTATAGCATCCACAGGCTTATGCAAGACCCCTTCTGGTAAAGGGTGGGGTTGGCGGTGGGCTGGGGACTGAAAGCAGGTAAAGAATCAGGCTGCAATGCAGCAGGCCCAGCTTTGACTCCTGGGTCAGGAAAACCCCCTGGAGAAGGGAATGGCACACCAGGCCAGTATTCCTGCCTGGAGAATTTCGTGGACAGAGGAGCCTGGCAGGCTATCGTCCATGGAATCACAAAGAGTCGGACATGACTGAGTGACTCACACACACAGGCACGTACACACAGACACACCCAATGGTAAAGGGAGGGGCAGGGGTGGGCTAGGGACTGAAGACGTCCACCTCTGGCCTCTGTGAGTGCCTGGCAGCAACGTGGCCCCAGGGGATGACTGGGCTAAACCTCCTCTCCACGGCTTCAAGCACAGCTGCGAACGCCTCGGCTTTGTTTGGTGGGGGAGCCCTTCCTTTCACGGTTGTCCACACCCGCCAGCCCTGCCGTGTTGCAGCACCGTCCCCTCTCCTCTCCACACCTTTCAGAGCCGCTTTCATTTCTCCCGTGTTTGTCTCTGCTATCTTCTGGATCCCATGTGGTCTTCTTTCTCAGTTTATTTCATTGTTTTTTGTTCGTTTTGTTTTGTTTTTTTTTTTTGGAGAGGGTGCATGGGAGACACACTGGAAGTTGAAAAAGGTTTTATTTCATCCTTACAATAAGTTTGGGATCAAATCTGTAGGTCGGAAACTGTTTACCCGTAGAATTTTGGAGGTTTTGCTTTGTTGTCTTTAAGCTTCCAATATTGCTGTGAAATCCAGTGATACTTGAATTCTTAGTGCTGCACATGGAGTTTATTTCTTCTGTCAGGAGCCTCTCTCAGGAGACATTCTCAGTGTTCTGTCATTTCACACTGATGGCCCTGGTCTGAGTCTTTTCATTTACTCAGCTGAACATTCCATGAGCCCATTCAATCTGTAAATTCAGATGCTTAAGTCCAGGGAAACGTTCTTACTTTATTATTACTATTTGTTGTTAAATCGCCTCCTCCATTTTCTCTAATTATTGTTTATGGAACACCTATCATTTGAATGTTTGAGTTGCAAGAGTTAATTTCTTTTTTACTCTTTTCTTCCACTTTCTAAATTTGTTTTTTGTGGTTTCTTTCTTTCTTTCTTTTTTTTTTTTAAGATTTTCTTGTTATGACCTTCTCAAACTTCTCTGCATCTTTCACCCATGATATCACATTTTTTCCTTTCTAAGAGTGCTCTTGTGTTGTGTTAATAACAGCTTACTCTTTTTTTCCCATCATCAGTTTAGTCAGTTCGGTTCCGTCACTCAGTCGTGTCCGACTCTTTGTGACCCCATGGACTGCAGCATGCCAGACCTCTCTGTCCATCACCAACTCCCAGAATTTATTCAAACTCATCTCCATTGAGTTGGTTACGCCATCCAACCATCTCATCCTCTGTCATCCCCTTCTCCTCCCACCTTCAATCTTTCCCAGCATCAGGGTCTTTTCAAATGAGTCAGTTCTTCACATCAGGTGNATTTTTTTCCTCGCTTGTCCTTGCTTCTTGGCCAAGTCCTCCTTAAGTCCTTAACAGTTCTGAACGCCTATGTGAAAGTTCAGCGTGCATGGGAGGGACGTGTGAGCTCCATGGTAGTGTGACAAGGGAGCCAGCTGTCTTTTTCCATGAAGGACTCCCAACTATCATATCTGCAGGTCTTTTTTCTTGCTCAGTGCAGCATCCCCAAAGAGAAGTCTTCCTGATCTGACCAGGGGTGAGGGTGGTGCCAGTCCTCTGGGAGCTGAGTGTGGAGAAGGCAGGCAGGTGGTTTTACAGTTTCAGAAACACTGAACCCCCTGCTTGACCTGCGGCCCGGCCTCAGATGGACATACTGTCCTAGGGCGTCTCTGTTCCAGCTTCCCAAGAACAAACTGTCCTTCTTCCATGTAGGAATTTAGTATCTAAATGCTTTAAACACATCCCATGACCCCCTGGTTTGAGTCACCTGCCCCAGCCTTCAGAGGCTGCTATGTTCTGAGCATTTCTGGGAGTTCGTGGTACAAAGTGGACTTACTTCTTGCTCCCTTCTTCTGGTCTGTTACTTCAGCAGTCATCTGTCCATCTGCTTTCCAACCTCCAAAAATTGATAATCTCTCTCATCTGCCAACATCTCTCCATATGTTTTCCTTGTTCCTGAGGTTTACTCATTTTTAAAAAATTTCTTTACTCTTATGTAAATAAGGTCTTAAGTGAAGAAGAAGTAAAACCATATGCTCAGTCAGCCATGTTTAACTGGAAGCTCTTGAAGATTTCTTTTATTTTGTTCATATATTTTGTTTGTACTTTCCCGTGAGGATATTATTGACAACGTTAGCACTTAAAATATCTATGAGTTTTCTTAGTCCATTCATTTTTATATTCATTTACTGATTGTGTTTTTTATTATACTGCTTAGGAAGCCAAAAAGATTTGAAATATACTTTGAATTAGGGCAAGAATAAAGATATGACAAAATCTGAACATTTAATAAGATATATATCCAGTAACAAGTAGGTAAACATCATCAGTTCAGTTCAGTTCAGTCGCAGAGTCATGTCTGACTCTTTGCGACTCTGTGAATTGCAGCACGACATCATAGCAGGAAGTAATTATAATCAGAAAACACCTTTAGAAATTAAAGCCCAATCATCTAGGTGTGACACTTGACAGAGTCCTGTAACTATCTCAAAGGTAAGAGAAGATACTGACTTAACAGTATATGATTAACTGGAGCCTGAAAGAAAAATAAAATAGAAAGGAAACTTTGGGATTAATTATCAATCAAAAACCTTAAGTTTCAAAACTAGTGAAAGGAACGACAATTTAAAATGTTTACCAAGTGCTTACTGTGTGAGAATAAATATATTGTCAAATAGAAAAACAATCTGGGACTTCCCTGGTGTACGGTGGTTAAGAATCCGCCTCGCAATGCAGGGTACTTGGATTTGATCCCTTGTTGTTGTTCAATTGCTAAGTCTGACTCTTTTCGACCCCATGGACTGCAGCACGCCAGGCTTCCCTGTCCTTCACTGTCTCCTGGAGCTTGCTCAAATTCATGTCCACTGAGTCAATGGTGTCATCCAACCATCTCATCCTCTGTCGCCCCCTTCTCCTCTTGCCCTCAGTCTTTCCCAGTGTCAGAGTGTTTTCCAACGAGTCGGCTCTTCACATCAGGTGGCCAAAGTATTGGAGCTTCAGCTTCAACATCAATCCTTCCAATGGATATTCAAGGTTGATTTCCTTCAAGATCTCATGCCTTGGAACAAATAAGCCTGAGAGCCACAACTAAAGTCTGTGCTTGGCAAAGAAAGATCCCGAGTGATGCAACTAAGACCTGACACAGTCAAACGAATAATAAACAAAAAAGAAATGAAAAAACAAAAAACAAAACCAATCTGGACTTAATAAGGAAGGGCTTTATCCAAGAAGAGTATTGTAAGGGGAGGAAAGAAGAGAAGGAAGTGATTTTTTTTTTTTTTTACAATTCAGGATATAAATATTTAAGTTATTTAAATCACTTATTTTAAGCTGCACAATGCTAAAGGTAAACTAAAAAGATTTAAATACAGCCCACTGCAAGGGAACACAATGAGTGGCTTTTTATTTTTTCTAAGAAACAAATTTGTTTAAACAAACAAAAAAAGAGAATCACAAGCTACACAGTGCAACCACCCTGTCT
Source organism: Neotragus pygmaeus (assembly GCA_006410875.1). Lineage (NCBI taxonomy): Eukaryota > Metazoa > Chordata > Mammalia > Artiodactyla > Bovidae > Neotragus > Neotragus pygmaeus. The sequence goes on along the minus strand of SJYV01051337.1, from coordinate 755,616 downwards.
GGTATGCAGGAAGTCGTGGGAGACGGTGGTGAGAGGAGCTGGGATCAGGAACAGGAATCTGTAGGAGCTTCGGCTCACAGATGATGTGCAGCCTGGAAACATCCCGAGGTCCCTTGGGTCCCCCTAGTACAGCAGGGGAAGGGGACGATTTCAATACGGAGAGCACTCGGAATGTAAGATCTGTGAGGGTCTCATGGCTTAAGCAGAAAGACTTTTCATTCCCAGGGAGAAGTAAACAAGGCTAGAAAGATCTGGAGGTGGGAGGTGAGATGAAAGGATGGCCAGATAGAGAGAAGATTAGAGAATGTTTTACCCCAAGACCAAGTGAGGCTGAGCCAACCTTCACGGCCCAGGGGAAGGAAAGAAACTTAACCTAACTCAGTTAACAAGCATTATGCCTTTGATCAGTGGAGACCAGCAGGTCAGCTGATCATTTATGAGGCAAAGAATGGGGAGCTGAAGACTCTGTGTCACAGGTCAACCAGGGAGGGGGCAGCTGTGTGAGTCTGATCTATGTTATGTGGGCAGGGTGGTTCTTTGCCGCCAGCCTGCTTTGCTGGAACACAAAGGAGGGGAAGATTGCTTAACTTTTGCTGTTTTCCAGGATCACAAAAATTGGATCAATTTCAACACTGTCCACATAAATAAACAAGACGGCTACTCCTGAAAAATTAAGTGGCTAATGAGGGCGATAACAGAGTAAAGTAATTCCATAAAGTGTAGCAAGTGCTGTCTGTGAGAAATAAATATGCTGGTTGCCATGGCAATGCAGAGGCGAGGCACCTCACATGGTGGGAGTTGGGGCAGGCAGCAATGGCTACACAGGGTCTTAATGGATGACCAGGACCTATTAGGTGGAGAGAAGGGTACCAGCTCTAAATCAGGAAGCATCAGCAAAGGTCACAAAGGCAAATGTGCTGTGTGAACTTTATGCAGCAAAGCTTACATCCAAGTGGGCGAGGGAAAATAGTCTTTTCTGGCTGACGAGAGGGTTTTTTTCCTCCTTAGGAGATCAAATAATAACAAAACAGAACTTTATCACTCACAGAGGGAAATGTGAGTCTCAAATTGGGTTAAAGCCTGGAAATGCTCCGGGATAAAGGTATGATGAGACTTTATACTCCGAGGGGAAGCTTGAGTGATGTCACAGCAACTTCTGGGTGCAGCTCTGGGTCTGCCTGTGGGGCCTCAATCCAGGCTTCCCAGGTGGCTCAGTGGTAAACAATCTGCCTGCCAATGCAAGAGATGAAGGTTCGATCCCTAAGTTGGAAAGATCCCGTGGAGAAGGAAATGGCAATCATTCCAGTATTCTTGCCTGGAAAATCCCATGGACAGAGCAGCCTGGCAAGCTATAGTCCATGGGGTCACAAAGAGTCAGACACAACTTACCCACTAAACAACCACAACCCAGGCCAACAGCTCACGAGTGGGGAAGAGGTCTAGCAGGCACAGAGAAGTCCCACCACCTCCCTTGTATTCCTCACCAAAACTATTAAGCCAGTTTTCTTCAGAGTAGGAGTTTATTCGTAAATATGTAGTGAAAACCTAGGTAACACGTTTATATTTATCTAGAGTTTACTTTACAGCTTAAGGCTTTGTCTCCAAGTATCAAACTTCATATTCTAAAAAGTAACAAACTTCTGTTTCACTCCTTGTGAGAAACAGGCTGCAACAGGAGCAGATTTCTTCTTTTTTGCTTCAAACACAGAGTTTTTAGGGGATCAGATATCCAAGCATCCTGGGGTGGCATGCCCCTCCCTGAAGGAAAATCTGTGTCAGAACTCAAGCAGCAGGCACACCAAGTGCGGTAGATAAGGGGACTCTTTGCGGGGGCAGGGCAGGGGTGGGGCAGTGCGGGTAAGGGGTCAGAGGCCAGGGTCAGGGCACAGACGGACGCTGTCTGAGCGGGGAGGCAGCCGGGAGTAGGATCACTGGGGAAAACAGTGTGGGGCAGGGCCTCTCCATGCTTGCTGGCCCTTCTTTGCCACTCTGAGCTGTCAGCGTGGGGTGGGGACCCATAAGGAGACCCGGCACTGCACCCAGCAGTTGCTATGACATCACTCAAGCTTCCCTGCAAGAGTATAAAGCCTCACCATCCACTCATCCTGGAGAAATTCCAGGCTTTAACCCAATTTGAGACTCATAATTCCCTCTGTGAGTAATAGGGCTCTGTTTTGTTATTATTTGATCTTTGTAGCTTTCACTGTAACTTCTAAAATGCTGTAGCATTTCCCACTTGCAACAAAAGGGAAACAAATATGTTTTTTCAAAATGTTGTTGTTTTGTTGCTAAGTTGTGTCTGACTCTTTGGCACCCCATGGACTGTAGCCTGCCAAGGCTCCTCTGTTCATGGGATTTCCCAGGCAAGAATACTGGAGTGGGCTGCCATTTCCTTCTCCAGGGGATCTGCCTAGTCCAGGGATGGAACCCACATCTCCTGCATTGGCAGGAGGATTCTTTACCACCGAACCACTGGGGAATGAGAGGGTAGTAAAGCATCAGTTCAGTTCAGTTCAGTCGCTCAGTCATGTCCGACTCTGCAACTCCGTGAATCGCAGCACGCCAGGCCTCCCTGCTCATCACCATCTCCCGAAGGTCACTCAGACTCATGTCCATCGAGTCCGTGATGCCATCCAGCCATCTCATCCTCTGTCGTCCCCATTTCCTCCTGCCCCCAATCCCTCCCAGCATCAGAGTATTTTCCAATGAGTCAACTCTTTGCATGAGGTGGCCAAAGTACTGGAGTTTCAGCTTTAGCATCCTTCCTTCCAAAGAAATCCCAGGGCTGATCTCCTTCAGAATGGACTGGTTGGATCTCCTTGCATAGCATGTCCTAAATTTAGAGGCAGGAGCCAGTCTTAAAATGTTTCATTGGTTTTTTTTTTTTTTTTTTTTTTGGTATCATGCCTTTTCTTGCAAGAAGAATCCTTACCACCCCCAACTTAGGAGTAGAAGTGAGCATAGCTCCCTCTGTCCTGTCACCCAGATCTCTGTGGGATAACGTGTGAGGGGAGGAGGGAGCAAGGTGGAAAGAGGAGACTGGGGAAAGTTAAAAGTTAATAATGTCGTGATAACAATAACCTGACAGAATGATAAAGAAACCCACGTCCTTAAAAATCAAGAGTAGCCTAGAACAGGGGTCTTCCAACTCTGGGATCAATGCCTGATGATCTGGGGTGGAGCCGATGTAACGAAAAATAAGTGCACAATGAAGGTAATGTACTTGAATCATCCTGAAACCATCGCCTACCTCCCTAGTCAGTGGGAAAATTGTCTTCTAGGAAACCAATCACTGGTGCCAAAAAGACTGGGGACTGCTGGCCTAGAAAAAAAAAAATGGTGGGAGATAAGCAGGCAGGAGAAAAAAAGCTCATGAATCTGGAGGTTTGTCAAGTTGACAAAGGTAGTTAGTGCCAAATACAAGCCATCTAAGGAACTTGGTGCTGGAGAAGACTCTTGAGAGTCCCTTGGACTGCAAGGAGATCAAACCAGTTAATCCTAAAGGAAATCAACCCTGAATATTCATTAGAAGGACTGATGCTGAAGCTAAAGCCTCAATACTCTGACCACCTGAGGCAAAGAGCCAACTCACTGAGAAAGAAGATCCTGATGCTTGGAAAGATTGAAGGCAGGAGGAGAAGGAGGTAACAGAGGACGAGATGGTTGGATGCCATCACCTGACTCAATGGACATGAGTTTGAGCAAACTCCAGGAGACAGTGAAGGACAGGGAAGCCTGGCATGCTGCAGTCCATGGGGTCGCAAACAGTCAGACACAACTGAACAACGACAACAAGGAAAAGTAAAAGAATGAATATACTCTACAGTAGCAAAAAGGAAAAAATAGATTAAAACCAAACAAATCTCCTGCATCCAAAAACAGAGTGGAATAGAGTACGGCAAAAGAGTAATTTGGAAAATATAAAATGAATTCCATATGAGCCTTTGTGGATGAATCAAGGTTCCAGGATAAGAATTACAAGGTTTTCTCAGCTTCTGTTTCTCAAATTGAAGGGTTAGTAGTTCAGAATTGGATTGTTTACTATAGTAGCTTATAAAGGTCATCCCCTCACCCAGGCATCCCGTGTTGACTGCAAGATCAAGTTGACTGCAAGATCAGGACTGATGGCTCTCAATCCTTGTCTATCCCAGCCCTTCCTGTCCCAAAGTCATGCACGCTTTGAAGCAGTAGGTTGGGCCCTGCTTGTGTCCTGGAGCATTCCAGGCACGTTTGCTGGTGTTTCAGAATCCTGTGCCACCAGAAGTGAGCGAGGCAATAATTTCCTCTTGTGATGAACTCCTGTCTGGTGCCCACTGGGTTTGCCATATCCTTCTGGTTCCTATTCACCCTACCATTGCCTTCTGCATGTGGCGCCCATTTCCAGTTGGGGCTCTCCCATTCCCCTCCCTCTGACTCACACAGTCTGCTTCAAATGCCCTTCCCCCTCCATGCTCCCCACGTATCCAGACACCACAGCACCTGGCATGTTTCAGAGACTTCTGCTGAGTCCCGCCTTTCAGATCAGCCCCAATCTGATGATCTGTGAGATGAGCTGGTTTAAGTGTCTTCGCATATAGCCATTTAGTCTGCAAAATAGATATGCAAAGTGTGTTATTGTGGTCTTTATTTTCAACATGAGAGAACCAAAGGCCAGAATCGTTAAATAACCCACCCAAGGTCATACAGGTAAGCAAGCAGCCAAGCTAGAATCTATATCCTGGTTTGTGTGACATCTAGAGCTCACTTGTCCTACCACCTCACACAGTACTAGAGAATACTTACTCTAGGGTTCTTCTTATAAAAATGATGATAAAGAAAGAAAATATTGCAAAAATGGATTTTCCTCAGCTTATATGAGTAGTTAGTGGATAGAACTGATTTTAAAAAGATCTCACTCCCAGACAAGTAATCGGCTGCAGGAACTTTGCGATTTGACACTGTAAAATGGGGCGATTTTGTCAATTTTCAGCATCTCTGCATTTCTCAGGAAGAAGCCCATGACCCATGAAGCCCAGTACAACCCATCTTTTCTCACCTCACTTTTTATCCTGATAATGCTGGGCACAGAGCCTCTATTTCTGCAAGTATCTCGATGGATTGAATTGTTTTGGGTTAGGGAAAAAATTTTAAGGCTCTATACTTCTTTATTTCTGAATGGGGAAATAGGGAGGAAAAAGACTATAATTTGCCAAGCATCTACCATCCCAGACACTGTAATAGGCACCTTTAAATTGACCAGTGGTTCTCAAACTTGAGGATACACCTGAATCTCCTGTAATGTCTGTGAAAATCAAACCCTGATGGGCCTCCCTCCCAGAGGTTCAAGCTCAGTAGGCTTAGAGTAGTGTCTGAAAACTTGCACTCTTTTTTTTTTAATGAATCATTTTTAAACTCTTTGTTGAATTTGTTACCCTACTGTTTCTGTATCATACTTTGGTTTTTTTGGCCGTGAGACATGTAGGATCTTAGCTCCCCACCAGAGATTGAACCCATGACCCCTGCACTGAAAGGCTAAGTCTTAGCCAGCAGACAACCAGCAAAGCCCTAGAACATGCATTTCTAGGAAATCCCCACACGTTGAGGACTTCTGATAGAGGCTGAGGACTTCCCTGGTGGCCCAGATGGTAAAGTGTCTGTCTGCAGTGCCAGAGACCCGGGTTTGATCCCTGGGTTGGGAAGATCCCCTGGAGAAGGAAATGGCAGCCCACTGCAGTGCTATTGCCTGGAAAATCCCATGGACAGAGGAGCCTGGTAGGCTACAGTCCATGGAGTCACAAAGGGTTGGACACGACTGANTGAAGAATTGATGCTTTTGAACTGTGGTGTTGGAGAAGACTCTTAAGAGTCCCTTGGACTGCAAGGAGATCCAACCAGTGCATTGTAAAGGAAATCAGTCCTGAATATTCATTGGAAGGACTGATGCTGAAGCTGAAACTCCAATACTTTGTCCACCTGATGTGAAGAATTGACTCATTTGAAAAGACCTTGATGTTGGGAAAGAATTGACTCATTTGAAAAGACCCTGATGTTGGGAAAGATTTAAGGGAGGAGGAGAAGGGGATGACAGAGGATGAGATGATTGGATGGCATCACCAACTCAATGGACAGGGATATGAGTAAACTCTGGGAGCTGGTGATGGACAGGGAGGCCTGGTATACTGCAGTCCATGGGATTGCAAAGAGTCAGACATGACTGAGTGACTGAACTGAAAATGAGATAGCACTTAAGTGATTGGCTAAAAATCTTCATTTTGCTAAGTCACTTCAGTCGTGTCTGACTCTGTGTGACCCCATAGACAGCAGCCCACCAGGCTCCCCTGTCCCTGGGATTCTCCAGGCAAGAACACTGGAGTGGGTTGCCATTTCCTTCTCCAATGCATGAAAGTGAAAAGTGAAAGGGGAGTTGCTCAGTCGTGTCTGACTCTTTGCAACCCCATGGACTGCAGCCCACCAGGCTCCTCCGTCCATGGGATTCTCCAGGCAAGAGTACTGGAGTGGGGTGCCATCACCTTCTCCACTCCAAATATCTACTTGCTGTCAAATATAATAATTCTCCTTCATACTTCTGCTGCATTTGACTTGGTTAACTACCGTCTGATATTGAGTGGCTATTAATTTTAACAAACCATTCTCACACTTAGTGGCTTAAAAAAGCAATCGTTTGTTGCTGCTTACACAGCTGTGGGGCAGCTAGAGTGTATCTAGGCTGAGGTCGCTGAGGTCGGCTGGGTGGCTCTGCCTCTTTTGCAGATAGGGAGGCTAGGTGCTAGGTGGCTAGGGAGTCATCCTTCTTGTCAGTCTAGGAATCTAGCTGCGGCATCTTTTTTTCCACTGCAATGGCAGAAAGCAAGAGAAGAAATAACATCTCAGGTCTCTAAGAGCTAGGCCTGGAATTGGTACACTGTCATTTCTGTCATATACAATCAGTTAAAGCAAGTCACATGGCCAAAGGGCAAGAAATACACTTTATTACCAATGAGGTCAACCACAAGCTAGTGGGTGAATGCTCAGATAAGTGAAGAACTGGAATCAGTAATGCAATCTATTATAGCCTTACTTCCTGAAACGCCTTCTCCCCCTTTTAAAAAACACATTACTCTTGTGATCCGCTCATATTTTTTTTCCTTAACCCTTTTTCTTCAACCTCAGTACTGCATGTAAGCTTCACAAAAGGCTTATCTTTTCTAAATTTCCTCATTCTCTCCATGCATGTACTCTTTCTAAGAAAGCTAATCCAGGATCACACTCTCGAATTCCCTAATGGGCATCTGCAGTTTACCACTAGGCATCTCCACATTTTCCTTTGGAACTGCCAAAACGCACAACCTTTGGTCTATGCTCCACTTAAATCAATGTTTCTTTCCAATACAAGGCAGTATCTCTAAAGACTTGGGTCTTTAGATCATATATGATACGAATGCAATAACAACAAAAAAATCAAAGCCAATGAAAACTTACCTACATTAATAGGAATTTGACATCTCTAAAATTTAGAAGAGACTATATCTAAAAGAAAATGATAATGATGAGAACAGTATCAAACACCAATTCCTATGAGAAATGGTTAAAGTTATTAATTTTCTCAATCCAGAGATTATATGGCACATTAAAACCACCACATTTAGATAATTTAGTGTGTGGTACAGGAGGACCCAGGGCTTCCCAGGTGGCTTAGTGGTAAAGAATCCACCTGCCAATGCAGGATACTCAGGTTCAAGCCCTGGGGCGGGAAGATCCTCTGAAGGAGGAAATGGCAACCTACTCCAGTATTCTTGCCTGGGAAATCTCAAGGACAGAGGAGCCTGGTGGGCTACAGTCCACGGGGTCACAAAGAGTTGGACACGACTTAATGACTAAACAACAACAGAAGGACCTGAGAGGTTGTTTTGGTAGTGGAACACTCACTGGTCAGATTTGTGGGAGGAAGTTTTGCTTGATATAAGGAAGACATTTTTAGTAAGAACTGTACAGAAACTGGGATGCTACCTGTATTTTTCACATGTCACCCTTGTTTCCTGAAATACTTGTTCCTTTTCCCTCTTATCCAAAATCCTATTTACCCTTCAGGGCTTATCCCAAGCTTTCATTCCTCAATAAATTTCTGATTACTCAAAATTTATTGATCTCTTTCAACTCATGTTCCTAATCTCTTACCCCACCCCAATTAAATTAAGGGATCTTTGAAAGTATAAATATGACATACTATTTATTAACTTCAAGTATTAAGCAGAGCTCTGAGCTTGTAATAGCCATTCAGTAAATTTTTGCTGGTTTGCTAGTTTTTTGTTTGTTTTTATTTAAGTATAGATGATTTGCCATATTATGTTAATTTCAGTTGTACAACACAGTGACATGGTTTGGGGATTTTTTTTGCAGATTATATTCCATTATAGATTATGACAAGATAATGGGTATAATTGTTTGTGCTATACAGTAAGATCCTTGATGTGAATCTATTTTATGTTTAGTAGTTTGTTAATTCCATATTTGATTACATATTTTCTGATCTAATAATCTGCAATCTAATAATTTAATAATCTGCAATCATTAGATTTGATTAAAATTTGAATCAGATTGAAATGTTCAGGAATCTGATCATTTCACTTGATTTCACAGTGGATGTGCTCAGTCGCTCAGTTGAGTCAGACTCTTTGCAGCCCCATGGACTGTAGCCACTAGGTGCCTCTGCCTGTGGAAATGTCCAAGCAAGAATCCTAGAGTGGGGTGCTGTTTCCTATTCCAGAGGATCTTCTCAACCCAGGGATTGAATCCACGTCTCCTGTGTCTCCTGCATTGGCAGGTAGATTCTTTAACACTTTTGTGCAAAGCTCCACAAAAGGATACAGTTTCTGATTTTAATGATAGACTGAAGGAACAGGTTTTGCCATCACTTAACATCCAGGCTTATATTTTTCAAAAAAAATTAAAACCCACTGAATTTAGAGATCCTTTTAGGTCTTGAATTTTTAGCACACATAATTTGCTTGGAAAATTAGCAAAATATGCCATCATTTCTTTGTATCTGGAAATTATTTAAAACAAAAATCAACTGGTGACTGAGAATATATGATGTGGAAGAACACACACAGTGCTAGAGAACTGTAAGTCCAGTTTGTAGTCAGGTCTCCCTGTTGTCATAGTTACCAGTGTACTCCAAGCAGACTCACACTGCAAACCTTCAATGAAAATAAATGACTCTTCAAGCTTTATTTTTCTCTATCCATGAACTGAGCCCACAAAATAGCATCTGAAGGGAAAAAGTTAAAAATTATTAGCAATCCTTTGTTCTGATTTAAGAGGCGAACCATGACTCATGGAAAAAGGACCTGTTCCCTATCAGATGACTTATAGCCTAGTTGCCTGGTCCTCACAAGAGACCCCCCGGGTAATTGTTTTCTCCTGTTAAAGATTACCTAGAGCATTATTCCTTCAGGAATTGGCTAACCGCCGCAAGGAGGTTAATCAACCTCCTCAGACTTGATGTAATTCCAGACCTGTCTCTGTAAAAGTCAAGCTATGTCCACCAATCAGTTTGTTCAGAGTGTCTTCGCCCCTCCTATACCTGCTTGCAGCTTTAGTGTATAAAAACTGTTTTGTAACTGAAGTCGGGGTTCGTTCGCTCCTTTCGAGGAAGTTCGAACCCCGGCGCGCCGGTTCAATAAACCCTCTTGCTTTTTGCATCGAATTCGAGTCTTGGTGATCTGTGAGGCGACGTTTCCCGAGAATAGGCCTTTCTGGGGCCTAACACATCGATCACATGGTTTTGTTTGTTTGTTTGTTTTTTTACATTTTGAGCAACATTTTCAACATACAAAAGGAATAAGAGGTTTAATCAAAACAAGTGCCTCTGATGAAGGTGTTACCTCATTTGCTCAGCAATATTCATCAAGTAGGTAGGTTCTGGGGACACAACTACATCATGGCCCAGGATGGAGAGACAATTAGATGCATTTCAATGAAATGCAATCAGCGTTGCACTGGAAGCAGAGGATAGAGATTCGTGGAAACAAAAAAGAGAGACACCTCATAAAGTTTGGACTTCTGGTGCAGTCATTTCAAAGGGAGGTTCCATCCTGTGATTCTCAGTGTATTGTTTCTATGAAGTTTATTTATCTGGGGGGATAGTGGTAGTGAATAGACTTTATTTTTTCTTTTTAAAATTTTATTATTGGAGAATAATTGCTTTACAATGCTGCATTAGTTTCTGCTGTACAACAAAGTGAATTGGCTATGTGTATACATACCTCCCTGCCCTCTGGAGCCTTGCCCCTCTAAGGCATCACAGAGCGCTGAGCTGCGCTGCTATAAGCTTCCCGCTAGCTATCTGCTTTACACGTGGCAGTGTACATAAGCCAGTGCTGCTCTCTCAGTTCATCCCACCCTCCCCTTCCTGAGCTGTGTCCACAGTCCATTCTCTACGGCTGCATCTCTATTCCTGCCCTGCAAATAGGTTCATCAGTTTCATGCATTAATATACGATATTTGTTTTTCTTTTTCTGACTTACTTCACTGTGTATGACAGGCTCTAGGTCCATCCACATCACTACAAATGACCTAATTTCATCCTTGTCATGGCTGAGTGTATTCCATTGTATGTATGTTTGGTCATTGTATTCCCAGTCTCTATGGGTAGAGGACACTGGTGTTGCCCTGCAGGCTGGGCTCACAGAGCAGGGTGAGCTGGCCGGGGCTCCACACACTGAGCTCCATCATCTGCTGCTATTCACGCTCTGCCTCTTTCCACTTTGGCTGCAGGAACTCCTTCACAGACATTCTCCGGGCCATCCTGCTGTCACTGGAAGTCCTTATTGAAGATCCGGAGCTTCAGATAAATGGTTTCATTTTAATTATAGACTGGAGTAATTTCTCCTTCAAACAAGCCTCCAAGCTGACACCTTCAATCCTCAAACTGGCCATCGAAGGGTTGCAGGTAAGTTCACTGAATGTACTAATACGAGACTGCATGGGACCGTGTGCTCTTTTCTTATTGCAACTAAAGTAATATTCGTCTTTGAGAAAGGTAAAAGAAAACTTCGATAAAAACCACCTGTGAATATTCTATTTTTATCCCAGCCTCAGTTTAGATGTTGTTGTTGTTTTAAAATTAGACTCCATTTTCATTAACAGCTCTAACTTACAGTTTCCACGGGTACAGATTACCTACTGTAGCAATTATGAAGAAAGCTTGGGGATGTTTAGCCAAATCCACCTGAGAGTTCACAAAAATTAAAGCTAAAAAACATCTGCTTTATGAGAGTGCTCTTACAGTGTGGTGGTGTGGAAGCTTTTCAGGGTTTTTGGGAGCATCTTTGCCCAGGAAAATGTGCCTGGCGGGTCCTTACTGCCCCAAGTGCTATATGCCGAGGTGTGTGTACTAAAGGCTATCACTCCTGGGCAGATAAAGGAAGCAGGCAGAACTCTACTTCCTGTTTGTGTGACCAGTCATTAGGACTTTGGGAAAGGGGCTTTTGTACTGGGTAGAGGTTAGGGGAGTCCGTCCCTGGGGTCCCTTCTGCTTGAAGGACCAGTGATTCTGTGAAATCTAAGTCAGAGGGGCAATGCTGCTTAACTTTGTGGTGACACATTACATTACAAAAGAAAAGCCATAGGGGGAGATTCAGAACTGGCACAGATGAAACTCATACCCATTCTTCATTCTGAAGGAAGATTGACTCAATGGAGTGACTCCCCTCCCAATAGACTGCAGTCACACGCAGCTATGTAGACAGCAAAAATACCTGTTAATTCTCAGATCAGGCAGCCAGTACTCAAGCTCTTCAAAATACAAGACCAGGAAATCCGTTTCAATCCCCTATCCTACTCCAGTGTGATGAGTAATTGATGCACCTGCTTCTTAAACTGTGGCTGATTCACATTAGGCTTCTGGCAAATACGTAGCACTTGTAGGGCTTCTGATAAATTTATGTTTATTGAATAGATCTTATTTTGTTGAAAGGGTTTCCTGTTTCAGAACGGGGGCAAGTACCCGCTGTTCCAAGAATGCCACGTGGTCCTGGGGAGCTACATCATGCAGTGTGTTGGAGGCACATTTTAAAAGTTGCTTTTGCATTTCTAGATTACAGTGTATCCTGCCTTGCCCTAAAAATCTCAATCACAGACTTTTCTGTCCTTTACTGCCAATCATTTTCTCTTAGCTCCCTTTTTCTCCACCGTCCTCTCTTCTAAGCCTCTGAACATCTGATCTCTCTCTCTCTAAAGCTTTTATCAAAGGGAGTTTTAAAGTAAGCTGCAAGGTTTATTTCATACCCTATAATTACACTGGCCATATCTTCGGGATTTTCTGTGGTAGTACAAGCTTCATGCATTTTTATCTTTCTAAAAAGAGACAATTCATTACACGTGTAAATAGCTGTGATTCAAGTTCTATGTAATTATAAGAATTTTTTCATAAATCAGGAAGAAAATGTACTTTTTCCAACCCTGTGTTCCAATTTTTCTTTCTGGAAATGGTGTGGATTATATAACGTGTCCCCTGCCAACTTCTCTAGGCTGATGTGGGTCTTACTGAGTTAATGCATGTGAGTGTGTTTTAAAACATAGAGCTGTACCTACATTTGTAAGGTATTTTACAAGAAATACTAGATGACATTTTGTGGGGCAAGGCAAGTCTACCTGGGCCTTCTCTTGTCATGTACCAGGGATGGAATTCCACAATGTTCCATAGCTCTGGCTAAAGAAGAGCCTCTGCTGGGAGAAGGGGAGCTGCAAAAGGACTGGGTCAGAGTGGAGAACAGGTACTTCCTCCCATCATGTCTCAGAGCAATGACCTGGACCCTTCTGTTGCTGAGCAACGTAAGCTCCCTTGACTGGGGGAGAGCATCAGGTCAGTCAGGCTCTGGACTGGGATGCAGCTCTTTCTGCAAATTCTGCCTGCCCAGACCCTAAGTACCTGAGATAGAAAGGTGCAATTTTTCCAAGAGAAGAAAGTCAGTGGTCCCTGAAGAAGCTGCGCTTGGATGTGGCTCTGTCCAGGATATGGGCTTCCTGTCCTAACAGTGTTGGCTTGCTTCCTGCCCCACACTTGGTGGCCATCTCTGGCCACCACTGGCAGCTTCTCACTCCAGGCCATCCTCTCTCAGGCTCTGTGGATATTCAGATGCCATGGTCACCTCTCTTCCAGCTCTCCTAGGGAACTTTTTTCACTGCAGCAGTTGTTTCCAGACACACTGCAACCAATAATTCCTTCTGGCATTTCAAAATGTCTGAACTGGTAGGAAGCAGAATTCATGCTTTTGTGGTCATCCTATTGTACAAGGAAGAGCCCATACTGGCCTCCATGTGCCAACCATGAAAATTCAAGATAAATTCCACACCACTTCTGGAATGGGTGAAGGCATCAACTTTACTGGAGAAAGAAAAAGTCAGTGAGAGAGGAGAGGTTGCTGTTGTTCCTTTTACTGCTACACCTTCAGAAAGGCCCAAAGAGGTTTGAGTGTCTTGTAGATAGGCAGGGGGATTCTACAAAACATTTAAAGAAGAGTTAATACCTATCCTTCTCAAACTATTCCAAAAAACTGAAGAGGGAACACCTCCAAACTCCTTCTACAAGGCCAGCATTACCAAAACCAAAGGCACTATTAAAAGCAACAGAGAAAAGGAGGCAAGAATATACAATGGAGTAAAGACAATCTCTTTAACAAGTGGTGCTGGGAAAACTGGTCAACCACTGTAAAAGAATGAAACTAGATCATTTTCTAACACCACACATAAAAATAAACTCAAAATGGGTTAAAGATCTAAATGTAAGACCAGAAACTATAAAACTCCTAGAGGAGAACATAGGCAAAACACTCTCCGACATAAATCACAGCAGGATCCTCTATGATCCACCTCCCAGAATACTGGAAATAAAAGCAAAAATAAACTAATGGGATCTAATTAAAATTAAAAGCTTCTGTACAACAAAGGAAACTATAAGCAAGGTGAAAAGACAGCCTCTGGAATGGGACAAAATAATAGCAAATGAAGCAACTGACAAACAACTAATCTCAAAAATATACAAGCAACTTATGCAGCTCAACTCCAGAAAAATAAACGACCCAATCAAAAAATGGGCCAAANATACAGTATACTGACACATATATATGGCATTCAGAAAGATAGTAATGATGACCCTGTATGTGATACAACAAAAGAGACACAGACATATAGAACAGACTTTTGGCCTCTGAGGGAGAGGGAGAGGATGGGATGATTTGGGAGAATGGCACTGAAGCATGTATACTATCATGTAAGAAATGAGGCACTGGTCTATGTTCAATGCAGGATGCAGGATGCTTGGGGCTAGTGCACGGGGATGATCCAGAGAGACGTTGTGGGGTGGGAGGTGGGAGGGGGATTCAGGATTGGGAGCTCGTATACACCTGTGGTGGATTCATGTCGATGTATGGCAAAACCAATACAGTATTGTAAAGTAGAATAAAGTAAAAAAAATAAATTTAAAAAAAAAACCCGATTTTAAATAAATAAATAAATAAATAAAAGAAACAGAGAGAAAGAAAATTAGAGGTCAATATCCCTGATAAATGTAGATGCAAAAATCCTCAAAAAAGTATTAGCAAATTGAATTCAATAATACATTAAATGATAATTCATCATGATCACTGGGATATATCCAAGGAAAGCAAGGATAGTTCAATATCCACAAGTTAATCAATGTGATACACCACATCAACAAAATGAAGGATAAAATCACATGATTGTGGGCAGGGGTGGGGAGGGATGAACAGGCACAACACAGAGGATGTATGACACCATAATGATTGATACTTATGATTATACACTTGTCCAAATGTGCAGAGTGTACACCAAAAGTGAGACACAATGTAAATGATAGGCTTTGCGTGATTATGATGTGTCAATGTAGGTTCATCAGTTGTAATGAACGTACACCTCTGATGGGGACTGCTGATAATGAGGGAGGCTACACGTGTGGGAGCAGAGGATATGGGAAATTTCTGTCCTCCAGTCAATTTTGCTGTGAACGTAAAACTGCTCTAGAAAATAGTGTTTTATTGAAGAAAAGTTCAATTACAGTCAATCATTCAAAGAAAAAGGTATGTGCATAGAACTTTGGTTATGTATTTTATAGGCTAAATTAATGAGTTATAATAATAATCATGTAGAAGACTGCTCTTTAAGGGATCATCAGATTTTCTACATGAAAAGTTACCCTCGATCAGCCAGTCATGAAATTCTAATAATAGGTATAGTATATATTCCTCCTTTTAGGACAATGGAATATGTCATTGTTTAGAATATTAAGTTGTCCCAGCTACACAGTCTGTGAATATTAGTTCAAAATAACTTTAGTTAAAATACTAATTTTGAGAATGCCTGGAAGTCACTTTCTCTTATTCTGCTGTTTCCTCTCTTAAATGTAGTAAGTAATGTCTAAAAGAGCCATCATATCTATTCATTACAACCTGTTTAAATTTTAACCAAACAAAGTAATATTTGTGCCACCATTTTAATATAGCAGAGCATTATTCTCAATTCTTCAGGGAAATTCTGGCAGAAAGCACAACAAGCTGAAGTCCTGTTCTTGAGTTTTGCAATATTTCCAAAATCAATTTTTGGAATCATTTCTTATAAATCACTGGTGCCCAACCATTACAATCAACACACAGCATATATCTATGTTCAGCCAACCCAGATACTTAAAGAATTGACTGTGCCGAAGTGTTTTACTAAGCAAGAGTTACAGGCTATTTACAAAATAGTTGGTTCCCTAAGGACCCAGATGTCGTTAAAGGTGTTCAGAAGCTTACTTCTGACTCACCGGAGATTTAGAAAGCAGTCATCACCCCCCACCCCCACCCCCGCCTCATTTCTGTGCTTATGTTATTTTTGTCTGCCTAATCGAACACTTTATCAATTCATTAACTCTTCATTCCAGTTCAAGGTTTATGGTATGATTTTTGTTGTTGTTTGTTAAAAATGGCTTTATAATATTTATATCAACTTTTATTTAAACTCTCCCATGTGAGAGTTGGACTATAAAGAAGGCTGAATGCCAAAGAATTGATGCTTCACTTTCAAATTGTGGTGCTGGAGAAGACTCTTCAGAGTCCTTTGGACAGCAAGGAGATCAAGCCAGTCAATTCTAAAGGAAATCGGTCTTGAATATTCATTGGAAGGACTGATGCTGAAGCTGAAGCTCCAATACTTTGGCCACCTGATGGGAAGAGCCAACTCAATGGAAAAGACCTTGATGCTAGGAAAGACTGAGGGCAGGAGGAGAAGGGGGTAACAGAGGATGAGATGGTTGATGGCATCATCAACTCGATGGACATGAATTTGAACAAACTCCGGGAAAGGAGTGGAAAAGCAGGTCCGTTGCTTTTCCAACTCTTAACCCAAAGGTAGGAAGGGATTGGGAGTAATGCTCAGAGGCTCAGCTGTGAACCATTCATCTCCTGGGAAGCCCTTTTCATTAAACTGTTTCCAACCTTCATCCATCCTCTCTCACCTCCTTCCCACATCCTGCTCCTCTCATATCCTACTTTTCCATTCCTTTTCCAAAACATACAATGTGTTCACTTGTTTTGGGGGAATCCAAAGTGCCCTATTCACTTGGAAGACTAGGACAGTAAAACATTCATAAAGTCACTGGAAAACATGACAGTTCCTGAGGGTAAATAAATGGCAGGAGGTGATCATATTTTTGGAAAGGCTGGTTGGGAAGATGCATTTCAAGTTAGTAGCAGATTCACACCAAATCAACCATCTATGACTCAGACATGCAGGCCCACTGATTCATGGTGTATTCGTTCAACAGAAAATGTGGGTCAGGTATTCTCCTAAACTGGTTGATAGTGGAGAACAAAGCAACCTGGCTTCCTGAAGCTTACATTCTATCGTGCAAAGTTTGCAAACCACCAGTCTCAGCATCACCAGGAGCTGGTCAGAAGTGCGGAGCCTCAGGCACTACCCCCAAACTTACTGAATCAGTCTGCATTTCAAGTTCTGTATACAAATTAATGTTGGAGAAGCAATGCTCTAACAGACAGTATGGCAGTATGGCAGTATAACGCGATGGATCGCACCCAAAAATACACAGACTCCCCTGAAGGGTTTGTTACAAGCCACATTCCTTGTCCCTATTCCCAGTTTCTGATTCCATAGGTCTGGAGCAGAGTCCATGAGCTTACACTTCAAAAACGTTCCCAGGTGCTGCTGGTGGTGGTACAACCAGACAATGTAGGTGAGAGTAGAGTCTGACTATTTGGACTTTAGTCCTGGCTCTGCCACCCAAAGACCTCAGGCCTTAGGGTTTATCTCTATCAGCTTTAATTTTGTTGTCTGTAAAGATGTGGTGGGAAAACAGAACTACCTCACTGGTTTATGGTAGAAATTAAATAGTGCATGAAAAGTGCCTGGGCCACAGATTGTAGCCCGCCAGGCTCCTCTGTCCATGGGATTTCCCAGGCAACAATACTGGAGAAGGTTGCCATTTCCTTCTCCAGGGGATCTTCCTAACCAGGGATTGAACCCAAATCTCCTGTGTCTCATGCATTAGCAGGGAAATTCTTTCTCTGTTGCTTCAACTTTTCAAAGTTTGAAATTAGATCTCACCAGCTGTTCACTGGACCCAAACAAGGGTACTCCCTTCTCACCTCAGTCAATGACTTGGGTCCAGTTTGGTATCACCTGTTCAGACAGTGGCACGTGAGGTACCTTTTCTTTCTGTTCACATGTTGTGATCTCTTTAATCATTACCAACGTCTGCTCCCAAAGCCTCTATAGTTGAGTGATTCATGAGGTTGCACTTCATGTCTTTCACACTGCAGGACTCTCTTCATCAGTAACATTTACAGTCTTTGATCGATTCTTACACTTTCCACATATTAAAGAATATTAGATACAAATAAATGGAAGGGAGAGAGTATTTTGTATATATTTTTCCAAGAAGGTTCTTAATTCATTCTGAACACTCCAGGGATGCCTGAAGAACATTTTCCTCTAAACAAACTACCCTTTATCTTCCCGGGCCACAAAGCTACAATTCTGAGTTTGCAATAGTAGAATATGGTATTACAGAAATATTAGAGGAATAAAACGTCCCCTGTAATGCTCTACCTTGTTAAGTATCCATTAAACTCAGGAAGATGATTAGAGGTAATGACACTCCAGTGATGCTGATGGCAGGCAGGATGGCACATTTAAAACAGTTCCAATTAAACAGGTCTATCTCTGGCATGTTGTTGATAAATGGTTTTTCTGGACTCTCATGCATTATAGACCAGGCCAATGCCTGGATTCATCCATTCAAGAAACTGTTACTAAGACTCGACTTTGAGTCAGTCACAAAAATAAACAGATGCTGTCCCTACTCTCAGCAAGCCATCATTCAGAGGAGAGGCAGCTCTATAAACAAATGATGAAAATGATGTTGCATGTGCAAGAAGGGAGATACACACCAGGTTAATACTATCCCAGTTCAGGCAGGAGGAGTTAGGGATGGCCTCTTGGGTAAAGCCGCATCTTGACTGATTCTTAACAGATGAGTGCGGAAGAGCCAATTGAAAGCAGGCTGGGAGAAATTTCAGGCAAAGAAGGTATTATGGGCAAAAATACAGGGGCAAGTTGTTTTTGTTGTTTAGTCATTACGTCGTGTCCAACTCTTTGTGACCCCATAGACTGTAGCCCTCCAGGCTCCTCTGTCCATGGGATTTCCCATGCAAGAATATTGGAGTGGGTTGCCATGCCCTCCTCCAGGGGATCTTCCCTACCAAGGTATCAAACCTGCGTCTCCGGCAATGGCAGATGGATTCTTTACCACTGAACCAACCAGAGGCAAGACCACAGAGGCAAGACCTCCGTCAACAAGAGAGAAAGAAATAGAATCAAGTTCCTAATCCTGGCATGCACCAGGACCAGGCAAGGAGCCTGTGTGCCCCTGTGCCATGCTAAGGAGCTTGGTCTCTTTCTGCAGGTGTTGAGGGCCATCTTGAAGCAGGATGACAATACAGACTGATGCTTCTCATGGGATCAGTTTGGCAGGTATGAGCAGGGAAGGGTCAAAGATGGGGAACCAAATAAAAGACAACTGCAATCATTCAAGTAAGAAGTAAGAGGTTAAACTAGGAGTGACCAGAAGATTTCGATAACTGTATAGGAAGTCAAGTAAGGCAGTGATTGGTGGTTGGATGCTTGAGAATGGAACGTGAAGATGGAGGAGTCCATGATGAAGCTTGGGTGTGCAGCTTGTGTGAAGGGTAGGGGTGGTGCCAAGCAATGAGATGGTGAAGACAGAAGCAGGCAGGTGTGGGAGAGAATAAGCCCTTGACAACACTGGTCTACACCATTCTCGCAACACTTTTTATCACCCAGTGCTGCAAATCTACAACTTTACCTTTATTGAAATAGCCTTAGTGCTTGTGTCAGGGATGGAAACACAGGCTCGCCCTCACATACTAAATCTAAACAACTGAAATGCAGGAAAAAAGGATGCCGGCACTGATTAGTGATGGTTCCTTTCACTGTGGATTGTAAATAGCAAGTCTGCCACACATCCTGGGCTTCCCAGGTGGCACAGTGGTAAAGAACATGCCTGCCAATGCAGGAGACATGGTTTCAATCCCTGGATCAGGAAGATTCCCTGGAGGAGGAAATGGCAACCCACTCCAGCATTCTTGGCTGGGAAAGCCCATGGACAGGAAGCCCGGAGGGTTACAGTCCAGGGGGTCTCAAAGAGTCAGACATGACTGAACACACATACACACTCCCCGACCTGGGTATCCTAGCTAAATCTGGGGACAGTCTAGTGTTCATGGTCCAAGAAATAAGAATAACCATAGGGTGAGACAGCATCTTGAAGAAGCTCTAGGTTAAGAATAATCAAACCTGGTGATGATGACGGTGGTGTTGATGATACTTATTGTTAGTCTGGCGCTTAAACCACCTTCATCCAGTGCCTTATCTGATCCTCTCAACAGCCCTTGGTTTTCCCAAGTGGCACTGGTGGTAGAGAACCCGCCGCCCAGAGCAGGAGATGTAAGAGATGAGGGTTCGATCCCTGGGTTGAGAAGATCCCCTGGAGGAGGGCATGGCAACTCACTCCAGTATTCTTGCTTGGAGAACCATGGACACAAGAGCCTGAGGGGCTGCAGTCCATGGGTCACAGCTTTTGTCGGACATGACTGAAAGCAACTTAGCATGTACAGCCCTTGGTAATTAGCAGAGCAGGGGACTAACATATCATCACTTAAAAAAAAAAACCAAAAAAACCAACAACACAAAAACCCATGAAAGATTGACTGGATTGATCGGTGACACATCAGTTTTGAATAAGATTTTAGTTGCCCTGGAGACCAACTAAAGACCCCAGACTTTTTGTTGCATCTCACAAGAGAAGGTGAGACTTGTGAGAATAAATAGCTGATAAAGTGCAGTCTCCAGTTACATCAAAGTAAAGTATTTGTTGTTGAGAAACCAATAAGAATCGTTAATTCATTTTAACTCAAAGATAATTTTTCAAAGTGCAGTATTTTGTTTTTATACTTAGAAGGGCCTAATTTTTACACAATAAACTTTTTATTGATGTGTTAATATACAGCCAGAGAACTACCCAAATTGTAAGCATGCAGCGAAGTGAATTTTCAGAAAATCAAAACATTTAAGTAACCAAAAACAGATTAAGAAAAAGAATACTGCCAGTTACTCAGAGGTCCCTCCTTCCCCCAACTCAGTAGCTGACTCCCAAAGGTAGCTAAGATCTCCACTAGCTTTGTTTGTAGTGATGCTTCCTAAGGCCCACTTGACTTTGCGTTCTAGGATGTCTGGTTCTAGGTGAGTGATCACACCATTGTGGTTATCTGGGTCATGAAGAACTTTTCTGTATAGTTCTTCTGTGTATTCTTGCCACCTCTTCTTAATATCTTCTGCTTCTATTAGGTCCAAACCGTTTCTGTCCTTTATTGTGCTCATCTTTGCGAGAAATGTTCCCTTGACATCTCTAATTTTCTTGAAGAGATCTCTAGTCTTTCCCGTTCTATTGTTTTCCTCTATTTCTTTGCATTAATCACTTAGGAAGGCTTTCTTATCTCTCCTTGCTGTTCTTTGGAACTCTGCATGCAAATGGGTATATCTTTACCTTTCTCCTTTGCCTTTAGCTTCTCTTCTTTTCTTAGATCTTTCTAAGGCCTCCTCAGACAACCATTTTGTCTTTTTGCATTTCTTTTTCTTGGGGATGGTCTTGAATACAAAATACACAGCATCAAGTAAGTGTTACAAAATACCTACATTAAATGTATACATTTTACTCGTAAAAGAATCTCTCAAACTTTCCTTTGGACCCCATTTATTTTCTTAATTTGGTTATGTGGTTTCTAAACTCACCAGGTGTTAGAAGTGTGTAACAAGAGTTTGGTGGAGGGGCTAATTCATATTGACATATAGACTATATCAAGAAATAACAGCTGTCAGCCAGGGAAGAAATACAAAGATTAAAAATTTTACTACCAAAACTAGAAAGCGCCCTGCTCGTGGCCATGCCGCATGGAGCTAAGAGTACCGTATACTGTAGAGCTAGATCATGGTGCGCAGTTGTGATCCTGAGCTACCAGGAGAGTTTCCATCACCTTCAACAAGTGATACTGAAGACACCATGGAAATGTGTAACTAATAGAGAGTGATTTTCCTCTATGGTAGTTATAATGTGATATAGAAAATCTTACAGTTTGAGACACTTAGTCACTAGTATAACTTAGGAATCCTAGAAATTATTAATTTTTTGAGTTTTAAAGATTTTTTTTACAGTGAAAATAGCTTCTACATTACCAAGACAAAGCTTGGTTTATATTTCTTAAATAGGAGAACAACAGATGCTTTCAGCACTTTCAGCTATTGAAATCTGTTAAGATTCTCTCAACTTGACTTCCACTCCCAACCCCACTACTGGGGGTTCATTATACATGTTTAGTATTAAAAAATACTTTAAAAATACTGGTGATACTGGAAAGTAATTCAGTTCAGTTGAGTCATTCAGTCACTTTGCAGTCCCATGGACTGCAGCACACCAGGCTTCCCTGTCCATCACCAACTCTTGGAGCTTGCTCAAACTCATGTCAGTGATGCCATCCAACCATCTCATCCTCTGTAATCCCCTTCTCCTGCCTTCAATCATTCTCAGCATTAGGGTCTTCTTCAATGTATCAGTTCTTTGCATCAGGTGGCCAAAGTATTGGAGCTTCAGCTTCAGCATCAGTCCTTCCAATGAATATTCAATGATTTCCTTTAGGATTGACTGACTTGATCTCCTTGCTGTCCAAGGGACTCTCATGAGTCTTCTCCAACACCAAAAAGTTCAAAAGCATCAATTTTTCAGCACTCAGCTTTCTTTATAGTCCAACTCTCACATCCACACATGACTACTGAAAAAAAACCATAGCTTTGACTAGACAGACCTCTGTCAGTGAAGTAATGTCTCTGCTTTTTTAATATGCTGTCTAGGTTGGTCACAGCTTTTCTTCCAAGGAGCAAGTGTCTTTTAATTTTATGGCTGCAGTCACCATCTGCAGTGATTTTGGAGCCTAAGAAAATAAAATCTCTCTGTTTCCATTGTTTCCCCATCTATATGCCATGAAGTGATGGGACCGAATGCCATGATCTTTATTTTTTGAATGTTGAGTTTTAAGCCAGCTTTTTCACTCTCCTCTTGTACCTTTATCAAGATGTTCTTTAGTTCTTCTTTGTTTTCTGCCATAAGGATGGTATCATCTGCATATCTGAGGTTATTGGTATTTCTCCCGGCAATCTTGATTCCAGCTCGTGCTTCATCTAACCCGGCACTTTGCATGATGTCCTCTAAACAGAATTTAAACAAGCAAGGTGATAATATACAGCCTTGATGTACTCTTTTCCTGATTTGGAACCAGTCCATTGTTCCATGTTTGCTTCTAACTGTTGCTTCTTGACTTGCATACAGATTTCTCATGAGGCAGGTAAGGTGGTATGGGTCCCATCTTTTGAAAAATTTTCCACAGTTGTTGTGATCCACATCAAAAGCTATAGTGCAGTCAATGAAGTAGAAGTAGATGTTTTTCTGTAACTCTCTTGCTTTTTCTATAATCCAATGGATGTTGGTAACTTGATCTCTGGTTCCTCTGCCTTTTCTAAATCTAGCTTGAACATCTGCAAGTTCACGGTTCATGTACTATTAAAGCCTAGCTTGGAGAAGTTTGAATATTACTTTGCTACCATGTGAGATGAGTGCAATTGTGTGGTAGTTCGAACACTGTTTGGCATTGCCTTTCTTTGGGATTGGAATGAAAATGGACCTTTTCCTATCCTGTGGCCACTGCTGAGTTTTCCAAATTTGCTAACATATTGAGTGCAGCACTTCCACAGCATCATCTTTTAGGATTTGAAACAACTCAGCTGGAATTTCATCACCTCCACTAGCTTTGTTCAGAGTGATGCTTCCTAAGGCCCACTTGACTGGTGGGTAAAAATAAGAAAAATGCAAACTACACATAACCCTACATAGAAATAAACCTTTTAAACCTGTATATCTGGTCTTTTCATTTGATAGCACACAATAAACAGTATTTTAGCTCTTTAAACATTTTACTTCAATGTTATTTTATAATGATGACATCATATTCCATTGTTCAATTATATGATAACGTATTAACCAATTCCCAAGTGCTGAATGGTTAGAATGTTCTCAATTGCCTCAGTATTGTGTAAATTCCTAACATCAATGTTCCTTTAGCTGATTTCTTGGCTCAATGAATCACTGCCTTAGGATTAACTTCTAGAGGTGAAATGTATCCTGAAGATGCTCTACAGAAGATTTTTTTTTTTTAATATTCATCAGCAAAGTATGAGATGGTCTGCTCCTGAACCAAAATCAGTTCTGGGTATCAAAAATAAGTCTGCAACTATTTGTAAACTCCCCACAATGCCTCCACCACACAACCCCTTTTTGCTTTAATTTGCTTTGATTACCTTGATTACTACTGAGGTAGAATATTTTCTATATGTTTATCTGACCTTTTTTATTGAAAAAAAATTTTAATTGGAGGGTAATTGCTTTATAATATTGTGGTGGTTTTTGCCATACATTCACATGAATCAGCCATGGGTGTACATGTGTTCCCATCCTGAACCTCCCTCCCCATCCCATCCCTCAGGGTCATCCCAGTACACCAGCCCTGAGCACCCTGTCTCATGCATCGAACCTGGACTGGCGATTTATTTTACATATGGTAATATACATGTTTCAAAGCTATTCTTTCAAATCATCCCAACCTCACCTTCTCCCACAGAGTCCGAAAGACTGTTCTTTACATCTGTGTTTCTTTTGTTGCCTCCCATATAGGGTATTTGATCTTTCTTTTATCTTTTTTATGTATCGCCTGTTAATGTACTTCAACCATTCTTCAGCTGAGGTTTAAAATTTTGTTTTATTTCTAATTTGTAAGAAATTTTTATTACATAAGGAAATTAAAGTTTTCTCACATTTCTCACATGTTACAAACTTTTTTTTTTTTTTTTACAATTTGCATCTATCAGTGAATTGTATTTATTTTTGCTGTTCTTCTTAAAGAAATTTAAGATGTTTGGTATCCTTGCCTTGAGAACCCCGTGAAGGGTATGAAAAGGCAAAATGATAGGACACTGAAAGATGAACTTCCTAGGTCAGCAGGTGCACACTATGCTATTGGAGATCCATGGAGAAATANTTCTTCTTAAAGAAATTTAAGATGTTTGGTATCCTTGCCTTGAGAACCCCGTGAAGGGTATGAAAAGGCAAAATGATAGGACACTGAAAGATGAACTTCCTAGGTCAGCAGGTGCACACTATGCTATTGGAGATCCATGGAGAAATAACTCCAGAAAGAATGAAGAGACAGAGCCAAAGAAAAAACAACACCCAGTTGTGGCTGTGATTGGTGATGGAGGCAAGGTCCGAAGCTGTAAAGAGCAATATTGCATAGGAACCTGGAATGTTAGGTCCATGAATCAGGCAAATTGGAAGTGGTNGAACTGTGGTATTGGAGAAGACTCTTGAGAGTCCCTTGGACTGCAAGGAGATCCAACCAGTCCATTCTGAAGGCAATCTACCCTGGGATTTCTTTGGAAAGAATGATGCTGAAGCTGAAACTCCGGTACTTTGGCCACCTCATGTGAAAAGTTGACTCACTGGAAAAGACTCTGATGCTGGGAGAGATTGGGGGCAGGAGGAGAAGGGGATGACCAAGGATGAGATGGCTGGATGGCATCATGGACTCGATGGATGCGAGTCTGAGTGAACTACGAGAGATGGTAATGAACAGGGAGGCCTGGTGTGCTGCAATTCATGCGGTTGCAAAGAGTCAGACACGACTGAGCGACTGAACTGAACTGAACTGATTGGCACAACAAATGAAAAACCCTTCACCAATATAATTCCTAATCAACTCACTATACTATACTAATAATTTTCTAACTTCTCAAAAGAGTCTGTATTTAGAAAGTTTTAAAGCATCTCGTGCCTCTCATGGTTGGGAGGCTGTAAACAATCACACGTGGCTGGTCGAACCCGCTCAGGCAGGCTAGAGAACCTTCAGAGAAGTTTGTAAGTTGAAACACTCTTGTCACGCCCAGGAATTTTTATTGACTAGGCTGCAAGTTAACTCCTTCTCTGAGAGAGATGGTGGGGGGTCAGCCCCCCGTAAAGTCAGAGGTATAGGTGAGAGCATAAAAGACACTCTGGTTTTGAGGGTAGATGCTCGGGAACAGAGGGTTTCCTGAGGCTTGATCCCGCCTTTACGTATGCCAAAGCCTCCTCCCTCATGACCCTTGCCATGGGCGGAGTTCCTCACGCTGGCTCCCAGCAAAGCTTGAACTCTCCTAAGTGGAGATTCATACCCGCAGCTGGACATGTAAGCAGCAAGGCAGAGCTGAGCAGAGGATTCTATGGGAACATGTAGGAAGGGCACCCATACGAGACTTCCTGGGTAAATGACAAACACTGCCTCTGAAAAGGAGGCTGGTGTGATTAAGAAGGCTTCAGGAAGTGAAGTAGGCATCGAACAGGCAAAATTTGGCTAAAGGGAGAATAGAAAGACATAGGAAATATCTAAGCAAGATCCCTAGAATAGGAACAAGCATGGTGAGTTTGTGAGAGTAAGCTGAATCCTACTGAGGTAAGGCGTTCTTACTGGAAACACTGGAGCCTAAAAATGAATGAGTGACTTGGGGCAAGAGTTTAGGATACCTTGACGGCTAGATTCCTCATCTAGAAAACCAAGATGAGTCCACCGATCAAATCCTGGGTCCCTCCCCAGTCAGTGTTTACATTTCCATCCCAGCATTTTATCCTAAGAGTCTGTTTACTTTTCTCTCCATCTTCCTAGATTGCAAATTTCTTGAAAGCAAAGACCTTATATATTGATTTTTATCTATCACAATGATTCACTAGTGGAATTTTTTAAATGTTTTTTCATAGAGTGAATCGTATTTGACACCTCCTTATCACATTTCCATTTCAATGCCTTTGGTGGATTTTAATTAAAAGAGAAATCCTTGTCTTTACTGAATAGGTGAAAGATCCATTACAATTAGCCTACCTTGTAACAAGTAACTCACTAGAAAGATCGCAGAGAACGGGATTTTTCAAAATAGCAACTATCAAGTGACAAAAGAGCTCAGTGTCCTTTATGCTGTTGAGAAGGAAACTTTGGAAATGCGAAGGCAGAGAACACAGGTCAGGTTGATATGAATTAATTAAAGAGAGGGAAATGGTGGATTTGCTAAGAGCATTTGTCTGGGTTGCTTGCATACCTTATTAGGATGAAACAACTAATGTACTAACTATAGCTTCGATAATAGGAACTTAAGCATCTGATGTTTATCTCTTTAGAGACCAGGTCAGAAGAGCCCTGGGCTAAGCCTGTCCACAAGAGACCTGAGATGTCAGTTGTCCTATGTAGGGAAGATTCAGTGTCAAGCTGAAGCCTCAGGTGACAAAATGAGTGGGATGGACTACCCCGGGTGGCTTCAACCAACCAGTTACCATGATGCAGGAGTGGCCACCAGGACCAAACGGCAGCTTTGCTCAACATGTGCTAAGGGGAGATGGCTGCCACTTAAGCCGCCAACTGGATACGCGGGAATGTCACAAAGGACTCTCCAGGGGCAGGGAGCATCGGCACTAATTCATCTGAAAATACGTCTGTGTTAATTACTGTCCTAGTCCTGCCTCTTCTGACTTAAAAATATTCTCATGCATCTTCTACGAAGTGACAGGATTGCTTTGTTCATTTTGGAGACAGCATCTGAGAAAGCCCCAAATCTGAATATCCATGGCTTGCCTTTCAATTGTTCTTTCACCAAAAAAGAAGGGTGTTGCATGTAAAAAGCAGCTAGTTCAGCTCCCTAGTCAAACAAGGAAACAGGGCACTGCTCAAAATGACCATTGTGGCTCAGTGCCCAGCACACATGCTTCACCTGTACCACCCGTTTCTCACACAATATTAAAATGATGTGTATTCAAGAGTCAAGAGTTTCTGGCTTTTTCTGCTTTACCCAGGACATCCTTATGTAGAACTGACATCGGTTTCTCTCCTGGGGCTGGCATTGTGGAAGACAAAGAGTACAGTCTGGTGCCGCTGCCTTGATTCCCATTGCACCATTGGTATGAGCAGCAACACAGTGAAAGAGGCAAATAATCAACACTATCATAAAAATAATTTTGACCTTGTGGCCTCAAAGATCCCTGCAGGATAACAGGTCACAGTTAAGAACTACTGCTGTCTACAAATTCTTTTGTGTGTCTTGACATTCTTGGGTCAAAGGCTCTACATATTTTAAGGTACCTGATACATATTAGAAATTGCCCCTTAGATGTGATCTATCAGTTTGCATTTTCCCCTGTAAGGTAAGTACCTTCCTGGTGGCTCAGACAGTAAAGAATTTGCTTGCAGTACAGAAGAACTGGGTTCGATTAAAAAGCACAGATATGAACTGGATGCTGCTGACTCCAACTTGCTTGAAAAGAATCAGACATTTGTGGAAGGCCAAACATCATTCTGGGCTCTCAGGACACAGAAGTGGATCCATTTTAGATTGAAATTCTCCCATGTCCCCAAGAGTGGAATTGTTGGTGTCTGTTCATAACCTCGGGACCTTCTGGGGTAAAATATGAAAGCCGTCCCACAGAAAGCAAGGAGAGATCCAAGAAAGTTGTGGATGGGGCTGGATTGGGAGCTGAACTCATTGGGCAGATGGCTAAAGAGATGTAGCATGGAGCAACGGGAGAAGAAGCATTTTCATAACTCTAAATCAGACCCTTTGCAGTCAGGATGCAGGAATGCAGAACATATAATCAGATTGTCACTGAAGAGATTTTCAAAGAAGCTCTGAGCACAGGAAACAACTCTATTCTCAAATCCGGACAGCTCTTCGGATGTACAAATTCTCCTTGATGGCACATCGTGAGTTTCTTCCTATGATGGGCCTTGGGAAGCATCATTTTAGGATTTGAAGCTATTTCAAAACCTAAAAGATAATACTGTGAAAGTGCTGCACTCAATATGCCAGCAAATTTGGGAAACTCGGCAGTGGCCACAGGACTGGAAAAGATCAGTTTTCATTCCAATCCCAAAGAAAGGCAATGCCAAGGAATGCTCAAACTATTGCACAAATGTATTCATTTTACACACCAGTAAAGTAATGCTCAAAATTCTCCAAGCAAGGCTTCAATAGTACATGAACCGTGAAATTCCAGATGTTCAAGCTGGAATTAGAAAAGGCAGAGGAACCAAAGATCAAATTGCCAACATCCATTGGATCATCAAAAAAGCATGAGAGTTTCAGAAAAACATCTACTTCTGCTTTATTGACTATGCCAAAGCCTCTGACTGTGTGGATCACAACAAACTGTGGAAAATTCTGAAAGAGATGGAAATAACAGACTACCTGATCTGCCTCTTGAGAAATCTGTATCCAGGTCAGGAAGCAACAATTAGAACTGGACATGGAACAATAGACTGGTTTCAAATCGGGAAAGGAGTACATCAAGGCTGTATATTGTCACCCTACTCATTTAAATTATATGCAGAGTACCTCATGAGAAACACTGGGCTAGATGAAGCACAAGCTGGAATCAAGATTGCCGGGAGAAATCTCAATAACCTCAGATATGCAGATGACACCACCCTTATGGCAGAAAGCGGAGGAGAACTAAAGAGCCGCTTGATGAAAGTGAAAGAGGAGAGTGAAAAAGTTGGCTTAAAGCTCAACATTCAGAATACTAAGATCATGGCACCTGTTCCCATCACTTCATGGGAAATAGATGGGGAAACAATAGAAACAGTGAGAGACTTTATTTTGGGGGGCTCCAAAATCACTGTAGATGGTGATTGCAGCCAGGAAATTAAAAGATGCTTACTCCTTGGAAGAAAAGCTATGACCAACATAGACAGCAAATTAAACAACAGAGACATTACTTTGCCAACAAAGGTCCATCTAGTTAAAGCCATGGTTTTTCCAGTATTCATGTATGGATGTGACAGTTGGACTATAAAGAAAGCTGAGCACCGAAGAACTGATGCTTTTGAACTGTGGTGTTGAAGAAGACTCTTGAGAGTCCCTTGGACTGCAAGGAGATCCAACCAGTCCATCCTAAAGGAAATCAGTCCTGAATATTCATTGGAAGGACTGATGCTGAAGATGAAACTCCAATACTTTGGCCACCTGATGTGAAGAACTGACTCATTTGAAGACTCTGGTGCTGGGAAAGATTGAAGTTGGGAGGAGAATGGGACAACAGCGGATGATATGGTCGGATGGCATAGCCAACTCGATGGACATGAGTTTGAGTAAACTCTGGAAGTTGGTGATGGACAGGGAAGCCTGGTGTGCTGCAGTCCATGGGGTTGCAAAGAGTCAGACACGACTGAGCTATTGAACTGAACTGATCCCATTGTTTATTGCAGCACAATTTACAATAGCTAGGACATGGAAGCAATCTAGATGTCCATCAACAGATGAGTGGATAAAGAAGTTGTGGTACATATACATAATGGAATATTACTCAGCCATAAAAAGGAACACATTTGAGTCAGTTCTGATGAGGTGGATGAACCTGGAACCTATTATACAGAGTGAAGTGAGTCAGAAAGAGAAAGATAAATACAGTATTCTAATGCATATATATGAAATCTAGAAGAATGGTACTGAAGAACTTATTTACAAGGCAGCAATGGAAAAACAGACATAGAGAATAGACTTATGGACATGTGGAGAGGGGAGAAGAGGGTAAGCTGTATGAAGAGAGTAACATGGAAACTTACATTACCATATGTGAAATAGATAGCCAACAGAAATTTGCTGAATGGCTCAGGAAACTCAAACGGTGGCTCTGTATCAACCTAGAGGGGTGGGATGGGGAGGGAGATGGGAGGGAGGTTCAAAAGGGAGGGTACATATGTATGCCTATGGCTGATTCATGCTGAGGTTTGACAGAAAACAACAAAATTCTAGAAAGCAATTATCCTTCAATAAAAAAGTTAAAAAGAAAAATAAAGCACAGATATTATTTATGTTTTTAAAAGTAACTAGTTATTGTCCCTAGGACTATTAATATTGTCAATGTAGCTTTCTGGTTAGGATTTAGTAAACCAACACATCAATAAACTCTGGTTGTTTATACAATTTAGTATATGTGCTGCTGAAGCTAGCACAAGTTGTTTATAAAATTTAAAAGTCTATTTTCACACTGATAAAAATGGCATTTGAAATTGGAATAAAGCATCTAAAGAAATACTGCACTGCTGATAACAAAGAATTCTGTGCAACTGATTTTTAAATCAGTTATTGGAGGAAAAATAAATTTAGTTTAGCACAAGTTCCATTGATTCTCAAGAGAAAATTACATGTATAATAAATAACTCTTGTGATAGTCAAATAAGCCTTTTCAGTTAAATGAGCTTTTTAGTGTATTTTGGGTGTTTTTAACCAACAGTAAAATGGTAAAATAAAGCTGTTTTTTAAATTCAAAATTTCTAATATATCACTAATAGGCCTAAGTATGAGGAAGATCTCCTGGAGGAGGAAATGGCAACCCATTCCAGTATTCTTGCCTGGAAAATCCCATGGACATAGGAGCCTGGCAGGTTACAGTCCATGGGGTCGCAAAAGAGTCAGACAGAACTTAGCAACTAAACAACAGCAAAATGATAGAAAAAGTGATGACTGAACAAGTAAGGGTCAACCTAGAGGCTTTTCTTTGCCAAAGTGAGTGTTTTTAAAAGGCAGTGCCCATGTCTAAGAAGAGTTACTTGAATTTATTCATTCACTGAATGAGTATTTGTTAAATGCTTTTCATTTGCTAGGTTTTAGGTACACAAAACCCAATTAGACATGGACTCTAATCCTTCATTTTTCATTCATCAAATATTTATTGAGTCTTATTATGGGTCAGACCCTGTTCCAGGCACTGAGAATATATGGGAGGACAAGACAGACCAGGTCCCTGCTCTTTTGCTCCCTACAGTCTAGGGTGGTGGGGAGAAGAGGGATAAAAAATAGTAAGTAAACAGGGCAGCTTCCCAGGTGGTGCTAGTGTAAGGAACCCGCCTGCCAACCCAGGAGACATGAGACACAGGTACAGTCCCTGGATCAGGAAGATCCCCTGGAGGAGGGCACTGCAACCCACTCTAGTATTCTTGCCTGGGAGATCCCATGGACAGAGGAGGCTGGCGGGCTACAGTCCATGGGGTTGCAAAGAGTCAGGACACGACTGCAGTGACTTAGCACCGATGCACACAAACGAGGCCATTTCAGACAGTGATTCGTGCAGTAAAGAAGGCAAAACTAGAGGCCGTGATAGAATAATGTGGGGAGGGGGGAGAAACAGAAGTGCATCTCAAGAGATAAAATTTGAGCTTACGTCTAAATGACACTGAGAAGCTAGACATTCACAGATCTGGAACAGGGACTTCTAGGCAGAGGAAACAGCAAGTGCAAAAGCCTCTAGGAGAGTTTTAAAAAATCAGATTGGAAAGACGAGTGGAAGCTTCCTCCTTCCTCCCACCCTGCACCCCACCTCCTCTAGGTGTGCTCCATGAGATGGTGGAATCTGACCCATGTCTCATCTCTAGACCTAGAAATTGACCCACCAGGCCAGGGCTCTGTCAGGCTTTCCTCACCTGCAGTAAGCCACAGATTTGATGTCATTTCACCTATACAGATGTACTGAGAAATTTTTATAGTTTGCATGGAATGATTCTAGAATCAAACCATATATAAACCACTGTTTATAACCAAGGAAACTAAGCTTGAGCATACACGTACAAATACCTGAGTTCCTGGTGCTATTCATCTCAGTGAGAGACACTGCCTTCACCTTTGTTGATCTATTTGGGTGTTGCGAGCAGGTTGAGAACAGTGATCTATAGAGGAAAACATGCAGTGTGTAAAGAAAACCTGACATCTTGGAGATAGATATCCAGAGTTAATGGGAAATGGTGGTCTCTGTATTGTTGACAGAATACCCCCAATCCTCAGGCCACTCATCAGCACAGTTATTAATCTTTTTCTCCAAGTCAAAGGAATAAATACATCAAACTTAAAAGCCCTAACGGGAACAGAAAACAAAAAAGGAGAGAGTAATTTGTAAGAAGCAGTTTTGAGTTTGGTTTTGGTTTTCATTAAGAGGACTTTCTCAATGATACTACTAAAATAAGACATATTTCAAAATGACTGGCACATAATATATATGGTTTGAATAGGCACTCTCTTCACATTGCCTATAAATCAAATAATACAAAAGGGTATTTATCAAGTGTTTTGCCTTATTCCTATCCTTCACTTCCACAAGGGTAACTTCTTTTCCTAGTTTCTTGTGTCTGTGTAACAGAAATAGGAATATATATTCATATTTTCCCCTTTTTTCCAAATATATTCTATATAGTATTCCCCACCTTGTTTTATTATTAAAACAATATGTCTTGAGGATTTCAGCATTTCATTTCATAGAAAGCACAACATGAAGAAGACTTTCTTTTTTTTTTTTTTTTAACATGTGCAGGGTATTCTATTTTGTGGGTGTACCACAGTTTGCTAAACATAGTCTTTTTTTTTTTTTAATATTTGGTCCGATTCCAATCTTCTGCTATTATGACTACCAATGCAGCAGGGAAGAAGTCTGTACATGTAATATTTTGCACACGTGCAATTACATCTGCAAGATAAATTCTCAGGTGTAGGATTTTGGTATAAATTAAAAACTATCCACTTGTAATTTGTAAATATGCAGAAATATCCCTCCACGGGGAATGCACGACAGTATTCACTACTATCAATCATTATGAGAACACCTATTATCAAAGGCCTTGCTAGGGCCAGAATGCATTTTCAATCTTTTGGATTTCTGACAGACAAAATGGATTTCATTCCATTTTTCATGGAATGAAAAATGTTGTCTCAGTGGAATATTAATTTGCATTTCTCTGTAACTGAGGTGGGGCACCTTTTCATATGTTTAACCGGAATTTATCTTTTCTTTTCTGTTAATTTTCTGCTCATATCCTTTCACTGTTTTCTCTATTATGTTGTTGGTTTTATCAGTTTACATTAGGGAGGTAAGCTCTTTGTCATTTGAACTGCAACAACTTTTTCCTAGGTTTCCTTCAGTTATCTTTTGATGTTACTTGCAGGATTTTTGTCTATGTTTTGTTTTTGCTAGATAAGAGGAATTTTTAAAATTGTAGTATTTATCAATTTTGTATGATTTCTGGGTTTTCTCCTAAAATTTTACAACGTCTTTTCATTTTGCATTTAGAATTTTATAGCTTATCCTATTGTACAGTGTGGGTTTCTGTTGTTCTCCTAGAACGCTGCCTGGTTCCAACACAATTTATGAACACATTTATTTCTACTCTTCTAATTATATTTGCCATTTCATTATATGCCATATATATTTGAGTCTCTCCATGCACAAATACCCTATTGTTTTAACTATTGAGACTTAAAAATAAGTTTTAATATCTAGTGGACTTAGTTCCTTTGAGAAATTCTATTCAATATAAATGCATCACCTGTGAAAACAAATAGAGCTGGTTCTCCCAAGCCAACCATATGATTTCCTGGTTCAGAAGTCAGATGGCCTCCATTAGAACCAACTCTTTCACTCTGCTCTGCTCTCTGCACATCTGCCCCACCTCAGCCCCATCAGATTTAAGTTAAAGTCACTATCTGCGGGCATAAAGAACTGTTTTCTCCTCCATTCTCTGAGCTTTTACTTGTAAGGTGGCAAATGTAGTGCTCTTTAAAGTTTTCAGTTGGATTGGATTTAGAACTGGGCTCCAGTCTGTCGGATCCAGATCCTGAAAGTTTCTCTGGGGAGCAGATGATAGACAACTTTTTATAGATGGATTAAAGAAAGGATGGCTCACCCAGTAAAAACCCACCTGCCAGTGCAGGAGACACAGGAGATGGCGGTTTGCTTCCTGGGAGGGGAAGATGATCTGAAAGACGGCATGGAAACACACTGCAGTATTCTTGCCTGGAGAATCCCATGGGCGGAGAAGCCTGATGGGCTACAGTCCAAGGGGTCGCAAAGAGTGGGACACACCTGAGTGACTAAGCACTGGAAAGAAACGCAGGCTCCCAAGAATATACTTAGGAGAAATAGACATGCATAAAGGGGGTCAGGCAGAAAGGAAAAGAGAGGAAGAGAGCGGGGACGGGAGGGTGAAAGAAAGAAAAGAAAAGAAAACGAATTAGAGGGGAAAGTGATTCTGGGGCCCCAGAGCTTATTGAAGTCCTGGGAATCCCAAAGCAGCCCTGCCTGCCCCCTGAGCGCCATCCAGTGACCTTCAGGTCGGGCTCTGAGACTTGCAGAGACCGGAGGGCCCAGCCTTTCCACCCTTCCTGAACCCCAGAGGTAGAGAGGTTCTCATTGGTGGTGCAGCTCCAAGGCCTCGGGTATAGCCCTGCTCTGGGGCACCCACGTCCCCACGTCCCCGGGTGAAGCGAGCAGCCAAGAGGGCGAGCGCAGGCGCAGAAGGGGTGGGAGGGCGGTGTCCCGTGGTCCTCTCCATGCCCTCCCTCCCTCCAGGCACTCTCTGCCCCCCTGGGACACCCCCTCACACTATTAACCCATGAACAGGCTGGCTCAGTCCAGGCTCCACATCTCAATACTTTTGAGTTCTGTTTGAAACTCCTGGTCAAAGATTTATTTATGAGGCAAATTATATGCTACAGCAATATTCACAAAATGCAAAGGATTTGCAGTTAACCCTTAACCAGCACAGGTTTGAATTACAATTACCACTTATTCTCAACATTTTTTCCCTGGTGCTTCAGTGATGAGGAATCAGCCTGCCAATGCAGGAGACACGGTTCCATTCCTGGGTGGGGAAGATGCCCTGGAGAAGGAAATGGGAACCCATCCCACTATTCTTGCCTGGCGAATGTCATGGACAGAGAAGCCTGGAAGGTTACAGTCCATGGAGTCATGAAAGAGTCGGACAACCAGTTCAGTTCAGTCGCTCAGTTGTGTCCGACTCTTTGCGACCCCATGAATCGCAGCACGCCAGGCCTCCCTGTCCATCACCAACTCCCAGAGTTCACTCAAACTCATGTCCATTGAGTTGGTGATGCCATCTAGCTATCTCATCCTCTGTCGTCCCCTTCTCCTCCTGCCCCCAATCCCTCCCAGCATCAGTCTTTTTCAATGAGTCAGCTCTTCCCATGAGGTGGCCAAAGTATTGGAGTTTCAGCTTTAGCATCAGTCCTTCCAAAGAACACCCAGGACTGATCTTTAGAATGGACTGGTTGTATCTCCTTGCAGTCCAAGGGACTCTCAAGAGTCTTCTCCAACACCACAGTTCAGAAGCATCAATTCTTCGGCGCTCAGCTTTCTTCACAGTCCAACTCTCACATCCATACACGACCACTGGAAAAACCATAGCCTTGACTAGATGGACCTTTGTTGGCAAAGTAATGTCTCTGCTTTTGAATATGCTATCTAGGTTGGTCATAACTTTCCTTCCAAGGAGTAAGCATCTTTTAATTTCCTGGCTGCAATCACCATCTGCAGTGATTTTGGAGCCCCCCAAAATAAAGTCTGCCACTGTTTCCACTGTTTCCCCATCTATTTCCCATGAAGTGGTGGGATACTTAGCGACTAAACAACAACAAAACAAACAGCACTGGAGGTAGGTTGAATTCCCAAATGTAGAACTGCCATCTAGAGGAACCATGGATACAGAGGGCGAACTATACATTATACCAGATTTTCTACTGTGTGAAGGCACCTCACCCTCATGTCGTTCAAGGATAAACTGTACTCCCATTAATATTGCAACAAAATTGCTTTTGGCTGTGCATAGCCAATACACATCTCCTTGATCACAAATACATACTTGGAAGGAATTATTGATGATGCCAGGAATATAACTGCCATTCTGAACATAGAACTTACTGGAAACTTCATTTCTAATTTTGAATAACCGATGAGTAACTTAATCTTTGGGGTGGAACAGACCTAGTCAATCAACACAACTGAGCATTCTGTGCCAGGCCTCTGGAAAATAATAATAACGTAGCATAACATAAAATTTGAGAGTGTGGGTAAGAAAAAGAAATAAATCTGTGTTCCTGTCCCAAAGTGGCTCACTGTCATGTAAGAAAGATAGATATATAGACTAATACAGAGAAAAGTGAGAAGTATGAAAATAAATATATGCCCGAGATGCTACAGAGCTCTTACAAAGAAAGGGAGTAACCTGGGAGTTCAGGTAATTAGGCAAAAAAGACCCCATGACTGAAGTGGGATCTGCAGGGGACTTTA
Source organism: Neotragus pygmaeus (assembly GCA_006410875.1). NCBI lineage: Eukaryota > Metazoa > Chordata > Mammalia > Artiodactyla > Bovidae > Neotragus > Neotragus pygmaeus. The sequence continues at coordinate 718,802 of SJYV01051337.1, read as the reverse complement.
AACATAATATAGTTATAGAAGGGAATTTCCTGGTGGCTCAGTGGTAAAGAATCTGCCTGCAATGGAGGAGACCCAAGAGACTTGGGTTCCATCCAAGTCAGAAAGATCCCCTGGAGAAGGAAATGGCAACCCCACTCCAGTATTCTTGCCTGGGAAATACCATGGACAGAGGAGCCTGGAGGGCTACAGTTGATGGGGTTGAAAAGAGTCAGACATGACTAAGAACACACACAGAGAGTTATAAAAGACGATGGAGAAAAACAGAGAACTCAAGCTTCATTTGGAATTTATAAAAAAGCTTATTTTCCATATTTTCCATTATTTTTTTCTCTACTCATTTTGGGGATGGGATATTTTTATGACACAATATGGAGGATAGAATGAGACCTTTTTTTGAAATATTATTGATTTATAGTGTTGTGTTAGATTCAAGAGTGAGACATCTTTAACACACAAAGATGCTACTGTGAACCTCAGGGTCTCAGAATTGTTTTTCAAGACATGTAGCCATGGCCTCCTCCTTGGGTGGAGGCAGTGAATGGGGTCAGAAGCTTCCAGACTGACGCAAGGTAGCAGCTCCTCCCTTTACTGTCACTGCTACCAACCTGCAATCAACCGAGAAAAGTTGTGGGCGAAAGGTACTGCAGAGGAAAAGAAAGAGAAACACCATCATTAAGATGCTGAGAGTTGATATGATCAAACTGAGCCTGTCTGTGTAGGAAGAACCCTGGGCTGACCTTCTGAGGCACGCAGCTCCCCCAGGCCAATCGGATGAGGTGTCAGCTATGGCTAGTCCTCTCAGCACGTGTCGGTACTTCGGGTCCCCCAGCCAGGGACAACTGCCTGCTTATCTGGCAGTTTATTAACATATTTTATAAATCATGAAGTTTAACTTATTCTCTACACCCCGCAGAAGGTAGCAGAAGTTAGGTGTCATTTGGAGGTTGGGAAATTGAAATAGTTAACCAGGTTTCACCCCCAAGAAAACGGGAGATTGAAATGCTTCCCTGGACTGAGGTACAGGCTTTTGGCTTCATTATCCTCACTGGCTTGTGCCTCATCTATATTCTAAGGCCTTTTTCCTCAAACCACTTCTCTCTGCATTTCTCTGCTCTCCCAGGATTTGTCATTTCACATCAGGCCCATTTGTGACATTATTCCTTTTTGCCTTTGACATTTTCCTAAGGGAAGGAGTAAAAAGTGTGGCCTCTCCATTAGTGGCCAGGTGGTCACCAAGTGTGACCTCCTACCAGAAGCGGGGGCATCTGCCCTGGAAGCTCTAGGTATAGGACTGCATGCTCTCAGTCTGACAATCTACTCCTTAGTAGATTGTCAAATCAAATTTGCACTGAAACATTATCTAGTGAAAAAGGGTAAAATCTATAACAAGAAAAAAATTGATGCTAGTTTATTGGCTTTCACATGGTGATGGCTAAGCCCTTCCATGGTGTAGACCTTTGTTCAGAGTCATCAAGGTAATCAGCTGTTCATCAAGATAATCAGCTGTTCATCAGGAATGCCTGGCCCCTTGTGCACAGAAAGGCAGAGATACTGGGTTGCAAGCAGAACTATAGAATTCCAGGGACCATTGGAGCATCAGCTCTCACTGCGCCTTCCATGGCTGCCAATATGTGGTCCATGCTGCTTGCTCTCCAGAAATGCAAAGCATTTCCAGCAAGTGGCAGCCTATCTTCATTGTCAAGGTGATGAAGGACACACATTATCCTTAAGAAGGGAACAGATCAGCAGCCTTAGGATGGTGCATGAGATGAGCCATTGATGTATAGGAAGCAAAGTTTCTATTTTCTGTTTTCACTGCTTTTATCCACACATTCAGTTTATGCGTAAGTAGGGCTTCCCATGTGACTCGGCAGATAAAGAATTTGCCTGCAGTGCAGGAGACTTTGGCCACCTAATGCGAAGAGCCGACTCATTAAAAAAGACCCTAATCCTGGGAAGGATTGAGGGCAGGAGGAGAAGGGGATGACAGAGGATGAGATGGTTGGATGGCATCACCGACCCAATAGATATGAGTTTGAGCAAACTCCAGGAGATGATACAGGACAGGCAAGCCTGGCGTGCTGCAGTCCATGGTGTTGCAAAGAGCTGGACATGACTTAGTGACTGAACAAAACCAAAAACTAAGCACAGGTGAAGTTGGTAACACTGATGCACAGAATCCAGTTATCCTATCTGTTCAGCCTCATTGGGAACAAGATGAGGGCCCAGGGCTGGGAAGTGGAGCACAAGGGGCCCCTTGAACATCCTTGTCCCCAGAATCAGGCACACTACAGGGTGACTGACCAACAGGTTGAGAAGGTAGGAAGAACTAATGAACAGATCAGTGAATTTAGAAAGGAAGAAATGAAGGTACGAACAAGACTACAAATGAGGACTGTTTAAGAAGTGTTTTGGTGAAAATAATGAGGGAAAAGAAGGAATTTTCTCTAAGAGATTTGAGTATGCCTCTGAATAAGCAATGGGAAAAAGAAATTTGCTGACATGCTGAAGACTGCTGGGCTCTGGGGACCTGTAATTGTTTCAGCAGCCAAGGGAGCTCCAAAAGCTGAACTGAAAATCAGGCTTCTCTTTTACCTTCTTATATTAATATAGTTCAACATAATTCTCTGGAACTTCCACAGGGAATCCTGCACCTCGAGCAGCTGAGTCCCAGAGCTTGATGCTTTCATTATCCTCTTTATCATTCTATGCATCTCTATAGGTTTTTCGGCATACCTTCCTGATTCTAGATGTTCTAGACTTTGCCTGTTGAACTTAACTGCAGATCTGCAAACCACCAGTTAAAGATGTAATGTTCAAGGAGCCCAAGACAGACTTCTAGAGTTTCTAAGAATAATTCCCTTAGTCCCTGATCTTTGTTGTTTACCGTGAGAAGTGAAAATGAAAGTGTTAGCTGCTCAGTCATGACCGACTCTTTTGTGACCCCATGGACTAGAGCCTGCCAGGCAAGAATACTCAAGTGTGGGTTCCTATTTGCTTCTTCAGAGGATCTTCCTGACCCAGAGACTGAACCCAGGTCTCCTGCATTGCAGGAAGATTCTTTACTGTCTGAGCCACCAGGGAAGCCACTGTTTACCTTGTGTGCTGTGTGCTTAGTCACTCAGTTATGTCCAAATCTTTGTGATCCCATGGGCTGTAACCCACCAGACACCTCTGTCCAATGCATTATCCAGGTAAGAATACTGGAGAGGGTTGCTGTTTCCTTTCTCGGGGGTCTTACTGATGCATGGCTCGAATCCTGATCTCCTGCTTTTCCTTCATTGGCTGGTGGGTTCTTTACCACTAGAGCCACTTGGGAAGCCCCAAGAAAGTGGAGATATATATATACAAATACATATGGCTGAGTCAAGTTGTTGTATGGCAGAAATCAACACTACATTGTAAAACAATTATCCTCCAATTACAAAAAGACACAAATATGAAAAAAAGGAAGGTCTGGCACATGGCAAACACACACAGGTTTAAAGAAAAGCTTTAAAAAAATTATTGGTATTATTTTAGAAATTATTTTTACTAATCATTAATTTATTTTAATTTTGTACTCTAAAACATATGCAACTCAATATCTGTGAAAAATTAAACCTAGCATCACATGAAAGGTTGTTATTGCTTGTCTGCTTAAGGTGGTGGGTGTTTTGGTCGGGATACAAATTTATTCTCTACTTCTGTGTCTCTATTTCTGCTTTGTAAGTAAGATCATCTATACAAATTTTTTCAGATTCCACGTATATACATTATTAGACTCATTTGTTTTTGTCCTTCCAACTTTACTCTGTATAACACTCTCCAGGTCCATCCATGTCTATACAAATGACCCAACTTTATTTCTTTTTCAGTTCAGTTCAGTCACTCAGTTGTGTCCAACTCTTTGTGACCCCATGGACTGCAGCATGCCAGGCTTCCCTGTCCATCACCTGCTCCTGGAGTTTACTCAAACTCATGTCAGTAATGCCATCTAACCACCTCATCCTCTGTCATCCCCTTCTCCTCCCACCTTCAATCCTTCCCAGCATCAGGGTCTTTTCAAATGAGTCAATTCTTTACATCAGGTGGCCAAAGTATTGGAGTTTCAGCTTCAACATCAGTCCTTCCAATGAGCACCCAGAACTGATCTCCTTTATGATGGACTGGTTGGATCTCCTTGCAGTCCAAGGGACTCTCAAGCATCTTCTCCAACACTACAGTTCAAAAGCATCAATTCTTCAGTGCTCAGCTTTCTTTATAGTCCAGTTCTCACATCCATATATGACTACTGGGAAAACCATAGCTTTGACTAGACAGACCTTTGTTGGCAAAGTAATGTCTCTGCTTTTCAATATGCTGTCTAGGTTGGCAATGACTTTTCTTCCAAGGAGCAGGAGTCTTTTAATTTCATGGCTGCAATCACCATCTGCAGTGATTTTGGAGCCCCCTCAAATAAAGTCTGCCACTATTTCCATTGTTTCCTCATCTATTTNTCCTTTATGATGGACTGGTTGGATCTCCTTGCAGTCCAAGGGACTCTCAAGCATCTTCTCCAACACTACAGTTCAAAAGCATCAATTCTTCAGTGCTCAGCTTTCTTTATAGTCCAGTTCTCACATCCATATATGACTACTGGGAAAACCATAGCTTTGACTAGACAGACCTTTGTTGGCAAAGTAATGTCTCTGCTTTTCAATATGCTGTCTAGGTTGGCAATGACTTTTCTTCCAAGGAGCAGGAGTCTTTTAATTTCATGGCTGCAATCACCATCTGCAGTGATTTTGGAGCCCCCCCCCAAAATAAAGTCTGCCACTCTTTCCATTGTTTATTTTTATGGCAGAGTAAGAGTCATATAACTTGTGTCACCCCAAAACACATATGAGTGTCATACTGCCATAACTTCAGCACAGTTACAGAGCTCTAGTATGTAGTAATACTAAAAATTAAAACATTCTTGAAGTCAGGCCATTTAAAAATTTGTCTAATTCACAGAACATATTAAACTATACTCATTAGCTTAGTCAAACTCATCATGACTTGTACATCTTTTCTAGGGCAGGACAAGCACAGAAACTATTCTGTAGGGATTTCCCCTGCAAGGAACAGGGGCCTTCCTTTCTTACCTAATTATAAATATCTTCCAAAATTCAGTCTGTGTGCTATTATATAATTGTGCTTAAAAATGTTTTTCAATAAGGGGACTGTGCCCTAAATCTGACCGTGTGCATGTGCATGTGCTCAGTTGTGTCTGACTCTGCGACCCCATGGACCGCAGCCCACAAAGCTCCTCTGTCCACGGGATTTTCCAGGCAAGAATGCAGGAGTGGGTTGTCATTTCCTTCTGCAGCGGATCTTTCCTACCTAGGGATTGAACCTCGGTCTCCTGAATTGCAGGCAGATTCTCTACCCTCTGAGCCACCAGGAAAGCACAAAATCTGACCAAAGATATGTCAAAAAATAAATGTATGATTATAAACCTGTATGACCTTCCCAGGTGTCACAACTGGTAAAGAATCCTCCCGCCAATGCTGGAGACACCAGAGATGTGGGTTTGATTTCTGGGTCGGGAAAACCCCCTGGAGTAGGAAATGGCAACCCACTCCAGTATTCTTGCCTAAATTCCATGGACAGAGGAGCCTGGCAGGCTACACCCCATGGGTGTAGCTCCCGTGGGTGTAATTCCACAAAGAGCTGGACACAACTGAGCACACACGCACTGCGCAAACCTGCATGGGAAGTATTGACAACATATCTGTGCTCCAAATCCAGTAGGATGGGCACAGAGTATACTGCCCACATGGATTTTATAAAGGTTTTTTAGTGTTCCAAAAATCTGTTTACTGGCCACCAAACACATATACATAAGCAAAACCTAATATTAATGACACAGTGGGTAACAGTCATTTTCTTTGCCTAATTCAGTTAATGGAATTATTTTCTTTTTCTTTTTTTTTAAAAGAGTGATTTGTCTTATCTAGGTTCCCTGAAAGTGCTATTTGGGAAAATTTCATCTGTGCCTGCCCTCTTGTCCTCTTGCCTCTTGATAGAATTATTAGCTAATAGAGGCATTCAGAAAACTAAGATCATGGCATCTAGTCCCATCACTTCATGGCAAATAGATGGGGAAACAATGGAAAGTGACTTTATTTTGGGGGGCTCCCAAATCACTGCAGATGGTGACTGCAGCCATGAAATTAAAAGACGCATGCTCCTTGGAAGAAAAGTTATGACCAACTTAGATAGCATATTAAAAAGCAGAGACATTACTTTGCCAACAAAGGTCCGTCTAGTCAAAGCTATGGGTTTTCCAGTAGTCATGTATGGATGTAAGAGTTGGACTATAAAGAAAGCTGAGTGCTGAAGAATTGATGCTTTTGAACTGTGGTGTTGGAGAAGACTCTTGAGAGTCCCTTGGACTACAAGGAGATCCAACCAGTCCATCCTAAAGGAGATTAGTTCTGAGTGTTCATTGGAAGGACAGATGTTGAAGCTGAAACTCTAATACTTTGGCCATCTGATGCTTAGAACTGACTCATTTGAAAAGACCCTGATTCTGGGAAAGATTGAAGGTGGGAGGAGATGGGGATGACAGAGGATGAGATGGTTGGATGGCATCACCGACTCAATGGACATGAGTTTGAGTAGACTTCAGGAACTGGCAATGGACAGGGAGGCCTGGCATGCTGCAGTTCATGGGGTTGCAAAGAGCCAGATACGACTGAGCAACTGAACTGGACTGAACAGAGGCATCCAAGCACATGTGCTGACTGTGGAGCTACGTTTTCCAAATATCACCAGGAATGTCCCCTTTCCACCATCCAGCAGCAAACCATGTTTGACCCAAGTGTCTCTCATGAGAGCAGATTGAACTAAGATGGAAATGTAATTTGTGCAATATCAAAGAATTAGAATAGTTAATTTCCCAACATGACAGCATTTATTTTCTGTATGTAGCAAAGAAGTCTCATTTATAAATCAAAAGTAATCTGCAGAGAGTTGGGAACATTCATTAACAATTTATAAGATTTTACATGAGACTCCAGATCACAGTCTATCTCTGTCTACACTTAGACACATAGATACACACACACACACACACACACACACACACACACACACACACACCATATAAAATCATTCTGCATTATACAGAGACATACTGTTGAATTCTCTATTGCAATGGAGAGGACGAATTAGCAAATTTATTAATGAACTCGTGTGTCTCCCCCAAAGTTGTCAGCTGTAATAATTCATTTTTTTTCCCAAATCATCTGCCATTATTATCCATACCACTGCCTCTCAGTGAACACTGGGACCTCACAAAGGTTTTACTTTTATTGCAGAGCCAAGACTCCAGGGCACCAAGGGTTGTGGGCAAANTCCCATCACTTCATGGCAAATAGATGGGGAAACAATGGAAAGTGACTTTATTTTGGGGGGCTCCCAAATCACTGCAGATGGTGACTGCAGCCATGAAATTAAAAGACGCATGCTCCTTGGAAGAAAAGTTATGACCAACTTAGATAGCATATTAAAAAGCAGAGACATTACTTTGCCAACAAAGGTCCGTCTAGTCAAAGCTATGGGTTTTCCAGTAGTCATGTATGGATGTAAGAGTTGGACTATAAAGAAAGCTGAGTGCTGAAGAATTGATGCTTTTGAACTGTGGTGTTGGAGAAGACTCTTGAGAGTCCCTTGGACTACAAGGAGATCCAACCAGTCCATCCTAAAGGAGATTAGTTCTGAGTGTTCATTGGAAGGACAGATGTTGAAGCTGAAACTCTAATACTTTGGCCATCTGATGCTTAGAACTGACTCATTTGAAAAGACCCTGATTCTGGGAAAGATTGAAGGTGGGAGGAGATGGGGATGACAGAGGATGAGATGGTTGGATGGCATCACCGACTCAATGGACATGAGTTTGAGTAGACTTCAGGAACTGGCAATGGACAGGGAGGCCTGGCATGCTGCAGTTCATGGGGTTGCAAAGAGCCAGATACGACTGAGCAACTGAACTGGACTGAACAGAGGCATCCAAGCACATGTGCTGACTGTGGAGCTACGTTTTCCAAATATCACCAGGAATGTCCCCTTTCCACCATCCAGCAGCAAACCATGTTTGACCCAAGTGTCTCTCATGAGAGCAGATTGAACTAAGATGGAAATGTAATTTGTGCAATATCAAAGAATTAGAATAGTTAATTTCCCAACATGACAGCATTTATTTTCTGTATGTAGCAAAGAAGTCTCATTTATAAATCAAAAGTAATCTGCAGAGAGTTGGGAACATTCATTAACAATTTATAAGATTTTACATGAGACTCCAGATCACAGTCTATCTCTGTCTACACTTAGACACATAGATACACACACACACACACACACACACACACACACACACACACACACCATATAAAATCATTCTGCATTATACAGAGACATACTGTTGAATTCTCTATTGCAATGGAGAGGACGAATTAGCAAATTTATTAATGAACTCGTGTGTCTCCCCCAAAGTTGTCAGCTGTAATAATTCATTTTTTTTCCCAAATCATCTGCCATTATTATCCATACCACTGCCTCTCAGTGAACACTGGGACCTCACAAAGGTTTTACTTTTATTGCAGAGCCAAGACTCCAGGGCACCAAGGGTTGTGGGCAAAGGATAGAGAGTTCCCTGAGCAGTGACTGCTTTGGGCATAGAGAACCTCTGCAAAGACTCACTTCTCATTTATCTGTTCTACATCACCAGCATCAAAGAAGCAAGACACAGACACAAAGACACCAAAGTAGCTTGGACTCACTGCTAAAGTAACATCATTAGCACATAAATCATTTGTTCTCATGCAGCAGTAGATGCTTTCTATTTTTAATTTTTAAAACTTATTTATTTGGGGCTGTACTTGGTCCTCATTGCTGCCCAGGGGCTTTCTTTAGTTGCAGCGAGTGGTGGCTACTCTAGTTGTGGGGCATGGGCTTCTTAATCAAGCAGTAGTATGAGTCCTGGCTTTAATTACTTATCAAAAGGCCCTTGTCCTCCTACATCCACTAATGGTCAAATCTCACAATTATTCTACAATATGTATAAAATTGCTTTGTGCATGTGTGTGCTCAGTTGCTTCAGTCATGTCCAACTCTTTGCAACCTTATGTAGCCCACCAAGCCCCTTAGTCCATGAGATTCTCTAGACGAGAAGATTGGAGTGGGTTGCCCATTTCCTTCTCAGAAGATCTTCCTGACCTGGGAATCAAACCCAAATTTCCTGCATTTCATTGTTTATCAACTGAGCCACCAGGGTAAGCCCTACAATTGTTTATTTGTTATCTTGTATCTTTCTCCCCTGGAACTGTGTCTTTCTCAAAGGAGGCTACTCAATTATTTCATCACTGTATCTCTAATTCTTCTATCCATACACAGTGGGTCTTGTTAGACGATTGATGACAAAGAGCTGGAAGCACATATGAGTTACTCTGGAAGATTTGTGTGTGTGTGTTTCAGTGGAACTGTTCATATAAAGGAAATGGACATGGAATGTATCCTAAAGATTATGTCCCTTCATTTTATGCAGTGCAAATGCACTTGCTATGAGTTCTTTATCTTCATGGATATTAAGAATATAGTTCAAAACTGACTACTTATATCTGGGCAAAGGGCTCCAGTAGTTGCTGATCCTCCCTATGGAGCTGATTCAACTCCTGAAATATCCAATTGAGCCTGTACATAACAGCAACAATTACATTAGCCTTGATCCATGAGTCAGAAAGATCCTCTGGAGAAGGAAATGGCAACCCACTCCAGTATTCTTGCCTGGAAAATCCCGTGGTTGGAGGAGCATGGTGTGCTACAGTCCATGGGGTTGCAAAGAGTTGGATGTGACTGAGCATGCACCTAAGATCCAGCTACACAGTCTGCCTATGGTCTGTGGGATTCCCCTTCCAGAAAGAAGTTCTTGGTTATAGAATGCTGTTAACATTTCAGAAGGACGGAAGGGTTAAATCAGGTTTAGATTAACATCTCAGACCTCGTTCTCATAATTTCCCCCCAGTTATGACAGCAGTTATAAAAAGTGAGTAAGGAGAGGCTGGCCATGCCTTGCTCTTCACCTCTCTTCAATATATTCTTTGTTGCCTGACCTTTCTTTAACTTTCTTCGCTATTCATCCTCAGGGAAGAGATAGCTACATTGGGAGAGGATAATATATTTTTATTTCACCTAACATATCTAAGGGCTTTCCAGTAAAGAATCTGGCCTACCAATTCTGAGATGTGAGAGAAGCGGGTTTAATCCCTGGGTCAGGAATTGACCCAGAGAGGGAAATCCCCTTGAGAGGGAAATGAGAGTGCACCCCAGTATTTCTTGCCTGGAGAATTCCATGGGCAGAGGAGCCACAGTCTATGTGATTGTAAGGAGTCAGACATGACTGAACATGCACACACCACAATATATCTAAAGAGGTGTGATTTCAACATGTAATACATTTTTAAATATTAAAGGGATGTTTTTGATTTTACTCTCTCCAAACAGCACATCCCAGTTTGGGTAAGACATATTTCAACTGTTCAATAACCATGTCTGCTCAGGGACCCCATACTAGATAGTTAAGGGTTCTAAGAATTGACTGCCCTTCAGCTATGGTTTGTTGAAGACTACAGAGGGCGGCCAACCAGTCCATTCTAAAGGAGATCAGTCCTGGGTGTTCTTTGGAAAGACTGATGCTAAAGCTGAAACTCCAATACTTTGGCCATCTCATATGAAGAGTTGACTCATTGGAAAAGACTCTAATGTTGGGAGGGATTGGGGGCAGGAGGAAAGGGGACGACCGAGGATGAGATGGCTGAATGGCATCACCGACTTGATGGACGTGAGTCTGAGTGAACTCCGGAGTTGGTGATGGACAGGGAGGCCTGGCGTGCTGCAGTTCATGGGGTCGCAAAAGTCAGACACAACTGAGCAACTGAACTGAGCTGAACAGAGGATGGCAGGTGGATAGAGAACAGGTTGTAGCTCTGAACCACACATGTTAGAGGAAAGTCAATACATCTAGGAAAGAGCTTCCATTTCTCTGTTTGTAGAAGCGTCAGAGTTTGTGGTCAAGATGAACTCAGTTGTGCTAAGAGCCATGTAACTCCCAATTTTCATCTGAGAGAGCCCCAGAGTAGGAGATGGAATTATACAGCCCATGATGTATTGATAGTATATTCATGTTTCTTAGAGAATTTCAAGCCTCTTTAGTGCTCAATGATTCAGCCAGGGATGAGACAGCTCCTCAGGATTCTAGAGAAATACTGCTGCTCAGATTTCTTAATAAATGTTCATTGGATGAAAGACTGAATGAACCAATAACCCAGCTACCAATTCTCTGATACACAAAATATTTGCAGCTCTCAGCTAATGAGCTCCTACTCATTTGCATGCTGGTCTTCTGTTTAAAGTGCTCTCATATTTCATCAGAATAATTTTTTCTCTATTGTAAGGTCATAATTTTCATTGGATTATAACATAAATCTCCTTATTTGCAAGGATAAAACTAATTTATTACACTATGCACAATGAGCTGTATTTGGATTCTTGAGTTATAATGTATTTCATCAAGACTGAATCTCAACTATGATTAAAAAGACCAACTTCATTGAAATATAATTCACATACCATAAAATAAACCCCTGTTAAGTGCCCAAGTCAGTGAGTTGTAGCACATTCACAGAGCTGTCCGACCATCACCACTGTTGAATGGCAGAATATTTTTATCACCTGCATAGAAACTATACCCAATAGCACTCACTCCTCTTAGAAGCTCTGTACCCAACAGAACTCGCTCTTCAGCACCCTGACCCCAAATCTCATGTAGCTTCATTTCAAATGGAAAAAATCATCTTAAATGCTGAACTGAATATCTTTGTGATTAGAAGGGACAGTGGACTTTTCAGTGCAGTGGTTTCTACCCCCATGCTATTCTCTTACTCATTTATTCTACAAATATTTACTCAGTACTCTCTGGGGTATAAAAATGGAAGAGAGCAGACAGTGCTGTGTATTTTATGTGGTTCCTTTTTTTAAAGATAAGCTCAGAGTACACAGACTAGCTCTCTTTTCTGTGCTTGACTGCTGAAAGATCTGATACAACTCTATTTTGCATGAAGTTGGAGTCTAAGCTGCTAAAATACCATCATTTGATATCTCTGGTCCTATCACACTGTGAATACATTTTTTACAAGTTTACTTAGACAGAATCTAGCTTCAAACAGGAGACCGCATGATATAAGAAAAGAATTTTTGCTTTCTTCCTTCTTATACTTTACCTCAATTCTACTCTGTTTTAGTGGAAATCCAACCAAGGTATAGCCCATGAATACCAACCCATCATTACCTAGACACACATCATCCAGACACATATTCCTTCCTCCTGGTGGTCCATATGTCACCTTTACATATTCAAAACATTTATTTATTTACTGGTTAAAGTAGGTCTTTGTTGCTGCAGATGGGCTTTTTCTAGTTATGGTGAGTGGGGGCTACTCTCCAGTTGTGGTTCATGGACTTCTCATTAAGTGGCTTCTCTTGTTGCAGAGCATGGGCTCCAGGGTGCATGGGCCTCAGTAGTTTGGTGCACAGACACAGTTGCCCTGTGGCACATGGGATCTTCCCAGACCAGGGATTGAACCTATGTCCCCAGCATTGGCAGGCATATTCTTAACCACTGGACCACTAGTTGTTGCAGTTCAGTCCTAAATCATATCTGACTCTTAGCAACCCCATGGACTGCAGCACACCTAGCTTCCCTGTCCTTCATCATCTCGCAGAGTTTGCTCCATTGAGTCAGTGATGTCATGCAATCATATCATCCTCTGTCACCACCTTCTCCTCCTGCCCTCAATCTTTCCCAGCATCAGTGTCTTTTCCAATGAGTTGGCTCTTTGCATCAGGTGGCCAAGTATTGGAGCTTCATCTTCAGCATCAGTCCTTCCAATGAATATTCAGGGTTGATTTCCTTTAGGATTGACTGGTTTGATCTCCTTGCAGTCCAAAGGACTCTCAAGAGTCTTCCCCAGCACCATGGTTAGAACGCATCAATTCTTTGGCACTCAGCCTTCTTTATGGTCCAACTGTCACATCCTTATGTGAATACTGGGAAAACCATAGCTTTGGCAATATAGACCTCTGCCAGCTAAATGATATCTCTGAAAGTCCTCAAAACACTCTTCTGGGTGTTAATTTTTGTTCCATGAATTCTTTGGTGTAGGAAAGTCTTACCTGGCAGTCAATTCCCACAATACAGAGCCACTGCTAGCTCATGATTTTAAGGCTCACCTGTATATTTGCTAATTATATTCTGTATTTGTCTTATCTCCCTAAAGAGAAGGAGGTTGTCTTTAGAGTAGAGATCAGTGTGTCCCTGCCCCATACCACTGCTGTGTCCTGGTGCCATTAACATGGGACAAATGATGGAACTGGTTTAGCTGTCAGGTAGAAAGCTGTGGGTTGAGCCACTTTTTCTACTGGCTCCCATTTTATAATAAACAATAGCTTCCTGGAGAGCTGGGCCCCTGACAGCTGGTTTGGCTGTGTCCCTGCCTTTGGCCTGCAGCCTGGTGCCCTCTTTTAATGGGTGTGCCTCGTGTATGAGCACCGGCTGTGCACCCGGCTCTGTGTCAGGTGTTTAAAGCATCAACTCTCTCTGTGCTCACCTGTATCCTCCTTTCCATCACTGCATTTACTCAAGAATGTAATATGTGCTTATGTTTTCTGTCTCCCTCCCTGGACTGTGAGCTCTTCACAGGCAGAGTGGAGTTTTACCCAGAGTAGACTCTCAAATAAATATTTGTTATGTGAATAAATAAATGAAAACACAGTTGTTAGCAGCTACCTGCGTAGCCGAAAAGACAACATACCTCTGAAACAATGAGAGAGCAGGACATCATCACTGAAAGTGTTAATTATGCACAGTGGACAATGTGTAAGCAAAATAAACTTTGGGTACCCATATAGTCTAAGTGTTTTCCTCAGTGCTTTTATATCAGATTTTTATCTGCATCTTTTAAAGAGCTTGAAAAGAGATGTAACTTATGTTCAACAGCAATATTTCACAAAATCACTTTTCTTTGCCTTCCCATCTTCTTGTACTCTTTACTCCTCTGCAGCCTGCCCCCTCAATGCCCAAGTCTTTCCCCTCACCTGACAGGCCCCTACTTTGTAGGTATCTGCTCCTTGCCCTTTTCTCAGTGGCAGACTCACTCAGCCTTTCTGAGTCCCTCGACTCCCTCTCTTTGACTGAACACCCCAAGTCTGCACTGCAATAAGGAGGCTGGAGCCAACCCACTGAGCAAGAGCCTCCTTCCTTTCTAGAAGTGGGTGGGGTTAGAGGGAGCAGGAAAGAGGATTTATGTGGATGAAGGCTATGAATACTGCAACAATAATTCTGTCCCTGTTATGATAAGATTATGAAATGGAGGGAATCTACCAGCGCTGGTGAAGAACCGTTCTCTTTATTTGGGGACCAGCCACTTGATGTTATGATGTAAGTTGCAGCAAGCACACAGAAGTTGTTTATGAGCACTTAGCCTAAACCTGATGCGACATTCTGCCCCCTCACCCAGCACAGACTATAAATCATTCGTTTTAGGAAAGGGTTCTCTGGTCACTGACACTCCCTCGGTTCTTCCACCAGGAGTTTCAGCTTCCAAATTCCACTCAGTCTGTGGCCAAGGTAAGCAAAGGTCCTACCTGGACAGACCACACACTCGTCTTCTATGCTGATGGGTAGAGCTATTCTCCAGGCTGCGTAGGCTAACTTGGCTTCTTTTGGTTTTAAGCCCATTTACCTAAGGAATCCAAGGATCCACTGCTTTGAAATTATATCGTGTGAGTTTCCAACTCAGAGGCGAAAATTCAGTAAAATCATAACACAATATCCATGTATCCGTCAGGATCCAACCAGGAAAACAGAAACCACAATAAACATTTAAAACAGAGGTAACAATTTAACACATGGAATTGGTGATACCATACAGGTGGTGGAAAATCCGAGCAGCCAAACGTGGATGTTGGGGAAAGCTACAGATTAGCAAGACGGGGAAGCAGAGACCTATCTGAGGCTAAGAGACAAATGGATCCTGGGGCCCAGGGGTGGGGCCCACAGAGGCCCGTCCCAAGGGAGCGGGAATGTGGAGGAGTGGGCACCCAAGGTAGACCCACATGAGGGAAAGCGCCGATTTCTCCCAGCCACCCCTCCCCCACCCCCCACCTCAGAGCTCTTATTGGCTGAAAACAAACCTGGGAGGCTGTCCCTGGTGCACTCTAGCTGGAGATGGGGGCAGGGGTGATGGGTCTACCCTGAGATAAACAGAGCAGGACACACACAATCCACATGTGAGATATCATGGAATAAGCTGGGAAAAGCAGGATGTGAAGGAAAGACAGACCTGGCTACAGAAGCAGCCTGGTTGCCTGGGCATACCCCCCCCCCTCCACCTTCTGCCACCAGAGGGGAACTCAGAAGTGAAGACTCGAAAGGGGGACGTGTGTGCATACTAGGTGGCTTCAGTCATGTCTGACTCTTTGTGACACCATGGATAGTAGCCCGCCAGGACACTCAGGGCTTATTCCGGGTGCCAGACACAATGGATGAATGGCATGAGTCCAGTGAAGCCTCAAAAGCACCTGCAGAATTTCACCAGCAGCCAACGGGGCCAAGAGGGGTTAAGTACCTTGCCCAAGATTACGTCTTGTGTAGCTTTAGAATGAGAGCTCCCTGACCACCAAGTTTCCATCCATCACGCTGCGCTCGAAGTGTTGTGTTCTCAAAGGTGTATAGAAGTACGTCCCTTTCAGCAACACCATCAGAGGGTCAGAGCTGGTGCTGATGCTGGGAAAGCTGATGCTCTTCACCTCCTGGGCAGGCTGGTTTCTCAGCCCTACCGTTATCCTCTGTCAGTGACACTCTCATTCTCTCCTCTTCAGCCCCACTCCCACCTCTACCTGTACCCCCAGCATAAATATGCATCCCTAACAGCTCCAGATCTGCTCCAGGGAAATAATGGGAGAAAAATAATTGGAGTGTTACCCTGACAGTGGTGTCTTCATTTCAGCAGGCGATCAGCGCTATGGGAGAGGAATGATTCTTTAATGATGGATCTGCCAGTTACAGAAGGTAGTGGGGATTAACTCTCACTGCTGAGTTAACACCTGCATAAGTCACAGCAGACTCACTTGCTGCAAAGGCTGACTTCGGATATTTTTGTGAATTTGAATTCATTTAATCCTAAATTTGGGAGATCTCAATAATAAGCAAGCAAAAGAAAAGCTGAAAGATGGACGAATATCAATTACGCACTGGGGCCTGGGGCCTGTATGTGTGTGTGTGTGTAAGGGTCGAGAGAGAACAAAATAAGAACTTTTATCCTGATTTAATATTCAATTATAGAACTAAAGTTAATGGATAAAATGTTAACATAAAATTAAGTACAAAGAAGGATATCATTATAACATACTGAATAAGATCCCCGGAATCTTCTTCCTCAAATAGAGGATCCCCATTTCTTAAGTCAGAGCTCCAAGGAGGGCCTGTGATGAGGAGAGCAAATTTGAATGGTGCTGATACAAAAAGACACATTCCAGGAGTTCCCTGACAGTCCATGGTTAAGACTCTGTGTTTCCAATACCGGGGGTTCAGGTCTGATCCCTGCTCAGGGGACTCAAATCCCACAGTGCTGTGGAGCATAGCCAAAACAAGCAAAAACACACAACAATTTAATCCTTTTGGGGCTGACTGAGATGCTCCATAATGGTCAGATGATCCCTGATGACATCATCCTGCAGCTGTGTGTGTATGATATCATTAAAAGAATTTTCTTGAAGATAATAGGAGCCTCTGGAAGCCTCTCATCTGAAATAGAATATGTTATTGGTGTAACGTTCTATAAATATAGTGGGTTTTGCTGGTATAAACTGTACAATCCTTGTAAGAATTTGTGTTACTAATAAAAACACAGGAAAGCTATTTTCCCCAAGGTATTTTATAATGATGGTGGTAGGAAAAATCTAATTTTATGAGTGATAATCCTCTCTCTCTTGGCCCTTAAATTCCTGAAGATTCTCACAGTTGAGTTGAAAGCATGAGCTGTTGAATTTAAAATCTAACAGGTCCTATCAGTGAGAGGTTATTTTCTCTGGGATCTTTTTTTTTTTTTTTTTTTTAAATATCCCTGGGACTTCTCCGGTGGTCCAGTGGGTAAGACTTTGCTTTCAAATGCAGGGGATGAAAGTTCAGTCCTTGATCATGGAAGTAAGATCCCACATGCCTTGGGGTTGGGGCCAAAGAACCAAAGTATAAAACAGATGCAATGTTGTAACAAATTCAACTAAGACTTAAACCTGTCCCTGTAGGCTGCTTCGTCCCTGGTAAAAATCACTCAATTTTTTATAATGGTTACATTTACTAGAGAGCTGATTGTGATTTTTAAGTTGTGCTCTTAAAACAGCATTCAGGCTAATGCAACATATAAACAAGTGTATAAAACTCTTATAAAGTTTGTATAACTGCCAAAACTCTTTTGCGGATGTCTTTATGAATCATAAAAATGTGAATACATGATCTCTAGAGATGTTTAAATCAAATGCTGAATTTCACGGCACCATTTGCAGCTGTTGTAGGA
Source organism: Neotragus pygmaeus (assembly GCA_006410875.1). Classification (NCBI taxonomy): domain Eukaryota; kingdom Metazoa; phylum Chordata; class Mammalia; order Artiodactyla; family Bovidae; genus Neotragus; species Neotragus pygmaeus. The sequence continues at coordinate 701,166 of SJYV01051337.1, read as the reverse complement.
TTTAGCGAGAATTTCCTTCAGATAGCGGAGTAAGTGGCTACAAGATGAAACAGGGGCCATTCCGTGTGGCAGACAGCTGAGCTTAAAAAAGAAGCGTATGAGCCAGTTTTTCAAATAAAAGAAAAGAAAATTCCCCCAGATCAATGATTTACCTTTCACATTCAATGTTTGTTTTTTGTTTGTTTACCGAGCAAAGTGGCCATCATATACAGGCAGTAAAAAGCAGTCCTCTCTGAGTGTGTGAAATGAGACTCGGGCTTTGTTCAGGTCCCACCTGACTCATTCAGGCCACAATGATCTACTTGTTATCTCCATGGGTTCTGACATCATTTGCTCTCAAAATGACACCAAATCAGGGCTTAACATGGTCCCATTTAAAGAAAAGATTCTGCTCTCTCCTAACCTCAGACAAAGGTAGGTGCACTTGGTTTTACTAAGAGAATGAAAATTTAGTTTTTACCTGCTGTTCCTGGTTAGGGAGCTTTTCTGAGCGTGGGTTCTCCTCGCACAAGGAGCTCATGGATTGGGGCTTTGAGCATTCTGGGGCTCCCCAGTCTTCCAGGGTGTCAGAGTCCTTCATTTCCAGTCACATGCAAGAGAGAAAAAGAACATGGAAGAGTCACATATAATTTGAGTCTGAAAGTGGTGAATCTTACTTCCACCTACATTCCAGTCTCCAGAACTTAGTCATATGCTTCATCTTGTAACAGGCAGGGCTGGGAAATGTAGTTTAGCCAAGCTCCCAGATGAAGGAGATCAGGGTACTGATGAGCTCCACCAGCTCCATCACAAGGAGGAAGGAGCATACCACAAACAAATGTTGTGGCTTTGTCCTAATAGAATCCTCCCTGCTGTTTATTTTTGAGATGAGTTATTGGTAGTTTTTGATATGGAAAAGAGCTGTGTATTTAGTGATTAGAAAATCAAGTGTGTTCAAACACAAGAAAATTTCCAGCTGACTCCTACAGGATGAGACTGTGTTAAAATTATAACTGTGCTAATACAATGCTCCCTAATAAGGCAGGACCAGTCTGGTTTAGCTTTAAAACTTGCAGAGTGCTCATTAGAAATGCTTGTTCATTTTGTCCTAATGACAACTGTATCACAGCTAATGCAAGATTAAGGAATTTTAACTAGGATTTGAAGTTTATACTTGAAGTGTTTATCTCAATTAGTAAGCTTATGCAGCTTTAAGACCCCTATGAAGATTACCACCAGTCCACATTTTGCTGACATATAGTTTATGTTAAAATACAGTAGGAGATACAAGCTTCAACTATAGGAACTGACAGTTTTGGATTCATATTCATTCAGTCTCTCACTTGATGTGTCAACTTGGGCAAGTTTTTAACTATTCTAATAAGACTATGCTTCCTCATCTGTAAAATTGCAATAATATAGATACATATATTAATACTATACTTACATAAGATTGTAAAGAGTATGATATGAGATAACATGTATAAAATTTCCTGACAGATACTAAGTGCTCAACATTACCTTTGTTGATTTTAATGTTTCCCTTAAATTAGAATTTATCTATTAAGACTTTAATATCTTGTTACACTTATTACAAGCTTGGTTACAGACCAAATTTATTTGTGTGGTTAAAAGTTGAAAATTTGCCAGAAGATTTGTTTTGAATGACCTCTGTGTTCCTTCCGCCATGCTGCTTTCTTTAAGAGACTTCATAGTTTTGTGAGTCTCAGGACTAAAGGGTGAAGAACACCATACTTTCTGGCATTGATTTCTTGGACAAATCAGTCATTCAAGCAATCTATATTTCTTCATGAACTGGCTTTAAAATAATGAGTCAGTATCATTAAAATAATGAGTCAGTATCATCTATTTACCACATAAGGGCCCCGAGGGAAATGTAAAGATGAAGTATTGGGTACTTATCACAATGTATTTGCTGTTTAATAGTCAAATATAAGCCCTTTTAAAGGTTGCTGTGGTTAGAGGAGCAGTAGTGATTTTTATGGCAAATTAAGTTTCTTTGGTTGAGCTCTCTTCATTCTTTTTGGAGCTATTTCTCTACTCTTCTCCAGTAGCATACTGGGCACCTACCCACCTGGGGAGTTCATCTTTCAGTATCATATCTTTTTCCCTTTTCTTACTGTCCATGGGGTGTTCAAGGCAAGAATACTGAAGTGGTTTGCCATTCCCTTCTCCAGGGGACCACGCTTTGTCAGAACTCTCCACCACAACCTATCTGTCTTGGGTGGCCCTACACGGCATGGCTCAGTTTCACTGAGTTAGACAAGGCTGTGATTCATGTGATCAGTCTGGTTAGTTTACTGTGATTGTAGTTTTCATTCTGTCTGCCCTCTGAGGGATAAGGATAAGAGGCTTATGGAAGCTTCCTGATGGGAGGGACTGGCTGTGGGTGAATCTGGACCTTGTTCTGATGGGTGGGACCATGCTCAGTAAATCTTTAATCCAATTCTGTTGATGAGCAGGACCTGAGGCCGAAATACCTGGGGTAAATTACTGGGGTAATGGCACCTCCTTAAAAAGGGCTTATGCCAGCACTGTTGTATTCAGTGCCTGTGACCCTGCAGCAGGCCATTTGTCAACCCATACCTCCACTGGAGACTCCTGGACACTCACAGGCAAGTCTGGGTCCGTCTCTTGTGGGGTCACTTCTTTCTCCTGGGTCCTGGTGCACACAAGGTTTTGTTTGTGCCCTCCAAGAGATTGTTTCCCCAGTCCTGTGGATGTTCTGTAAGCAAATCCCACTGGCCTCCACGGTTAAATTCCCTGGGGATTTTCAGTCCCTTTGCCAGATCCCCAGGTTGGAAAATCTGTTGTGGGTCCTAGAACTTTCGTAACAGTGCAAGAAATTCTTTGGTATGATTGTTCTCCAGTTTGTGGGTTGTCTGCTCAGAGGCTCGATGGTGGGGCTGATGGCAACCCCCTCCAAGAGGACTTACATCACACGCCAGGCCTCCCAGGTCTGCTGCAGCCAGGGCCCCTGTCCCTGCGGCAGGCCACCGCTGACCCTTGCTGCCGCAAGAGACACTCATACACGCAAAGACAGGTCTGGCTCAGTCACTGGTGTGCACAAGGTTGCGTCTGAGCCCTCCGAGCATCTTTCATACTTTTCATGTGGTTCTCAAGGCAAGAATACTGAAGTGGTTTGCCATTCCCTTCTCCAGTGGACCACATTTTGTCGGAACTCTCCACCATGACCTGTCTGCCTTGGGTGGCCCTACACAGCACGGCTCATAGTTTCATTGAGTTAGACAAGACTGTGGTCCATGTGATCAGTCTGACTAGTTTTCCGAGATTGTGGTTTTCATTCTGTCTGCCCTCTGATGGAGAAGGATGAGAGGCTTATGAAAACTCCCTGATGGGAAAAATGACACCACCCTTATAGCAGAAAGGGAAGAAGAACTAAAGAGCCTCTTGATGAAAGTGAAAGAGGAGAGTGAAAAAGGTTGGCTTAAAACTCAGTATTCAAGAAACAAGATCATGGGATCTGGTCCCATCACTTCATGGCAAATAGATGAGGAAACAATGGAGTCAGTGACAGACTTTATTCTTTGGGGCTCCAAAATCACTGTAGATGGTAACTGCAGCCATGAAATTAAAAGACCCTTGCTACTTGGAAGAAAAGCTATGACCAGCCTAAACAGCATATTAAAGAGCAGAGACTTGATTTACTGACAAAGGTCTGTCTAGTCAAAGCTACAATTTTTCCAGTAGTCACGCATGAATGTGAGAGTTGGACTATAAAGAAAGCTGAACGCTGAAGAATTGATGCTTTTGAACTGTGGTATAGGAGAAGACTCTTGAGAGTCCCTTGGACTGCAAGAAGATCCAATGTGTCAATCCTAAAGGAAATCAGTCCTGAATATTTATTGAAAATACTGATGCTGATGCTGAAGTTCCAGTACTTTGGCCACCTGATGTGATGAACTGACTGATTGGAAAAGACTCTGATGCTGGGAAAGACTGAAGGCAGGAGGAGAAGGGGATGACAGAGGATGAGATGGCTGGATAGCATCACCGACTCAATGGACTTGAATTTCAGTAAGCTCCAGGAGTTGGTGATGGACAGGCAAGTCTGGCATGCTGCAGTCCATAGGGTCCCAAAGAGCTGGACGCGACTGAGTTACTGAACTGACTAACTTNATAGCATCACCGACTCAATGGACTTGAATTTCAGTAAGCTCCAGGAGTTGGTGATGGACAGGCAAGTCTGGCATGCTGCAGTCCATAGGGTCCCAAAGAGCTGGACGCGACTGAGTTACTGAACTGACTAACTTGGTTGAGCTCAGCTCTGTTGATGCAGACTGGCCAGGCTGGTTGGGTGTGCTGTCTGCCCCTTCTCTCCTCCCAACTGTCACCCCCTTGAGGACAGTCACCTCCTTGGACACCTTGCCTGGCCAGCAATGAGACCGCCAGAACCCAGGAAGAATGCAGTCCTCCTGTTTGGAGCTCTATTAAGTACAAAATTAAAAAAAAAAAAAAAACAGTTGATTTTCTAAAAACTTGTCTACCATNCTTGCCTGGCCAGCAATGAGACCGCCAGAACCCAGGAAGAATGCAGTCCTCCTGTTTGGAGCTCTATTAAGTACAAAATTAAAAAAAAAAAAAAAAACAGTTGATTTTCTAAAAACTTGTCTACCATGTGTAAGGTAGAAATTAGAGTAACCTTTTGGCAGATGTTCTACTTTTAATGACACAAATATCTTTGATCTGTGACTATGCTTGTAATAAGTAAGTGCACTAAGATATTAAAGTCTTAATAGATACATTGTAATTTAAGAGAAAACATTAACATCAATAAAGATACTTTAATAGCTAAAAATTGAGCACTTAGTATCTACCAGGAAATTTTTATATATCTTATCTCATATCATGCTCGTTATTTTTTTAATTTATTTTTTAATTGGAAGAAGATTGCTTTACAATGTTATGTTGGTCTCTGCCATACAAGAACATGAATCAGCCACAATGACATATATATATATCCCCATCCCTCTTGAACACTCTTTAAATTTTAGTCACATTTTTTGTTGTCTTGGAACATTCTTTAAATTTTAGTCACATTTTCTGTTGTCTTGGCAAAAATTTGATAGGCACATACCACGAGATAAATAATTTTTAATCTAATTCCCTTCCTTCCTTCCTCCCTCCTATCCCTCCTTTAAATTATTATTATTTTTTTAATTATTGAAATAGAGAATATCTATTCAAGCTCATTCTTAGGAAACAGTGGGGCTGGGAAAAACGTAGGGATTCCTGGTGGCAAGTAAACCATTGAAGACTCTCAAACATAGTCACATACATTTATTAATCACCAAATCTTTGGTTAGCTCTTTATAGAAAGCTTTCTTATTTGGCATCTGCAGGCTTTTCAGCCTTCCCTGATCTCGGCCTCTAGCTTTCTATGCTGTTTACTCTGTTGCAGGAAACTACAATAGGGCTTCCCTGGTGGTGNATTAATCACCAAATCTTTGGTTAGCTCTTTATAGAAAGCTTTCTTATTTGGCATCTGCAGGCTTTTCAGCCTTCCCTGATCTCGGCCTCTAGCTTTCTATGCTGTTTACTCTGTTGCAGGAAACTACAATAGGGCTTCCCTGGTGGTGTGCTGCTGCTGCTGCTAAGTCGCTTCAGTCGTGTCTGACTCTGTGCGACCCCACAGACGGCAGCCCATCGGGCTCCGTCATCCCTGGGATTCTCCAGGCAAGAACACTAGGGGTAAAGAATCTACCTGCCAAAGCAGCAGCCCCAAGTGGGTTAGGAAGATCCCTGAGGCAGGAAACAGCAACCCACTCCAGCATTCTTGCCTGGCCAATCCCATGGACAGAGGAGCCTGGTGGGCTACAGTCCATAAGGTCACAGAGAGTTGGACACAACTGAGTGATGGAGCGCACAGACACAGGAAACCACCATAAACCACATAAGCTAACCTCTGGGTTCTGTGTCTTTCCCTCACACGAAGTGTCTCTATTTCCCTGTGTTTCCCCCAGGACAATAGATGAGTTAGAGACAGGAGTAGGTCTGTATTCCTGTACCCTCGCATTTCACTCATAAGAGGAGCTCAGTATCTGCCGGTGAACTGTTGAGCAGGATTGAATTGAATTGAAAAGAACAGCAAGGAACAAGGCATCGGTGGTAGCCAGGGAAGTTTCTGAGCTTGATCTGCTGCTCTGGGCTGGTGTGACAGAGGCCAATTTTGCCTGTTCTGTTTAGAATAATTGCTGCAAGATTATAATGGTTCTAGGATCTGCAGAGAGTTTCAATCTCTCGCACGTCCTGCTGTGAGCCTGCATAAAGAGCCCAAGCCCTTCCCACCCCTGAGAGAACACTGAGCTGGTACAGCTTCTCAGAAATCAATGACGCCTTCCAGGAACATTTTTGGTTTCTGTTGTTTAGTTGCTAAGTCATGTCCGACTCTTTTGCAACCCCCATGGACTGTCCATGGAAATTTCCAGGCAAGAATACTGGAGTGCGTTGCCATTTCCATCTCCAGAAACATATATTCAAAGAAAATTCATAGTTCATAGTCAGTGGGAGCTATTGCTCAGTGGCTTCCTCAATAAGCACGGTCTGTTCTCTCTCCTACTTGCAACTGATGCATGTAAAGCATTTGGTGTGTAGCTGCTATGGCATGAGTTCTCCATTTCCTTGCAAATAGGTGGATATGTGACTTTCACACTAATGAGTACCACGTGGTGTAATAGAAAACCATCACCATGAAATGTAGCATTTTTAGAAGGCTCTCTTGCATCAGTGAAGCCCATTTATGTTGCTCAAAATGTTTGTATCTGTCTGCTTTGATGTGGGAAATGGGTATCATTAGTAGGACATGCACGCACTGAAGAGATAAATCATAACTCCATGCTTGTTTCTTCGTGGTGCTTGCAGACCCACATACGTGCAGCTTTATGAATGAAAGGAGACACTCAGAGCTACCAAAGAGCCAGACACTCTAAAAGATGGCTCACATGCTCATCATCTCTCTTTTCTTCTTTGCCTTTGGGTTTCCGAGGAATTTTAATAGACGTTGGGAGGGTATTTGTGGATTTGAGTGGTCCTATTCCAATTTCCATGTAAGAGCAGTAGAAGGAGGAGGATGGGAGAGAGGGCAGACCGAGTGAGCAGAGCTCCCCAGGCCTCTCAGGGCACTGTGATGTTGAGGTCAGGCATGCCTTAAACCCTGTTGGAAGTATGTTAGCCTGCAGGCATTTCAAATTTTAGCCAGTCACAGGAGCAAATACTTCATTATCCAGCAGGAAACTTGGCCAACTACCACCTGTAACATTTGTATCTGAATGTCAGAGAAATAGAGAGGAAACAGTTTGCCTCTACGATGTTGCTCCTTCAATCCTGATCAAACACGAGAAAAGGCATCTGAGTGATGCTTGAAGAGTGCCAGTGTGAAAATAAAGTGTCCATTTAAACATGAAGGGTATTTCTAATGGATTGCAAGAATCACTTAATGCTGTCCAAGACTCCCAAAGAAAATTAAGAGCCTCTTAGAGTGTGCTTCTGTATTGTTGTTTTTCAGTCACTCAGTCGTGTCTGATTCTTTGCATCCCCATCAACTGCAGCATGCCAGGCTCCTCTGTCCTTCACTTTTTCCTGGAATTTGCTTACTTGGGTCCATTGACTCAGTGATGCTATCTAACCATCTCATTCTCCTTCTCCTTTTGCCTTCAATCTTTCCCAGCATCAGGGTCTTTTCGAATGATTCTATTCTTCTCATCAGAGACCACAGTATTGGAGCTTCAGCTTCAGCATCAGTCCTTCCAATAAATAGTCAAAGTTGAGATTTCCTTTAGGATTGACTGGTCTGATCTCTTTACAGTTCAAGGGACTCTCAAGAGTGTTCTCCAACATCACAATTCAAAAGCATCAGTTCTTCAGCACTCCTTCTTTATGGTCCAACTCTCACATTTTTTGTTTAACATTTCACATAAGGCAGAAAAGATCAGCCTTAGCAATGTTTCTACTATGCTTAAGAAAATGGCTACTACTATTTGGGAGAGTTTGAAGTATTCACAGTAATCACATTTACAATTTTTGTTTTGAAGTAATTGTAGACCTACATGCAGTTCTAAGAGATAAAACAGAGACATTCCATATAACCTTTATTTAGTTTTCCCCACCGGCAACATCTTGCAGACTACAGAGCTATAGAGCAGTATATTGACAAGGACATGGTCGAGTGATAGAACTTTTTCATCACCACAAGGATCTCTCTTGTTACCCTTTAATCCATCAAACAGGGCATTAACAGTTATTGTCTTCCTGGGAATTCCTTCCAGGGAGTTGACCTTGATTCTTAAGTTAGCCTTAGTCCTGAGTTCACTGGTTGTTCCCCTGGCCCACATTCTGGATCAAGAAGATCCCCTGGAGGAGGGCATAGCAACCCACTCCAGTAATCTTGCTTGGAGAATTCCATGGAGAGAGGAGGCTGGCAGGCTACAGTCAATGGTATCACAAAGAGTCAGACACGACTCAATGACTAACACTTACTTACCTTATCTTCCTTTGGCCCACATACCTAGCACTTCATTGAAAAAGTCATGCCTCGCCCATGTTGCTGTGACTGATTCACCCTCTTATTTTCCACAATTAAAACAAACCTATCTCTAATACTTAATCCACTGTTACATTTATGAACAATACAATGTACAGTAGAAGCTCCTCGGTCTCCTCTTTCCTAGTGGAATTTATCCCACTCAACTAACTTTCCCAAATTCTTAAAAACTTTTTTTCCTACATGTTCAAACCTATTTCTTATTACCGCATCACTTTCTTGGTCACTGGCTCTTGCTTCCTTCAAGTCAGTGTTACTCTATTTTCTACGCTCCCTGGTATCAGATACTTATTTTAATAACACTCAAAGGTGATGCTATTTATCTGATAAAGGGAAATAAGGTAGATAGATGAGAATAGCCTTCTCTGAGTTTTCAAAAAGCAAAGAGGGAATCCTGACCTTAGATTTTCCTGTCATTCATTGAATCAGTGTTCCATTTAAGAGGGATTTCGAGGTAGCACTCTTTGAATGTGGAGTTAGAATGCCTTGGGGACTGGTTTGAAAGATACGCTTGCTACTTTGTCCATGTGAACATGTATTTGTGTGACTTGAGGGCTAGAGTAAGGATTGATTATAGTGATGTTAGCACTCCAAGCTACCTCTTATGTCACTACAATTCTGAAGAAAAATGTTAGAGAGGTATGACTGTAAATATTAAAAAAGGACACCAAGGAACACAAACCTGACCTCAGCAACTTAGGGTGTAACTAGAGCTTGGGCAGAGAAAGTGGGAAAAGGAGTCAAAATCCTAGAAAGCCGTGACAATGACGATTTCTGCCAAGTGCTTTAAGGAATATAACCCAGTGTTTGTCCTATAGGCATACAATCATATGTATGTGTTAAATTGAAGAGGTGCAAGGTCTAAACTGATTTTGAGTGAAAAATTAAAGACACTAAAGAAAGGCAAGTTTCTGTTTTCCCCTAACACTTACTTACCTTATTTTCCTTTGTAAACTCTAATTTTTATTATTTGATACTGATTATCTGATATTATTTCACAAGCATCAAGTAGGCCATCAATTAAGTCCAATGTAAAAAAAAATATTATCCCATTTAGAAAGAAAGAAGGGGACGTCCCTGGTGGTCCAGGGGCTAAGACTCCACACTCCTAATTCAGGGGGCCTGCATTTGATCCCTGGTCAGGGAACTTGATATCACTTGTCGCAACTAAAGATTCTGCATGCAGATGAAGATTGAAAATCCCACATGCTGCCGCTGAGACCTAGTGTGGCCAAATAAGTAATACATAAATAAATAATGAAGGAAGTGAAGGGAAGGGAAGGAGAGCTTGGGTAATCATTAGTGCTGTTCATCAACGCTTGTGATCTTTACCAGCCAGAGATAGAATTCTACTTCTTGATTCCCTAGGACGCAGGTACGTTTTGGGCCTGTGACAGCTGAAGCATGTCACTCCTGGCCACCAGCCTTAAGAGCAAAGGTGTGATCCCCACGTGGTTTCCAGCAGTGTGATGAGCAGAACGACTGCACTCAGGGACGCTGCGTCCCGGGCTAAGCAAATCAAGCCAGCTCCTGCCCACCCAGCAAGGACATTTCCTGTGAGGGAGAAATACATCTTTACGGTTTTCAGTGATAAAGAGCAGGGGATGTGTGTTACTAAAACATAACGTAGGTTGTCCTGAATGTTAGAAAACAGTAACAGTATGACTTTCACAGAGGGATGGTAGGTGTTTCTTCGTTTCTTCTTTCTTTTTGTATTTTCTAATTTTTCCAATAATGCTTTTTAAATCTATTTAGTACTTTTCTAGGATGGGTAAATTTTTTGTAATAAGGAAATAATTTAAAATAAACCAAGGGAAAGATAAGTTTTATGATTTGAATACATTTATAATGTGAAATATTATATTTTTACTGATAAATGCATGAAGTGCACAAAAACGACTCCCATTTTCTTTTGTTGTTCTTGTGCCAGTTGGGTTATCCTAACTCTTAGGCATAGATTGAGGAGTGTTTGAGACCAGAAATCTCGTGGTGTTGTAAGGTACTTAAAATGCGTAACCAGAGATAGAGGAAATCACGCTATGTGGATGACGACAAGCACACCTGCAAAACAAATTTTAAAATTCACAAATCATGAGTTCCCTCACAGCAAGGGACCAAAACTGCTCCTTTTTCCCCAAGAATCTAATGGTTGACGCCATTTTCTTGAACCTGGAGTATGTTTTTGGAGCATAGCATTTAGTTGTCAAGAATTCAAAAAACAAAATGTTATACTGTCAGAGTATCAAAGTTTACTGCCTTGAGATAAGTCTGCTCCAGCCCCTAAGAAATGCACCTCTGTGAGGATGGTGGATCCCTGGGGTCCTGGGAGACATTTGTGGGACAGACTATTTCTCCTTTATCTGTGGTTTGCTGATGATATTAGGCAAAATGAATACAATGATGGGCATTGCATAAAAGATGGTTGTGTTTGTTAATTTTTTTTCCTTCACCTTTCCCTGTGCGTAATACACACACACACACACACACGCACACACACACACTCACCCCATTACAAATAACGCAGTCAGGTTCATTCAAGGATACTAAGAACATTTGCACATTGACCTTATTACACAAATGGGCTTTCCAGGTGGTGCTAGTGGTAAAGAACCCACTCCAGGTAAAGAACTCCTGCCAATGCAGGAGACACAAGAGACATAGACTTGATCCCTGAGTCGGGAAGATCCCCTGGACGAGGAAATGGCAACCCACTCCAGTATTCTTGCCTGAACAGTCCCACGAACAGAGGAGCCTGGTGGGTGACAGTCCATGGGGTCGCAAAGAGTCGGGCCCGACTGAGTGACTGAGCACACCTGTGGTACAGAGGGGCCTTCATTTGAACTTTACAGAAGGGACCTGAAGAAAAGTGAGCCTGTGTCAAAGCCTCAAAATCAAGGCATAGGATTTTACATGCATTGCTGTACATATTTCTTTGCCAACCTGAATGAGAAGCCAACCTCAATAAAATCCTACACAATGAAGATGGTAGACTCAAAACCAGGATGAATCCACAGACAACTGGCAGGGCTCAGCTGTTTTTTTTTTCAGTCTTTTCTGAAGACAGTGTTGCTATCTTTGAGAACTGAGTTTCCGTGGACTAAAATTAAGACTCTCTAGATTTTTAAAGGTTAATATTTTCTTTGAGATTTTACCTAGTGCCTCTGCAGTATTATTTACAGGGTTTTCTTCCATTTTATCAAACTAGAAATTTAATAAACAGACTCTCAAGAGAAATAAAAACCTTCTGACTGGTCGTATTCTTACCGAAAGAGTGTGTGTAGTTTGGCTGCTCACTGCTCAAAAGCCCATAAACAGGCCAGGTTGGTAGAAAGGAAAGTTTGCTTTATTTCAGATGCTGACAACTGGAGGGGAGGGTGACAGACATTTGTCCGAAAGCCTACTCCTCCCACCCCCACCAGTGGCATCCAGTGGGGCAAGAGCTTTTATCGACAGAAGGAAGGGGGCTACATACAGAAACAGCAGTCAGCTCTGACAGTTGTCTTCACATTGGTCATGGGTGGTCTGATCAGCATCATCTTGGTTGTTGTAGGTAGAGTTAATCTTCAGTTCCAGGGCCCATTTGTTCCATTTCTTTGTGGCCAGTTCTAGGAATGGTGGCAGCTCATGTCCTGGGTACGGTCTAGTCATCATGTAGTTACTTCTCCACCTGATGTTTGAGTATCTACAAGACAGCTCACAGGACATGGCTCAGAATATTATCTATAGCCCTGGAGAAAGAACTAAAGATCCTTGACTATGTTTAATGACCATATTATTGAGTCTCCTTGTACTATTTTCCTTTGTTTCCACATTTCTCACTTCTCTGATTAAATGTATTTTTTGACTGAAGTTTAAGGCAGGCAGAGGACATGGTGGGTGGGGGGCAAGGACCATAGGATTCTGCTTCCTTTCACAGCTGGAAAAGGTTCTAAAACTCTGGTTTACAGATAAATCCTTTGCTTTCATTCTTCTTCTTCTACAGCCCCAGAACCCACATGTAGCATGTAAGACAATGAATTACAGTTATTTTTAGTTCTGAATTAACAAGCTCAAGAGGCCCCAAAAGACTGAGGTTATTGCTTAGCACTCTGCAAAGAAAAAACTTCTGGGAAAGGTCTTTCTTTTTTAAGAAACCAGGGAATTTTTACATCCCAAGCTGCACCTAAAAGAGAAAAGAAAATCTTATTAAGAACTTCTACCTTTCTGAATTTGCACTTGAAATAGTGTGAAATCTTGACAAATGTACAAATGGGTATGAACAGTCTTTCCACCCTTACTTGGTGGTTTCATTAAGTTTTCAAAAGATAGAATAAACGAAACAAAAAATACACAAAGACCCGCAAAATGAAGACCTTTTACTGAAACTGTCTAGTTTAAGCTTCAAAATACTACTTTGTACTCGGTAAAATGTCTGAGTGTGTGCTAAGTCACATCAGTCGTGTCCAACTCTGGAGACTTATATGTGAGCTAAGTTGCTTCAGTCGTGTCTAAATCTTTGCGACCCAAAGGACTGCAGCCCGCCAGGCTCCTCTGTCCATGGGATTCTACAGGCAAGAATACCGGAGTGGGTTGCCGTGCCCTCCTCCAGGGGACCTTCCTGACCCAGGGATCAAACCCAGGTCTCTTGTGTCTCCTGCACTAGCAGGTGGGTCCTTTACCACTTGTGCCACCTGGGAAGCCCGTAAAATGTCTAGAAATAGAGGCAAAATTATTGTTTGTCTAGATAGAGGCAAAATTATTGTTAAGTTTTTTTAAAGGTCAACCTTTAAGCACACTTCCATGTACTTACATTGGAAACTAGGTCTCAGTGTAGAAAATGCCCAGGGAGCCTACAGACTCAAAGGGTTCTGAAAAAAGTTAATAGCTCTCTTTCCTTGTTACTAAAAAAGATCCACACAGGGCATTTCATACACTGCAAGGAGCAACCAGCAGCCTGAACTGTTAGCTCAGATAGGAGACTTCTTCTGCTTTCACTCCATCTTGCTAACATTCTACAAAGATGTTTGTTGCCGTAAAATTGATAGCCATAATGCTTGGCAATTCGAATCACGTTAGACGTTCCTTCTTTTTTAATTCCATTAACCACAATGAATGCAGTCTTTGGAAGCCCTGCCTCAGGAGCACAGAACCTGGTGCTGTGGGACCAGCTCAGGGTTCATGGTCAAGGTGCTTTGTTCTGTGGGTCTAATTAGCACCCAGAGAAGCTTCTCGGTTTCTAAGCTTATGCCCTGAGCTGGATTCTAAAATTAGAAACATTTTTTAAAGTATTTATATTTCCTATATTTAAAAAACTAAATTTTATTTTATAAAAAGCAAATATTTATTATATACTTATGTAGTACATTATACTAATAATATACACCCTTCACGTGCTCATCTGCAGAAAAAGAGGACCTCAGTTAGGGGAGCCTGCTAGCCCATCAGTGAGCGTGTGGAACCTATTGGGGGAGGGTGGGTCCTGGGATGAAATAAGGAGCTAGTTCTGAAGTTGGTGAAAAAGAAGCCACAAATGTTGGACATTGTCAGACTTTGAAGGACTTCAGGGAGCCCCAACTCTGAACAGCCTTTGAAATCCTTTTCCACCAGCTTCCTAAACAGCCTCCATCACCCAGAAGTTTTAGTTATGGTCATGACCCCTCACTGGGGAGGGCTAGGGCAGGAAAGCAGAGAATGAGGGTAAACAGAGCCATCTTGTCGGGCTCGTGAGAACTGAAGCCTGGGTTCTCTGATGCCACGGAGAATCCCAGCCCTTTCACCATCCAGGCTGCAAGTGTCCCAGTGCAGTGTCAGGGGTCACATGATTGTGACTCAGAAGTGACAGGCCTGATGCACGGTATCTTAGTTGTGGAGTTGCAGGGGAACAGACGTGAAACAGAGGGAACCTTAACAAACGGGAGGTAGGTGTGTTTCCTCTCTCTTCCACCATTCGCAGATCTTTCAGTTCCTGAGAAGCAGCAGGCCCTCAAGGAGGTGGTCCGTCTGTGCCCATCTAACCTGTGATGTGTGCTGATCACTCTGTGTTTCTCTCTTTCCACCCAGGACAGCTTTCCTGCCCGCTTTGGAGGAGTCCATTTTGTCAACCAGCCCTGGTACATTCATGCCCTGTACACGCTCATCAAGCCATTCCTTAAAGACAAGACCAGAAAACGGGTAATGAAAACAAAACCCAACAAGGGGAGGTTCAGAGGGACAACTCCAGAGCCCTTCCACTCAGTCTCCCTCTGTCTTTATTTTTCACTGTGGTTTTTTTTTTGTTTGTTTTGTTTTGCTTTTCTGCAGTCCCTGAGCTTTTGAGCCTCAGCTGGAGTTTTGCAAATGGTCTGGATTTAATCAATAATTTAGTGGCACTGGGTTAGTTTAGCATCCCGGTGACAAACCAAAGGAAGCATTGAAGGCATGCAAATGCCAGATGCCCCTTTTACAGTAAATGCTTGTGGGAGATGCCAGGTCAAACAGCTTCCTGTTCACCGAATATTTTAAGAACTTACATTTTGTCCTGCGAATGTGTTATCTCTATGAAGAATGTTGATTGTTTGCCTTTTTCCCTGTGACTCTTGGGTCATAGCTGCCAGGTCCATCACCCCTGAGGCCGGGAATGCATTCTTTAGAAATAATAATGCTCACGAGAAAAAGGCTTTTAAAATCTTGATTGCATCAGCTGATGACATTTGGGAAGCCAGCATCCTCCATCAGATTTTTTCCCCCACTGGCATTCTGATTAACTGAGAAACCAAGCATTCTTTAACCTCTCTGAATCTCTGTTTCCTCATTTATAAAATGGAAAAACTAACACCCGCATCAGAGTGGTTGGGGTAATTTTATGAGACACACAGCATAAAGTCATTCTTGGAGGAGAGACTCTGGAACACTCATTTCTCTTTCCTATTTTAAGCTCTTTTTTCTTATAAGCTTTCTGATTTCAGCTATCACCTAGCTCAGGGACGCCACCTCTTAAGGGAACAAGAGTCAGTCTTACAGTCTTACAGGCCGCTGGGCTTCCCAGGTGGCACTAGTGATAAAGAATCTGTCTGCCAATGCAGGCGACATGAGACACATGGGTTCAATTCCTGGGTTGGGATGATCCCCTAGGAGAAGGCATGGCAACTCAATCCAGATTCTTGAGTGGAGAATCCTGTGGACAAAGGAACCTGGCAGGCTACAGTCCAAAGGGTCGCAAAGATTCAAACACGACTAAAGCAACTTAGCTCTCATATAAGCCTCTATGTCCCAGGGGCTCCATGCTGGGAAAGAGCTCAGAGTACTCAGAGGGGAATAACAACGAGGGGGATCCCTGCCACATACACACTCTTCAGGATTCCCAACTCCTAAAGCTTAGCTGTTTCCAGATCATTAGGAAACATTACCATCGGGTATGGGATGCAGGGTAATTCTCCTGTCTGCAAATGAGTGTGGAACTCAGGACTAGAATTGGCCAGCCTCAGGAGGCAGAGGCACTCTAGGACATTCTGAGATCTGTCTGGGGCTCAGGATGGTGATAACAGCCGAGAAGTGCCTTATATAGTTCCCAACACGGCGTCGTGCTTCCCAGTGGCCTCATCTTCTACTCGGGATGGAGCCACAGCATTTCCTCCCACAAGGCAACCAACATGTGTGCTCTGCCACTGAAGGAAGGAGCTTCCTGGTTCTCTGGGTGCAAAAAATGGGGGATTCTGCTTCCTACCTGCTGAGTTCCTTTACTCCACAGGACCCCCAGAGAGAAGGCCAGTTTCAACAATGCGCCTTTTCCCATAAGAACTGGATGTTTTGGGTGGGTGCGTGGGTACCAGGACCAGTGTTTAGCTCCAGCTTTTCCACATTTCAAATACTATAATTCCTCTACTGAGACATTCTGCAAAAGCCAGAATATGTGAATTTCTTAAAAAAAAAATTCTTATTAAAATTCAGTCATACCTAACCATCCAGTGTCAGAAGATGTACATTGTTTCCTGAAGTGCTACAGTATTCTTGTGAAGAATTTTAGCACTTAGCTTCTTGTCTCCTTCCTCTTTAAATGATGTCATTACATTACAAGCTAAAATTCGGTACAACAGGGCAAGATAGGGAGTAAGGCTCTGCCTTCCAATGCAGGGGCCACAGGTTTGATCCCTGATCAGGGAACTAAGGTCTCATATGCTGCAGAGTGTAGCCTAAATTTTATTTTATAAAAAGCAAATATTTATTATATACGTATATAGTACATTATACTGATAATATACACCCTTCAGACATGTTGTGAGTTAGGTTACAGACCACCACAAAAAAGCAAGCATCATGAAAAAGCAAATCACATGTATGTGTTTCCCAGTGTATAAAAAAGTTACATTTATACTATACTGTAGTCTATTAAGTGTGCAATAACATTATGTCTAAAAGAATGTTCATATTTTAATTAAAAATACAAAACAACAACAAAAAATTGTAATAGTTATATCAAAGATCACTGATCACAGATCACCATGACTAATATAATAATAATGAATGAGTTTGAAATATTAAGAGAATTATGAAAATGTGAAATAGAGACACAAGGTTTACTAACACTTTAGAAAAAGGGCACCAATCAACTTGCTTGATATAAGGTTACCATCAACTTTTGGTTTATAAAAAGTACAATATCTGTTAAGTGGAGCAAAGTACAGTAGACAAGAGATGCCTGTAGTAACAGTGTAACAGTGTAACATAATACTTACATGATATATTATTATACTATATGTAAGTATTTTAAAAATGACATTTATTCATACATTTCTTCATGGTTAAGTGTGTGCATGTGTGTGTATAATTGATGACCCTGTACTCGGGAACAATTAATGCGCATTGAGCCTGCAACATGAAGAAGTGTGGGAATTGATGTCATTATACAGATACACTTTGAATAAACTTTTCAGGAGTCAATTCTTAAATTACAGGCAATGGCAATTATTGACTTGTGGCTTATCCACTTTATGGATTTGTTTGAAAATATTATTTGGGGGTGTTTTCTCCCCTATGACTAATTACATCACCATCCATTATATGCTTCAAAGATGCAAACTTGTTTGTGGAGGGTATTGGCAAATCCAGACAGAAACAGAAAATTGTTGCAAAAATACCTCACAATAAATTCCCAGGTCACAGTTTCCAATTCCATTGCTTAAGAAGAGACTGAGATCTTTCCTTGTGCTCACACCACCCTGGGAGCTAGGAGAGTATTAAAAGGGTTAAAAAAAAAAAATGGTTCCTTTCCTGAGCATCCTGCCCTTCCTATGGGGGTTGTTTCATTGTTGAATTGCTCAGTCACATCCAGATCTTTTGCCATCCCATAGACTGTAGCTCACCAGGCTCCTCTATCCATGGTATCACCCTGGCAAGTCTACTGGAGTGATCTTCTAGACCCAGGGATGGAACCTGTGCTTCCTGCATTGGCAAGCAGATTCTTCATGACTGAGCCACCAGAGAAGCCCTCTCCTATGGGGGAGAAAGACATCAATGAACAAATCAGAAAAACTTAGAAATCATCTCACAATGAACATTTAATTTGAGGAACTGGAGAGAGTCAAGTGGGCAGGTGTCACTGGGGCAGATTGAGGAAGTGTTTGCCACTTTATGTAGGCTGGCGAAGGATGTGGAACATTGAGGGGGGTCTAGAGGAAGCTTAAGGAAAAGAACAGTGCAATGTGGTGTGCATGAAGCATGGTCAGGGGTTTGCAGGGTCTACATTCCTACTCTTCATCTGCAGGGATAATTAAGAGATGACTATACGTGTAAATTTGGACCATGGCCAAAAAATACCCAATTTATTCATGAACTTCATTTTTAAGGACTATTAATTCAGCCCCTTTTCTGAGCAATAAATTAACATTTTACGAAGACTAAGACACAGACACAAAATTGAATGTCTCTTTAAACTCTATGATCACCAACAACACATCTACTTTGTCACTGCTAGACTGTGTATTAGATTAAATGCTCGATCATATGTTTTGGATTTTTCCTTACTTATTATTTTTCCTTTCCAGATTTTCCTGCATGGAAACAACTTAAACAGCCTCCACCAGCTAATACACCCTGAATTTTTGCCATCTGAATTTGGAGGCACTCTTCCTCCTTATGACATGGGAACGTGGGCCCGGACGTTGCTTGGTCCTGACTACAGCGACGAAAACGACTACACTCACACTTCCTACAATGCAATGCACGTGAAACACACATCCTCCAATCTGGAGAGAGAGTGCTCACCCAAGCCAATGAAGAGGTAAGGTCTGGGGTTAGCAGAGCCTTCCAGTTAGAGCTTGAGGCATTTTTGATATGGGGGCTATTTCAGGTAACCCTGGTAGCTCAGCTGATAAAGTATCTGCCTGCAGTGCAGGAGACTCAGTTTCGATCCTTGGGTCAGGAAGAACCCCAGGAAAAGGAATGTCAACCCACCCCAGTGTTTTGTCTGGAAAATCCTGTGGACAGAGGAGCCTGGCAGGCTACAGTCCATGGGGTCACAAAGAGTCAGACATGACTGAGCACGCATGCATTGTGAGTTAAGTAATTGAAGACCTTTATGGGCACAGAACTTGAATAAAATAAATTGCAATACATTCTCAGCTGCTTTCACCAAAATTGAAAGTAAATGCGGCTTGGC
Organism: Neotragus pygmaeus; assembly: GCA_006410875.1. Lineage (NCBI taxonomy): Eukaryota > Metazoa > Chordata > Mammalia > Artiodactyla > Bovidae > Neotragus > Neotragus pygmaeus. Next base: position 681,994 of record SJYV01051337.1, on the reverse strand, counting down.
TAGCTCAGAAATACTGTCATCCCCATTGTATGAAAGAAGCAGTAGAAGGCTTGGCCCTCGGTCATGTCGTGATTACAGTTTTGGTCTCGAGGGAGTCTGTTAATTCACACAGAATGAAATGTGGGACCTTTGAGACACATTGGAGGAAAAAGCAACCTGCTAGAAAATGTTGCTATCATCAATGCATTTGGAACCATTTATTGAGCATTTACTTGGCCACAGGCACTGATCGGGAACTGGGAGTATGAAAAGGAATAAAGACATAAAAGAAAAGAAAGAGAGAAGAGGGCCTTGGGAAAAATCTGCCAAGTAAGACTTCTAGCAACCTGTTTCTACTGTGAGTGACAGCTGAGCTGGGCTGTGAAGGATGAGAATAAGCAGCCCAGGCTTACAGAGGGGGAAAGACAAGACAGATAGAGGTGTGGAGATTGTGGAGGGGTGGGAGAGTCTGGTGTGGCAAATTGGTGTGAAAGGTTCAGGGGTGAGAGTGGGAATGAAGTTCTACAGATGGCTGGTTGCAGGTGGGGAAGTAATTGTATGCTGTAGTCAATAGAAGACCATGAGTGAGGGTTTTTAAAATTGATATACAAATAATGTACAAGTACTTTGTTATTATAATCAGTAAAGCCTTATTTTACCTTTTCAACCCCTAGTCCCCAATCTCAATCTCTATGCCTCCCCAAAGGAGGGGTTGGACTGGGGTGGGCCCTTCCATTCTCTTTTCCATACATTACACATAGCTATATACACCCAGAGAAAATATCTAATATTGTGTATTGTGTGGTCTAGTTCAATAGGGCTGCTGTAACAAAGTACTGCAGTCTAAAATGGACTCAGTTCAGTTCAGTTCAGTCACTCAGTCGTGTCCAACTCTTTGCGACCCCATGAATTGCAGCACCCTAGGCCTCCCTGTTCATCACCATCTCTCAGAGTTCACTCAGACTCACGTCCATCGAGTGTGTGATGCCATCCAGCCATCTCATCCTCGGTCGTCCCCTNCGAGAGATGGTAATGAACAGGGAGGCCTGGCATGCTGCAATTCATGGGGTCGCAAAGAGTCAGACACGACCGAGAGACTGAACTGAACTGAACTGAACTGAAGGATACAGTACATTTTGGTTATCACCCATCTGCAGATGAGAATTTGGGTTGTTCCACCTGTTAGCTATTATAAATAATGTTTATGTGAATATTTGCATACAAGTTTTGGGAGGCTTCCCAGGTGGCGAAGTGGTAAAGAATCAACCTGCCAATACAGGAGACACAAGAGATGTAGGCTCGACCCTTGAGTTGGGAAGATCCTCTGGAGTAGGAAATGGCAACCTGCTCTAGTATTCTTGCCTGGAAGAATCCATGGACAGAGGGGGCTGGTGGGCTCTGGTCCATGGGATTGCAAAGAGGCAGACGTGACTGAGCACATACACATACCAGTTTTTGATGAACATATTTTTTTTATTTCTTTGAGGCACATACCTAGCAAATTGCTGGTAACTCTATGTTTAACATTTTAAGAAATAGCCACATCATTTTACAAAATAATTTTACCATTTTGCAGTTTCATCAGCAGTGCATGAGATTTTCAATTTCTCCACATTCTGGTCAACACTTGTTTTTGTCCATCCTTTTTATTTTAGCCATCCTCATGTATGTGAAGTGTTATATCATTGTGGTTTTGATGTACATTTCCCTAGTGACTAGCAATGTTGGGCATCTTTTAATGTGATAAGTGGCAATTTAATATCTTCTTTAAAGAGACATCTACTCAAAACTTTTGTCAATTATAAAACTGGGTTAGATATTTTTGGTGAGTTGTAGGAGTTCCTTAGGAGTAGGCAATGGCACCCCACTCCAGTACTCTTGCCTGGAAAACCCCATGGACGGAGGAGCCTGGTGGGCTGCAGTCCATGGGGTCGCTAAGAGTTGGACACGACTGAGCGACTTCATTTTCGCTTTTCACTTTCATGCATTGGAGAAGGAAATGACAACCCACTCCAGTGTTCTTGCCTGGAGAATCTCAGGGATAGGGGAGCCTGGTGGGCTGCCATCTATGGGGTCACACAGAGTCGGACACGACTGAAGTGACTTAGCAGCAGCAGCAGCAGCAGGAGTTCTTTATATATTCCAAATACATGTGTGTGGCTGGGGAAGGGAAGATTTCCCCGCAGAGGGAACAGGAAATGCAAATGTCTTGTGGCAGGAGCAGTTTCGGTGTAAGTGAGGCACTGTTGGGAGACCAGTATGGCTAGACAGAATGATGGAAGAAGAGAGTAAATGGCTATGAAGTCACAAGGGTAAGGAAGAAAACTGGTAATGTGGGACCTTTTATATCCTTGTAAGAATTTTGGCTTTTAGCCTGACTAAAATGAGAAAGTCTTCTTGGTGGCTCAGTGATAAAGAACATTTCTGCCAAGGTAGGAGATATGGGTTGATCCCTGAGTCAAGAAGATCCCCTGGAAAAGGAAATGGCAACCCACTCCAGTATTCTTGCCTGGGAAAATTCCATAGACAGAGGAGCCTGTCAGGTTACAGTACATGGGATCACAAAAGACGTGGACATAACTTAGCTACAAAACAACAATGGAATAAGAGAACAGTAGAAGGCTGAGCATAAAAATTAGATTTTATGAGTTAGATTTGAACATTTCCTTGTTACTACTTCCTTCCCTGATCGCTCAGTTGGTAAAGAATCTGCCTGCAATGCAGGAGACTTCAGATTCCTGGGTTGGGAAGATCCCCTGGAGAAGGGAAAGGCTACCCACTCCAGTATTCTTCAGCTTCCTTTGTGGCTCAGCTGGTAAAGAATCTGCCCACAGGGTGGAAATCTAGTTCAATCCTTGGGTTGGGAAGATCCCCTGGAGAAGGGAAAGGCCACCCACTCTAATATTCTGGCCTGGAGAATTCCATGCACTGTATAGTCCACGGGGGTCCCAAAGAGTTGGACATGACTGAGTGACTTCCACTTTTTCACTTTGCCAGTGGTTGAGTAAAAACTAAAGAGAGACAAAGACAGAAAGCAGAGGCTTTTGTGATATCCTAAATGAGATATGGGAAGTGGCTTAGACCTGAGCTATGGCAATGAGGGTGAGCAAGAAATGGGTGAATTTGGGATACATTTTGAAAACAGCACTAACATAAATTACTGACAGCTTAGATGCTGTATGTGAAATAAAAGTTAATGGCCAAAGACTATTCTAAGGAGTTTTGTTTTGTGCAATTGGAAGAAAGGAGTTGCTTTAGGTTATGAGAGAATACCACAGTGAACTTAAGATGTTTCTTTGCTGTTCAAATGGAGATATCCTGTGAGTAAATAATTTACAAAAGAAATTTGAACTTATCATCTATATTTATATAATTAATTATGTAAGTTTATTGGTTATATGGAGCTTCCCATATAAGGGAAGTGAGGTGTCTCAGTGGGTAAATAATCCACCTGCAATGCAGGAGATTCAGGAGACCCAGGTTCAGTCCCTGGGCTGGGAAGATCCTCTAGAAGACAGCATGGCAACCCACTCCAGTATTCTTGCCTGGAGAATCCCATGGTCAGAGGAGCCTGGGGGCCTCTTCTGGAGTCCATGGGGCTGCAAAGTGTTGGATACGACCAAAGTGACTTAGCACGAGTACAATTGGCTATACATTATATATTTTACATATAAGTATATTTTACAAATAATGCATACTTTATGTTGGGCTTCCCAGGTGGTGCTAGTAGTAAAGAATCTGCCTGCCAATGCGGGAACCATGAAAGATGTAAGAGAACGCCCATGGAAAAGGAGACTGGAGGGCTACAGTGCATAGGTTCACAGAGTTGGACACAATTGAAGCAACTTAGCATGGATGCACATACTTTACATTATTATTAAACATACGCTTGTATATCAGTGACAGTTAAAGTCTTGAAAGTGGATGTGTTCAACACAGCAATTATTTGGGATAGAAAAGAGAATTGATATGAGTACTGAGTCTAGGGATACTGCAACATTCAGAAGTCAGGGAAAGTGGGCAGAGATAAAAAAAAAATGTAAGATAAAACATCCAGAGGTAGGAAAGCAAAACAAACATAAATAGAACCACACTGTGAGTTTGTTGTTCTGGAAACCAAATAAAGAAAGTGGTTTAAGTAGGAGACTGTGATCAGTTTGGTCAAATGCTAATGAGATTTTAAGAGTTCAAGTGCAAAGAGGTCTGAGAATCAACCATTGCATTTAGCAACGTGGAGTTCATGGTTGACTTTGATAAAAGCAATTTCAGTGGAGTTCTGTTGCTAAAAATCTGTTTAGAAAGGATTAAAGATTTGGGGAAGAAATTGGAAACTTCATATAGAAACTTCTTTTTCAAGTTTTGTTTTCAGAGGAATGAGAAAAAAAGGAAATGTTGTCAAGAGAATGAGCCAGGAGGCGAAGTAGAGTCAAAAGTGAGACTTTTTAGAAATACAAGACATAGCAGCATGTGTACGTGCTGTTGTGAACCATTCACTATCAAGGGAAATATATTCTGTACAGTAAAGAGAAGGGAGAACAGTTAGTCCCACATCACAGAATCAGTGAGAAGGGGAAAGAATCTAGTATACAAGTTGAGCGCTAGCTTTTTCTGGTGTGATAAATAAAGGTCAAGTAAATTTGCACGCATAAAGTTAGGTCAAGAGATGCAGAGTCTGGGAAAAATCTCTTCTGTTTGCTTCAATATTTTTAGTGGAGTGGATATCACAGTCAACAGCTTAGGATGAGGATGAGGGGAAAGTGTTGGAAAATTGAGGCAAGAAGATGTAGAATACGTTTTATTAATGAACTAGGAAAATGCAAGATGATTTTTAGACCACACGATGGACCTGCTGATGAAAAGTTATCCTTTTTTTTTTTTTTT